>OY992876.1:320579389-320671889 GCA_963921405.1 Cepaea hortensis | reverse complement strand
GCCCAGCCCCTGGTGGGGGGCATCTCATTTAATTCATATAAGTATTCATATAAGCTCCCGTTCCCGTTCCCGACTATCTACTGTCTGTCTGTCTGTCTATTATTAGAAAGAGCACTTGAAAGATCTTTACATCTTCCCCCAACAATTAACTTGGGTAAATGGAGCGTCTTATTTAATTCATATTCGGACCCTGCTCCCGTTCCCGTTCCAAAAAAAAAAAGACGATCCGGCCCTGCTTCGCCCAGTCCCTGGTGGGGAGCATATCATTTAATTCATATTCGGCGGAGGGAGGAGCAGGAGGGAGCAGGAGGGAGCAGGAGGAGACAGGGGGAGGAGGGGAGGGGGAGGAGGAAGAGCGAGGAGGGAAGAGGGGGAGGAGGTAGGAGGAGGGAGAAGGAGGAGGAGGAAGAGGGAGAAGGAGGGAGAAGGAGGGAGGAGGAGTAGGAGGAGGAGGAGAGAGGAGGAGAAGAGAGGAGGAGGGGGAGGAGGGAGGAAGAGGAGGGAGAAGGTAGAGGGAGGAGGAGGAGAGAAGGGAGGAGGGAGGGGGAGGGGGAGAAGTGAGGAGGAGGAGGGAGGAAGAGGGAGGAGGGATGAGGGGAGGAGGAGGAGGGGGAGGAGGAGAGAGGAGGAGGCGACGGAGAAGGAGGGAGGAGGAGGGATTAGGAGGAGGAGGAGGAGGGAGGAGGAGGAGAGCGAGGAGGAGGGAGGAGGGGGAGGAGGTAGGAGGAGGAAGAGGGGGGAGTAGGATGGAGGAGGAGGAGGGGGAGGGGAGGAGGAGGAGGAGGGGGAGGAGGATTATAACGCATATGCCTGTAGATAACTGCAGCGAAAAGGTCCACCTATTTGAGAAATATGCAACAATTTTACATATATAGCAATTCTATTAGAAGTTATGTCCCCTCGCTATATATACATTATAATGTAAAGTAAATATTAAATAATAAGAAGAAAATATGTTTGTACACTAAAAAAAAACTATGACAGTTGGCAGCACGGGAATGATTAGAAGACGTGTAGAAAATTTCATCTCAATCGGATGGACCGTTCGCGAACGCATAAAGGACATACATACAAACAGACATACAGACAGACAGAGATTCTCTTTTATATATATAGATTCCCATTTATCCTTATATTACATTTTGGTATTTCTTTCTTCTTAGAGACGACCATAATTCTCAGTCTAATTTCAATTTAATTCTAACCCTAGTTGTTTGTTCACTGAGTACAACAACCGTATATACTAAATGTTTCAGATCCTGTTTGTCTGCAGTCAATAGTGTATCACCCGCATATCTAATTTTATTGGTGTAATTTTCCCCAATAGTGATTCCTCTCATATCTTCTACATTTCTAAAAATATGTTCACTGTATAGTGAAAATAGATCTGGAGACATTACACATCCCTATTGCACACCTCTCTTAACAGGCTGATATTGACCTACTTCACTATCAATCTTTATGGCAGCTTGTTGTTTCCAATATATGTTTTTTTACAAGTCTTACATCTTTCCCATCAATGTGTAGATCTGCATGCATCCTCATCATGTTGGCATGTCTAATTTAATCCCAAAGCCTTTGTGTAGTCAATGAAGCAAAGATGTAGGTCTTTATTTACTTCTATTGAATGTCCTCAGTAAATGCACAGCAGCATTTACTGTACACTTGCCGTCTACGAACCCACAATGTTATTACCCTATTATTGTATAGATCGGTGATTCTGTCTAGAGATGATTAAAACTGTGATTCTATATAGTGATAATTAGAACTGTGATTTTGTGTATTAATCACGCAGTGCATACACTAAAATTGGAACGATACAGAGAATATTAGCATGGCTAACACGCAAATAAACACTGTGGAAGGATAACACGCAGATTCGTGAAGCGTTCCATATTTCTGCAGGTCTTAGTAAGATATGACTAAGCTACCATATGGCAGTAGACCGAGCTACTTGCTTTCTGTTAGCGCCAAATGTTGGGCGGCGCTTACCAAACTTGACACCCCACATTGTGCCAACGGCTTCGGGGCCAAGTCTTATCCAGGTGCGAAGAAATGCAACATAAAGACTAAATGTGGCAGGGCAGACCAGGTCCTAGCCTTTGCTGGCAACTGGTTTAGGATCGAAGCTCCAAAAGGCGGACAGTTAGAGCAATGCTTTGCTGATCCGGCAGCTTCTGCAGCTTGTTTTGTTCCTAGTGTATTGGTGTTACCTTTCCCTTGGAGTAAACTAGACAGGCCGAGAGAGGGATTATGCTGCATGGGCAATACATCATCATCATCATCATCATCATCATCATCATCATCATCATCATCATCATCATCATCACGTGCCCTGCCAGCTGGCGTAGGCGTTCATGGTTCTCCACAGATTTCCATCTTTGGTGTTCTGGATCAACTCTGCTGATGACATTCCTCCGTGCCACCATATCAATCCATCCAGCATCATTTCGCTTGGTCTACCTCTGCCTCCCTTCCCCTCGATCTTTCCAGTTGTCATGATGTTCTCCAATGCCTCTCTTCTCACCACGTGAACGAAGAAAGCTGTTTGCCTCTTTCTTATTGTTATATATAATGTTCTAGTTTCATTAGCCTGTTTCAGGCAGTCGTTGTTAGTTACTTTGGCAGTCCAAGGAATTCGCAACATTCGTCTCAGGAACCACATCTCTGTTGCTTCTAATTTCTTCTTAATTTGTTCATTCACATTCCAAGACTCAATGCCATACAGCAAAACTGGTTCTATATAGCATTTCAGCACTCTATTTCTTACATTCAGTGATAGCGAAGTATTGCATAAGATACTCTTCATTTTCTGAAATGCAGTTTTTGCTTGCCATATTCTGCTCTTAATCTCTGTTGTACGCCTTCCATCTGATGTTATAAATGCCCCTAGATATTTAAAATTATCCACTTGGTTAAATGTCTAAATAGAATAAGCCTGCAATCACAGTTGAAAATCTACAAAGCAGTCGTATTGTCCACACTGCTATATGCTTGTGAAACCTGGACTGTTTATCAGAGACACACTAGGAAATTAAACCACTTCCACACAGTCTGCCTAAGAAAGCTACTGAAGATTAAGTGGCAAGACAAGATCTCGGAAACTGAAGTCCTAGAAAGAGAATCCATGCCCAGTATACACACTCTTCTAATGAAGAATCAGATTCGCTGGGCTGGTCACTTGACTCGCATGCCAGATCGCAGGCTTCCTAAACGAATTTTGTTACTGCGAGCTGCGTTGTGGTAAACGCTCCCAAGGCGGCCAGAGGAAACGCGTTAAAGACATTCTGAAGATCTCACTAAAAGCTTTTGGAATCCATCATGACACCTGAGAGACTGCTGTCACGGACCGAAACTCGTGGCGTACATCATTACGCATTCAATTGTGAAGCAACCAGAACTGCAAGAGCTGTGAAGTAAAGGCTAGACAGAAAAACTACTGCATGAAATCCTCCTCCTGGAACGTCAAGCATTCTTTGCCTGCATTGTCAAAGAACATTTCGAGCCAAAATAGGCCTTATCAGCCATCTTAGAACCCACGGCTCCATACTTTCAACCCCACTGGATGAAATGAATGGTCATCATCATTCTTGATGGACAAACAACACGTGGTTAACAATTTTCCCTTAATTTCTGTGTCACCTTTTTCTTTGATATCACCATTGTTACTGTTTTCTTGGTATTCGAGGAGAGTCCTCTCTTTGCACTCTCTGTTACTACAATGTCCTACACTTGTTGTAGGTCTGTTGCATTATCTGCCACTTATACTGTGTCATCTGTATAGCGTATATTATTTATATTACAACCTCCGCCGGTCTCCCTAGCCGGGGAGGGGGGGGGGGGGGGGGTTAGCAGCTTTCTCCGTAACCCCGAATACTCTCGTGGTTGACGTGAGCGCACGAGAATTGGAAGCGGTTCGAGTGGCGCCAGTGACTTATGAGAGTATGGAGCCGGTCGCTCAGAAAGTCGTGGCGTGCTGATGAGCGTAATCTAGCCTATGAATCAACATACAGCTGAAAGATGCTGATGTTGACGGCAATATCCTGAAACAGGATGGAAATGCGGAAAAAAAAACAACAACCTCCGATTAGTATTCCTGGCGTCTCTTTGATCTATTTCATTATTACTTCGCTACATAAGGAGAAGAGATCCGGTGACAAGACACACCCCTGTCGTACTCATAACTTTAACTGTTCATAACCACCCTCTTTATTTCCCATTTTAATTGCTGCTACCTGGTTCCAGTAAATATTCTTTATTATTCTTAAATCTTTCCCCATCAATGTTGTTATCTTCCAACATTTTAATCAGTTCATCATGCTTTACTTTATCAAATGCCTTAGTATAATCTATGAAGCATAAATATATGTCTTTCTGTGTCTCTATTTACCTTTATATTAGTGTCCGTAAAGAATATATTGCATTGTTTGTACCCTTTCCTTCCACAAATCGATATTGTTCTTCACTAATTTCGATGTTTATTTTGTTTCCCTTGTTTTTCACATTATAATTCTGAGTAGAAGCTTGGTGACATGGTTTATGAGGTTAATCGTACGAACATTGTTGCATTCAATTGTTGCTGGTCTTTTTGGTATAGCTATAAATACAGATTTCAGCATATCACTGGGTAAATATCCACTGCTGTAAATATCATTCAACATTTTAGTTAATGTATCTACTCCGAATTATCCCAATACTTCTAATTCTTTTATTGTGATTTCATCTGGCCTAGCTGTTTTTCTTTTCTTCATATGTTTTACAGCGTCAGCGACTTCTTTTAGAATTTGTGGACCTTCTAAGTTATTTTCTTCTGTTAATTGTTCCCTTTCTCCATTATATAATTCTCTTATAATATACTCATTCCACCTCTCCAGTATACTACCTTCCTCCAATAATATCTTTCCTGATTTTGATTTCAAACACCCTGTATTTTTATTCTTATTTTCTTTTCCGTGAGCTCATTGATTTGTCTGTGCATTAAAAAAAAAAAATATCTTTAATGGGATATAATTCAATTTTTTTTTATTTTTTTTTGCACTGCTAGTTTAACCAACTTTCTTTTTCCTTCACACATTTATCTCTTTGTTTTTTATTTATCTTAGAGTATTCTTGTTTGTTATTTTTACTCTGTTTTCTTTTGTCCATCAGCATTAAGATTTTTAACAGTCACTCTGTATTGTTCTTGAATTTCTGTCTGTGGCTAAGGGCTTGCGAACGCGGTTTGTGAGCCCGTATACCCTGGTTCGAAACACAGCGGTGCTGGTTTTTTCGAAAAAGGTATAGGAGCTGGTCGTTCAGAAAGCAATGGCAAACTACTGAACGTAAAATTTGCCCAGGAATCACGAACAGCGAAAATGCTGGGGTTGACTGCTACGTCCTATGAAGGACATGCAACTTAATAAAAATAATTAACTTCCAGAACCTCTTTATTAAGTCTCACGTTTTTAACCCCCCCCCCCCCTTTTTTTTTAATCTTACTTTTATTTGTCCACATAGTGGTACATGGCCGGTATCCTTGGCATAGGGGTTAAACGACTTTCTCCGTAAACCCGTTTATCCACGTAGGGTAACGCAGCGCGCGAGAATTGGAAGCGGTTCTCGCCGAGTTGGTAACTTACGGGATAAGAAAGCTGCTCATTGCTCAGAAAGCAATGGCAAACTACTGAGCGTAATCTTGCCAAGAAATCAACGACAGTGGTAAAATGCTGGTGTTGACAGCGATGTCCTGTAAAGGATATGCGAAAAAAGTGGTACATGATCACTATTACAGTCAGCACCAGGCATTGTCTTTACATTAGTTAAAGTATTTCTAAATCTTTTATCAATAAGTATCTTATATTTAGTCAATTTGGTTGCGTATTTTCTTATCAGGGCTTTTCCATTTATATAGTCATCGTTTATGGTGTTTAAAGCCACGTGTTTCTAATTATCATATTATTGATCTTTTCCTATTCTACTAGTTTTTCTCTTCTTTCATTTCTTGAACTTAAACCATAGTTCCCCACTACATCCTCCATTTCCCCCTTTCCTACTTTTGCAGTAGAATCTTTAAAAAAATATTTCTATTTCTTATGATCCAATTTGAGACAACACCATTTCTATTTCGTTGTAAAAATGTTGTATTTCTTCATCACTACTGCTTGTTGTTGGTGCACATACTTGTATAATATGTTTTATCTATTGGGTTGTCTTTGATTTTGATCATAATAACTCTATCTGAAATACACCCGTATCCATTAACTGACTTGGCTGTTTTTTCGTCAAATATTATTTCTACACCTCTTTCGTGTGTATCCCCTCCAGAATAAATTATTGTGTGGTTGTCAGTTAGAATTTTGCCCGATCCCTTCCATCTCATCTCACTTACGCCTAGTATATTCGTTTTCATGCTATCCATCTCTCTTAGAACATTGTTCAACTTTCCCAGCTCATTTAATGTCCTAACATTGGATGTTACTACTGTAAATTTATTTATTTTAGTTATGATCTTGCCATCAGTAGCTGAATGACGGTCTGGTGCCACCTATGGCTCATGACTGTCCCTACCGGACGAGGATGTCTTAAAATAGCCATTAACGTCGTTCACTAACTCTGAAATAAGTTTTTCCACGCAGTCTTAGGAAGATAATGTAGTGGTTTCCCCTTGCCTTCCTCATCAACTTGGTGGTCTTTTACCTCTGCCTTTGACAGCCATTTCTGACTGTAAGGACAAGTGAGTGCCCTGCTCTGCTCATCTGTAGAGTTGTCCACCTATTCCGGTGGATACTCGGCCCCTAGGACTGCGTTAGCCACACCATGGCGTTTTTCCCTTCCTCTACCACAGGAGGTGATTTGGGATTTTACCTTCCTAACGTTTTGGTCTATGATGGCCCAAACTCTCCAGTACTTTTAGAAGACGGGCAACACATGGTCTCTACAATTCACCCCAGGTATAAGTCCATCACTTATCTTAACCGGTCTCGGAATCAAAGCGAGAGGTAGCAGTTACGGGTTATAAGTCCTTGTCAGCTGGCGTAGACAGGGGTGCCACGGGTTGCCTCTAACGGTGGGAGAAACCTACAGTATGTCACTGATGAGCTACCGCCCGCCTCAAGCTGGGCAGCCCCCGGCCAATTGGGTGCTGATCCGCCACAGCCTGCCTGCTTCAATGGGTGCTTGGGGCTAGGACAAAATCTAATACTAATAACAAGAAATATATATAATCTACTAATAACAAGAAAAATAGAAACCTCAAGCTACGGCTTGCAACCTGGAACGTGAGAACCATGTGTCCAGGATTTTCCACTGACTTGACCAATATTGACGATGTGAGAAAAACGGCTGTGATTGATGCCGAACTCAATCGTTTTAACATTGATATTGCTGGCCTGCAGGAGACTCGCCTCGCTGAGGAAGGGTCACTCAGGGAAAACAACTACACCTTTTTCTGGAAGGGGGGGGGGGGTGGAGGGCGGCCAGACAAAAGACAACATGGTGCGGCTTTGAAGTGAATAATTAGCTACTGGGAATGATTGCAATTCCAGCTGGAGGTAATAAAAGACTATTATCTCTGTGCTTGGCAACCTCTTGTGGTTTTGCCACGATTATCACTGCATATGCACCGACACTCATTTTTTCTGACGATGTGATGAGGAGTTAGACTCTGTCATCATCATCATCATCATCATCATCATCATCATCATCATCATCATCATCATCATCATCATCATCATCATGTGCCGTGTCGATAAGCGTTGGTCGTCATGTTTCGCCATCTCACTCCATCACCGGAGTCGTTGATCAGCTCAGTGTTTCTGTCTCGATCATGCCACGTGGCCACGCCAGACAGGAATTTACTTCTCCACCTTCCCCTCTATGATCAAGGCAGTACCAAAATCTGACTACATTTATATTCACGGTGATTTCAATGCTCGTGTAGGCAAGGACTTGAGTTCGTGGCCATTGCGCTTTGGAAAATACAACATCGGTCGCATAAATGAAAATTGGCAAAGGCTGCTGGAGCGTTGCACCAGAAACGACTTATGTATTAGAAACTCCTTTTTTAAAACAAAAGAGCGGTATAAGGTCACATGGAAACACCCAAGATACGGCCATTGGCATCAGCTGGACTTCATCATCACACAGAGACAACATTTGAATTAAACATCATTAACTCGAAGTTACCACAGTGTTGACTGTGATACTGATCATTCTTTCGTTATTGCAACGGTAGGACTGAGACCTACACTGCTAAACACAAATGTATCCTCATGATTAATATGATCAACACCAATGATCCTGATAAGTGCTTTGAGTTCCAATAGCAACTTGAAGACGTTCTCACTGAAAAGTGGGGTATACTTAAGGAAACTTTTTATAAAACAGCAGTAGGGGTTTATGGCACTGTGGAGCATAAAAGGCAGGATTGGTTTGCAGCAAACATCGTCCGTATGGACAACAATTACCGTCAAATTAATAAGCTTGTGAGAGTAAAACCGTGGGCGGCAGTCAATTAGCGACTGACCCAGTCACGTGATTATTAATCTGAGCCAGGGATGGACCCTAATATAACTTTTCCTTGAGGTTGAACGGGATAGGGGTAAAGGTGAAATCGAAACGGAAAAAACAGCAAACAGCCAAACACTGCAGCCCTTGATTAATAGAAAGAAGATAGCTCTCTTAAGAAACAAGGAACGTACAACATGAAACACTCAGTGAGCTGAAATAAGCTAGGAAGGATTGCAACAGGCTGCCAGTGTGCAAACGACTATTGGATCAAGTTATGCTAATGTATTCAAAATGCAAGTGATAAGTATGAAAGGATAAAGAAGGCCCGAGGTCCAATAATTAAAAGAAGTGCACCAGAGAAAACCTTGGTTGGAAAAATCATCACTGATAAGAAACAGCAGATGGATAGTTTAGTTTAGTCGATGGATCAACATCACGGCACACGGGTGTAACCCATAAGTGCTCCGTTCTCCTCCTAACTCAAACCTGAGTCTGGAGAAACTCAGCTCAGTGCACGAACTCCGTAGCACCGGCGAGGATCCTGAAATATTTTGGGCAGATTTTTAACTCGAAAGTTTGCCCGGGAGTTTGCCAAGGGAGTTTTTACGTGCGCAACGATACACACGGGCGTCCAATCTCACTACCCAGAGACCAGGGGAAATTTTATTACTAGAAATCCACGTGAAAAAAATCCCGGTCCTCACCGGGGCTTGAACCCGGGACCTCCAGCACTTGAGGCGGACACCATACCTCGAGACTACGCAGACCCCAAATGGATGGATGGGTAGAGCACTATTCGGACCTTTACTCAAGCGAGACCAAACTACGGATGATGCCCTCAACGCCATAGAGGCCCTGCCAACTTTTGGCTACCTGGACATACTTCCCACCATTATCTTCTTCATCTTCCATTGCCTGGCGTGGGCGATCATGCCTCTCTACAAATTACGATCTCCGACGTCATGGATCAATTAATGTGTTGACTCCATCCAGTGCCATGACACAAGACTGTCAAGAATCTTCTCATGCTGTCTTCCCCTATCTCTCTTTCCGCAAATCTTTCCGGTTGTCACAACATGTTCCAGTTTTTGTCTTCTGATAATGTGGCCACAAACGTTGACTGCCTCTTTCTGATGTTTGTGATAAGTTGTCTTTGCGACTCAGCTTCCATTAAAACGCCCTTACTGCTCATTTTGGCTGTCCAATTAATGTTCCACCATAACAGAAGTTAAGTGTGCTTTTAATGAACTTGCGTCTGGCAAGGCTCCAGGTAAGGATGGGATTTCAATAAAGGTTATCAAGAGTGGGCAAGACACACTCACTCTACAGATCCACCAGCTAATAGAGCTATGCTGGCAAGAAGGATAAGCGGCTTATCATAAGCCCCACTGGATTTAAAGATTCAAGCATCATAACATTGTACAAGGGCAAGAGGGATTGGAGTGACTGTAACAACTATAAGGGTATCTCACTTCTATGTATCATTTGGAAAATATTTGCCAGAATTGTTCTGCGCAGACTTCAAGTCCCGGGAGATCAAGTCTACCCCGAATCACAGTGAGGCTTTCGGCGGAACCGGTCTACCACTGATATGATATTGTTATTGCGGCATATGCAAGAAAAATGCCGCGAAAAGAATCAACCACTGTGTATCGCCTTCATCGATCTCACAAAGGCATTTGATTTGGTCAGTTGCGAGGATCTGTTTAATGCACTTAAGAAGATTGGCTGCCCATCAACTCTTCTGTCCATTGTGGCATAGATCCACTTAGGCATGAATGGTATAATCAAGTTTGATGGTACAACTTCAGAAGAATTTGAAATCAAGAGTGGCGTTAAGCAAGGTTATGTACTTGCTCCCGCCCTCTTTGGAATATACCTTTTATTTCTACTGAAATATGCCTCTCAGGATGGTGGAATTTACATTTCCTCACGCTGAGATGGTGGCCTCTACAACGCTCAGAGATTGAAGGCTAAGACCAAAATTAGGAGGGTACTTACTGATCAGAGAGTTGCTTTTTGCAGATGATGCTGCAGTTACGACCCACTCTGGGGAAGAATTACAACGTCCACTATCTATCTGCATTCTCCAATGCTTGTTATGAATTTTGTTTGACAATTAGCAAAAAAGAAGACACACATTATTTCATATGGTGCACATACGGTACCATCAATCTTTATTGACGACGTCGAACTGGAGATAATAGACAATTTTACATATCTAGGATCAGATGTGAACAGCAAATTATCCTTAGATCAGGAAATCAACATCAGGATTGGTAAGTGGAAGTTCGGGAAGCTTACTATCAAAACAAAATTCCTGGTCTATCAAACCTGTGTCCTTAGTACTCTTCTTTATAGCGGTGAAACCTGCTCAATTTACTCATACCAAGAGAAACGTTTAAACATCTTTTATTGCAGTGTTTTTGAAGAATATTTGGTATTAAGTGGCATGGTGGCTTTTAAGGAGGTCTGGTGTTCCTTGCCAGTGAGAAGTCCTGATCGTTCGGGTCCACATCGATTGACGGATGTCAGTCGCGGCGATTGGGCAATCTTGAGCATAGCCTACGATGGGTGAAGTTGTAATATTCTGTTATGATAATTTGGCGTGTCCAGCGTGTGCCGCGTGGTTATACACCCGCTTCACACGCCAGTGATCCGGGGCTTGTTTCCGGATCCAGTCAGGGATATGCACTACTGACGAGCTCAAACGAGAGCGAAACTCGAGTATAGTGCTTCCATATTGACGTGGATAGGCCTTAGGTTCATACCAGAATACAATCAGCGTTGCCAGTAGTGGGTTGTGCTCAATATTTAAATTTCAAATCCCGAAACAACCAAATAATCAATTAAGTGGCAAGACAAAATCACAAAAAGTGAAGTACAGTATTGAAAAGATCGAGTTCTGTGACGATGTGTTTCATGTTCAGTTTTCGTTCAGTGGCACAATAGGAGGATGGATGACGGTAGAATACCAAAGGACATCCTTTTTGGTGAATTACAGACGGGTAGGAGATCTCGGGGTTGGCCTCTACTACGATAAAAAGATGTGTGTAAGCGTGACATGATTGATACAGGCATTTAAATTGATATTGCACATTGGGAGCAAGTCGCCGCTGATCGTGTTGCGCAAAGGAGAAAATTATTGCAGATAGGCGGTACACTAATCGCGTGAGACGTAAGATGGTGCGTGAAGGTGGAAATGACCATGTGTTCACATGCATCCATTGTGAACGAACATTTACAGCGCGAATTGGTCTAACCAGTCACATACGCTACCGCCATGGTTGTAGTTATTACGCGTTTTGTTGAAGCACAAAGTAACAAACTATCGTCTGTCAAGGCGGCAATCTGCCGGTAGATTATGTGTATAGATAGCTAGATCTGTGTGTAGATAATTGGAAGTGTGATTTTGTATAGAGATACTTAGAACTGTGATTCCGTGTAGATAATTAGATCTGTGATTCTGTCTATAGATAATTAAAACTATCATTATGTGTATAGATAGCTACATATATGATTATGTGTATAGATCTCCCTCCCGCCCCCCCCCCCAAAAAAAAAGCTGTTGGTTTCATTTTTATTGTTGAATACAATGTTCTAGTTTCAATAGCCTCAAGCAAGCAGTTGTTAGTTAGTTACTCTGGCAGCCCAAGAAATTCGCAACGTTCGTCTGCATGCATGCATGCGTGCGTGCGTGCGTGTGCGTGTGCGTGTGTGAAGTAGCGCGACACGGCTCTACAGGATGTTTGGCTGACGCAACGACCATAACCTCTCTCCCATAGCTGGTGCATGCTGGGTAACAGACCCGGCGGGAAATTGGCGGACTATTTGCCCCACAGTTGAGTTGAGCGGGAGCCCCCGCCCCGCTGAAGGCGGGCGCGTCAGCCCGAACTGAAGTAAAGAGGGAGAAAAGAAACTGTCACCCTCACACCACCCCCATCCAGAAGACTGATTGAGATACAAGCATGACCAATTTGGGTAATAGAATGCTTGGTGGACAAGTGCACAAACTTACAACGACCTCGAAGAGGCGGCCGACAGTTCAGGATGTGATTCCTCAATCATAGGAGGGAATATCCCCGGGTCCTTGTTTACCCCCATTTTCCTTACCTCTATCTTTGTTTATCCCCAATTTTCCTCACCTCCAATGTTCCTTCACCCTCCATTTTCCACATCCCCTCCCAACTGATCCCATAGTCGAGCCTTCCATACCTTAGTTTGTTATTGTATGGTTAAAGTTATAGGTTTCGGTTCGACTTGTTTGAGCGGTTCACACTCATGTTTATACCTCTATTTTTGAAGTTGTGTTCATGTTACAGTAATGTGCCCCAGTCTTCTGTCTAACTCTCTATCCCTTGTTTTGTTAACTGGGGAGAATATATATTATATAAAGTGCTCTGTTTCTCCTTATTATCCTTTTCTTCTCTGGTCCACTAAAAGTCAGTGTTGCGCTTCTTTGTCTTTGAGTACCTAAGAATAGGAAACCATGTCCTCCTATCCTTTATATTCTTCCTCCTGTCACACACACACACATATATATATATACACACACACATATATATACACACACACATCATAGTGATTATGAAGTTAAGCCGCTAGATGCTCTCCTGCCAGTCTGGTGATCATGGGTTTGATCTGCACAGAGGCGGATTCGAATTGTAAAAAGAGTCCCAGAAAAATATCTTCGGGAATAAAGGCAGCTGGCGCAATACTTACATCAATGTGGGTGTCGCACCATATGGCCAGTGTGTCGTAAGATGTGAGACAGGGTTCCTGTCTATTTACTTACTATACATTTCGTTACCACTATACTATACATTCCTAAAGAAATCAGGAGCCTTGGAATGTGATCAACATAGAACAATTAGTATAACGAGTCACATCACAAAGATTTTGCTACGAATTATCATGCAAAGAGTGAGGAAGGAAATACAATCTGAAATAGGGGAAGAACAATGTGGGTTTGTAGAAGGTCTTTTTTCCTATACAGTGAACATATTTTCAGAAATGTAGAAGATATAAATGGAATCATCATTGGAGGACGAAAGATCAATAACACTAGATATGCAGATGAATAACATTAGATATGCAGATGATACAGTATTAATTGCAGACAATGAGCAGGATCTGCAACAATTAGTAGATGCGGTTGTTGCATACAGTGAACAAATGGGATTAGAATTAAATTGTAAAAAGACACAGATATGGTCGTCATTAGGAGGAACGAAGTACCACAATGTGATATACAAGTAAATGGGAAGTTTCTTCAACAAGTTAATAGGTACAATTATCTCGGAACAGTCGTAGCATCTGATGGGAGATGCCCTGAAGAGATTAAGAATCGCCATGGCGAAAGTAGCCTTTAGCAAGATGAAAAACATACTGACCAATAAAAAGATGTCAATTGAAACGAGAAAAAGAGTGTTGAGGTGCTACATAGAGCCTGTTCTTTGGTATGGATGTGAAACTTGGACAATGGGCAGTCAAGCTGAAAAACATCTGATGTGGTTTCTGAGGAAAATGCAAAGAATACCATGGACAGACAGAAAAACCAATGACCAAGTACTACAGGAGACAAGTGAAAATCGTAAATTGATTAGAGACATTAGACGTAGACAGTCAAAATGTTTTGGATATGTTATGAGAAGAAATGGATTGGAGACCTTAGTGACAACTGGCAAGATCGAAGGCAACAGACCAAGGGGAAGACCGAGAAGTAAATACCTGGATGCCTTGTCCACATGGCATGGTCGAGATAAGGACACTGAGCTGATCCACGACTCTAGTGATCGAGTGAAATGGCGAGACATGACCGCCCACACTTTCCAGCATGGCACATGATTAATTGATTGATTCATACATTGCGTGCGTGCGCCTACACACACACACATACACCACGCAGGATTGAACCCAGTAGACTGTGCTGCGATCACGCACACGACGACGTGGTGACAAGAGAACTGGAGCTTGTAGACTATGCAGTCTAGGCGCTCTTCACTGGAGTATATAAACATACACAAGACCACAACTGCTGTTGTCTTCCATATTCTACAACCACAAGCTGCTGTTGTCTTCCACATTCTACAACCACAAGCTGCTGTTGTCTTCCACATTCTACAACCACACTGCTGTTGTCTTCCACATTCTACAACCACAAGCTGCTGTTGTCTTCCACATTCTACAACCACACTGCTGTTGTCTTCAACATTCTACAACCACAAGCTGCTGTTGTCTTCCACATTCTACAACCACAAGCTGCTGTTGTCTTCCACATTCTACAACCACAAGCTGCTGTTGTCTTCCACATTCTACAACCACAAGCTGCTGTTGTCTTCCACATTCTACAACCACAAGCTGCTGTTGTCTTCCACATTCTACAACCACAAGCTGCTGTTGTCTTCCACATTCTACAACCACAAGCTGCTGTTGTCTTCCACATTCTACAACCACAAGCTGCTGTTGTCTTCCACATTCTACAACCACAAGCTGCTGTTGTCTTCCACATTCTACAACCACAACTGCTGTTGTCTTCCACATTCTACAACAAGCTGCTGTTGTCTTCCACATTCTACAACAAATTTCTGTTGTCTTCCACATTCTACAACCACAAGCTGCTGTTGTCTTCCACATTCTACAACCACAAGCTGCTGTTGTCTTCCACATTCTACAACAAACTTCTGTTGTCTTACACATTCTACAACCACAAGCTGCTGTTGTCTTCCACATTCTACAACCACAAGCTGCTGTTGTCTTCTACATTCTACAACCACATACTTCTGTTGTCTTCTACATTCTACAACCACATACTTCTGTTGTCTTCTACTTTCTACAACCACAAGCTGCTGTTGTCTTCCACATTCTACAACCACAAGCTGCTGTTGTCTTCCACATTCTACAACCACAACTGCTGTTGTCTTCCACATTCTACAACAAGCTGCTGTTGTCTTCCACATTCTACAACAAGCTGCTGTTGTCTTCCACATTCTACAACAAGCTGCTGTTGTCTTCCACATTCTACAACCACAAGCTGCTGTTGTCTTCCACATTCTACAACAAATTTCTGTTGTCTTCCACATTCTACAACAAGCTGCTGTTGTCTTCCACATTCTACAACAAGCTGCTGTTGTCTTCCACATTCTACAACAAATTTCTGTTGTCTTCCACATTCTACAACCACAAGCTGCTGTTGTCTTCCACATTCTACAACCACAAGCTGCTGTTGTCTTCCACATTCTACAACCACAAGCTGCTGTTGTCTTCCACATTCTACAACCACAACTGCTGTTGTCTTCCACATTCTACAACCACAAGCTTCTGTTGTCTTCCACATTCTACAACCACAAGCTTCTGTTGTCTTCCACATTCTACAACCACAAGCTGCTGTTGTCTTCCACATTCTACAACAAGCTGCTGTTGTCTTCCACATTCTACAACAAGCTTCTGTTGTCTTCCACATTCTACAACCACAAGCTTCTGTTGTCTTCCACATTCTACAACAAGCTGCTGTTGTCTTCCACATTCTACAACAAGCTGCTGTTGTCTTCCACATTCTACAACAAACTTCTGTTGTCTTCCACATTCTACAACCACAAGCTTCTGTTGTCTTCCACATTCTACAACCACAAGCTGCTGTTGTCTTCCACATTCTACAACCACAAGCTGCTGTTGTCTTCCACATTCTACAACCACAAGCTGCTGTTGTCTTCCACATTCTACAACCACAAGCTGCTGTTGTCTTCCACATTCTACAACCACAAGCTGCTGTTGTCTTCCACATTCTACAACCACAAGCTGCTGTTGTCTTCCACATTCTACAACAAACTTCTGTTGTCTTCCACATTCTACAACAAACTTCTGTTGTCTTCCACATTCTACAACCACAAGCTGCTGTTGTCTTCCACATTCTACAACCACAAGCTGCTGTTGTCTTCCACATTCTACAACAAGCTGCTGTTGTCTTCCACATTCTACAACAAACTTCTGTTGTCTTCTACATTCTACAACCACATACTTCTGTTGTCTTCTACTTTCTACAACCACAAGCTGCTGTTGTCTTCCACATTCTACAACCACAATCTGCTGTTGTCTTCCACATTCTACAACAAATTTCTGTTATCTTCCACATTCTACAACAAGCTTCTGTTGTCTTCCACATTCTACAACCACATACTTCTGTTGTCTTCCACATTCTACAACCACAAACTGCTGTTGTGTTCCACATTCTACAACCACAAGCTGCTGTTGTCTTCCCCTTTCTACAACCACAAACTGCTGTTGTCTTCCACATTCTACAACCACAAGCTGCTGTTTTCCACATTCTACAACAAGTTGCTGTTGTCTTCCACATTCTACAACAAATTTCTGTTGTCTTCCACATTCTACAACAAACTTCTGTTGTCTTCCACATTCTACAACCACAAGCTTCTGTTGTCTTCCACATTCTACAACAAATTGCTGTTGTCTTCCACATTCTACAACCACAAGCTGCTGTTGTCTTCCACATTCTACAACCACAAGCTGCTGTTGTCTTCCACATTCTATAACCACAAGCTGCTGTTGTCTTCCACATTCTATAACCACAAGCTGCTGTTGTCTTCCACATTCTACAACCACAAGCTGCTGTTGTCTTCCACATTCTACAACCACAAGCTGCTGTTGTCTTCCACATTCTACAACCACATACTTCTGTTGTCTTCCACATTCTACAACCACAAGCTGCTGTTGTCTTCCACATTCTACAACCACAAGCTTCTGTTGTCTTCCACATTCTACAACAAATTTCTGTTGTCTTCCACATTCTACAACCACAAGCTGCTGTTGTCTTCCACATTCTACAACCACAAGCTGCTGTTGTCTTCCACATTCTACAACCACATACTTCTGTTGTCTTCCACATTCTACAACCACAAGCTGCTGTTGTCTTCCACATTCTACAACCACAAGCTGCTGTTGTCTTCCACATTCTACAACCACAAGCTGCTGTTGTCTTCCACATTCTACAACCACATACTTCTGTTGTCTTCCACATTCTACAACCACAAGCTGCTGTTGTCTTCCACATTCTACAACCACAAGCTGCTGTTGTCTTCCACATTCTACAACCACAAGCTGCTGTTGTCTTCCACATTCTACAACCACAAGCTGCTGTTGTCTTCCACATTCTACAACCACAAGCTGCTGTTGTCTTCTACATTCTACAACCACACTGCTGTTGTCTTCCACATTCTACAACCACAAGCTGCTGTTGTCTTCTACATTCTACAACCACATACTTCTGTTGTCTTCTACATTCTACAACCACATACTTCTGTTGTCTTCTACTTTCTACAACCACAAGCTGCTGTTGTCTTCCACATTCTACAACCACAAGCTGCTGTTGTCTTCTACATTCTACAACCACATACTTCTGTTGTCTTCTACATTCTACAACCACATACTTCTGTTGTCTTCTACTTTCTACAACCACAAGCTGCTGTTGTCTTCCACATTCTACAACCACAAGCTGCTGTTGTCTTCTACATTCTACAACCACATACTTCTGTTGTCTTCTACTTTCTACAACCACACTGCTGTTGTCTTCTACATTCTACAACCACATACTTCTGTTGTCTTCTACTTTCTACAACCACAGTGAACTGATAATTACAGAAATCAGTGAGGACATGAGTAGAAGAAAAACACATAAATGATACAATCTGGTAGTTAGAAAAGAAACACCAAACAATGCCAACAAGACTTCAATGTATAGAGTATATATGTATAGATATATTTGTATTTGTCTCTGAGATATGTACACAGGCATGAAACATCAGCAACTAAGATTACTGTATGGTGGTCACTTAAATACAACCAAAGTATGCTGGACCCATCCATAACCCCTCAACCAATGAAAGTGGTCACAAAAATTGAATAACCAATAAAATAACAATTGAAACAACAAGCACAAATCTAAGAATTATAACAATAATAATTGTAAAGTTGTATTGGCGCAAAATATGTAGACATATATAATCTTATGTACATACTGTATAAACGTAGCATGTGTGTCTGTGGTTCTTTCACATCATCATTGTAAAGACATGAGAAAAGCATTATTTAGAACAAACATAATAATAAGTATGAAGTCAGAGAAAAGGTGTTCATGAACAAAGTGACATGTTACAAGAAAATGTTGCTGATAATTGTATTAGGGAATAACTGGTAAAATAAAAGAAATACAAAGAGAAAACAACACAAAAGCCACGACTGACATGGAGAGATCTTACAATAGAAGAGAAATTAGCACATGAAATTAGCTCACGGTCAGTGCAGCAGTTTGATGGTCAGATGATAACAACATATTACTGAGTGTTTCAATAAGTGGAGCTAGTATGAAATAACTGTCCATATGTGGAGGCACAGCTGTAAGAGGAAACATGTTACAATGCAGCCAGTGTGTGGAGGCAGTTTTACTGACAACAATGATGTTCCCCGGTCTCCTGTGATTCTGCTAGCAGTACTACTCCTATACACAGGTCCTGGCTCACAAAGAACTATATTGTGTGCTAATGATTTCAACTGAGCACAATTGCAGCAGAATACAAATTTAATGTCCATAAAACAAAGTTCAGAAAATAACAGGTAAGAATAGCATTTGTTTAAAAAAAAAACATAAGAAATAATTTAACATGTTATCCTGGCAAACAAAGTCATGAATATTGTATTTCTAATGGAAACACAATCAATCATAAATGAGTAATAAACATCACAGAGAAAGGGAACAAATGACTAGGACTAAGCATTGCTATACCATTAACCTACCAATAAATTAGGAGTGCATTGCTACACCTTACAACCTACCAATAAATTATGATTGTATGACTACACACTGCTACACCAACAACCTACAAATAAATTATGATTGTATGACTACACACTGCTACACCTACAATCTACCAATAAATTATGATTGTATGACTACACACTGCTACATCTACAACCTACCAATAAATTATGATTGTATGACTACACACTGCTACACCTACAACCTACCAATACATTAGGATTGTATTATTACACACTGCTACACCTACAACCTACCAATACATTAGGATTGTATGACTACACACTGCTACACCTACAACCTACCAATAAATTAGGATTGTATGACTACACACTGCTACACCTACAATCTACCAATAAATTATGATTGTATGACTACACACTGCTACACCAACAAACTACCAATAAATTATGATTGTATGACTACACACTGCTACACCTACAATCTACCAATAAATTATGATTGTTTGACTACACACTGCTACACCTACAATCTACCAATAAATTATGATTGTATGACTACACACTGCTACACCTACAACCTACCAATAAATTATGATTGTATGACTACACACTGCTACACCAACAACCTACCAATAAATTATGATTGTATGACTACACACTGCTACACCTACAACCTACCAATACATTAGGATTGTATGACTACACACTGCTACACCTACAATCTACCAATAAATTATGATTGTATGACTACACACTGCTACACCTACAACCTACCAATACATTAGGATTGTATGACTACACACTGCTACACCTACAATCTACCAATAAATTATGATTGTATGACTACACACTGCTACACCTACAACCTACCAATACATTAGGATTGTATGACTACACACTGCTACACCTACAATCTACCAATAAATTATGATTGTATGACTACACACTGCTACACCTACAACCTACCAATACATTAGGATTGTATGACTACACACTGCTACACCAACAACCTACCAATAAATTATGATTGTATGACTACACACTGCTACACCTACAACCTACCAATAAATTATGATTGTATGACTACACACTGCTACACCAACAACCTACCAATAAATTATGATTGTATGACTACACACTGCTACACCTACAACCTACCAATACATTAGGATTGTATGACTACACACTGCTACACCTACAATCTACCAATAAATTATGATTGCATGACTACACACTGCTACACCTACAACCTACCAATACATTAGGATTGTATGACTACACACTGCTACACCTACAATCTACCAATAAATTATGATTGTATGACTACACACTGCTACACCTACAACCTACCAATACATTAGGATTGTATGACTACACACTGCTACACGTACAATCTACCAATAAATTATGATTGTATGACTACACACTGCTACATCTACAACCTACCAATAAATTATGATTGTATAATTACACACTGCTACACCTACAACCTACCAATACATTAGGATTGTATGACTACACACTGCTACACGTACAATCTACCAATAAATTATGATTGTATGACTACACACTGCTACATCTACAACCTACCAATAAATTATGATTGTATGATTACACACTGCTACACCTACAATCTACCAATACATTAGGATTGTATGACTACACACTGCTACACCTACAACCTACCAATACATTAGGATTGTATGACTACACACTGCTACATCTACAACCTACCAATACATTAGGATTGTATGACTACACACTGCTACACCTACAATCTACCAATAAATTATGATTGTATGACTACACACTGCTACACCTACAACCTACCAATACATTAGGATTGTATGACTACACACTGCTACATCTACAACCTACCAATAAATTATGATTGTATGACTACACACTGCTACATCTACAACCTACCAATACATTATGATTGTATGACTACACACTGCTACACGTACAATCTACCAATAAATTATGATTGTATGACTACACACTGCTACATCTACAACCTACCAATAAATTATGATTGTATGATTACACACTGCTACACCTACAACCTACCAATACATTAGGATTGTATGACTACACACTGCTACACGTACAATCTACCAATAAATTATGATTGTATGACTACACACTGCTACATCTACAACCTACCAATAAATTATGATTGTATGATTACACACTGCTACACCTACAATCTACCAATACATTAGGATTGTATGACTACACACTGCTACACCTACAACCTACCAATACATTAGGATTGTATGACTACACACTGCTACACCTACACTTACCAATACATTAGGATTGTATGACTACACACTGCTACATCTACAACCTACCAATACATTAGGATTGTATGACTACACACTGCTACACCTACAATCTACCAATAAATTATGATTGTATGACTACACACTGCTACACCTACAACCTACCAATACATTAGGATTGTATGATTACACACTGCTACACCTACAACCTACCAATACATTATGATTGTATGATTACACACTGCTACACCTACAACCTACCAATACATTAGGATTGTATGATTACACACAGCTACACCTACAACCTACCAATACATTATGATTGTATGATTACACACTGCTACACCTACAACCTACCAATACATTATGATTGTATGATTACACACTGCTACACCTACAACCTACCAATACATTATGATTGTATGATTACACACTGCTACACCTACAACCTACCAATACATTAGGATTGTATGATTACACACAGCTACACCTACAACCTACCAATACATTATGATTGTATGATTACACACTGCTACACCTACAACCTACCAATACATTATGATTGTATGATTACACACTGCTACACCTACAACCTACCAATACATTATGATTGTATGATTACACACTGCTACACCTACAACCTACCAATACATTAGGATTGTATGATTACACACAGCTACACCTACAACCTACCAATACATTATGATTGTATGATTACACACTGCTACACCTACAACCTACCAATACATTATGATTGTATGATTACACACTGCTACACCTACAACCTACCAATACATTATGATTGTATGATTACACACAGCTACACCTACAACCTACCAATACATTATGATTGTATGATTACACACAGCTACACCTACAACCTACCAATACATTATGATTGTATGATTACACACTGCTACACCTACAACCTACCAATACATTATGATTGTATGATTACACACTGCTACACCTACAACCTACCAATACATTATGATTGTATGATTACACACTGCTACACCTACAATCTACCAATACATTATGATTGTATGATTACACACTGCTAGAGCCACAGTTCTGGATAGATTTATACCAGACTACCAGATTTCTGGCTGTCTTGTGGCCATGTCTGAGGTTAGGTTACTCATACCACCACCATTTACTGTCGCCATACATACATTATGGTGGTGGATTGCAGCATCATTATGCACAGTTTTCACATGCCAAGGCAAGGCCACTGTTGAGCCAAATCTGTCTACTTGTATGTCTATCACTTGATTATTAAAAACCTATCCCGGTTATTCTCAGTATTCAGAACTCATGCAGCCTTTACATCATCAAATGGCTGACCATAAGAAGGCTGCAACATCACCAATCCGAGGTTTTACCCCCAGGACTCATTTAGTGTTTCAGCCACGTGCCCATGTTCTACAATAAGGAAGACAGCAATGTTTGTTGATATTCACAAATCTCTCTCTTATGTGATATTCACAAATTTCCCATTAGAAAAACTACCTGCAACAGAAGATGGTGTTGCATGTACATTTCTTGTATGGCTACTGAAGTCAAGGAGAGACCAATAGATTTACTTCTCAAGAATAAGTGTATGGGCAGTCACAAAGCTAGTATACATGAAAGGGTGAGTTGTTTACAACATTCAGCCAACTGTTATGACATGAACAATATAGAATAATATGTCAACTGACACAGCAACAGTTTTATATATATATAACTGCTGTTGCAGTTGTCACGGTGTGGCAATCCACCTCAGTTCATGTATTCTAATACATAAAAAAACATGACAATGTTAAAACTATCACAAACACATGTACTTAGATATTAACAGATAACATGAAGACAATGTTAAAACTATCACAAACACATGTGCTTAGATATTAACAAATAACATGAGGACAATGTTAAAACTATCCAAACACATGTGCTTAGATATTAACAAATAACATGACAATGTTAAAACTATCACAAACACATGTACTTAGATATTAACAAATAACATGAGGACAATGTTAAAACTATCCAAACACATGTGCTTAGATATTAACAAATAACATGACAATGTTAAAACTATCACAAACACATGTACTTAGATATTAACAGATAACATGAGGACAATGTTAAAATCACCACAAGCACATGTGTTTGTAAATGTACTCCACAGGATGCCTGTCTGCATGGGTACACTCACAACTCTACAGCTACTTGCCCAAATGGTCTTGATCCAATGTGCAGACTTCAGGTTTCTGATAATACCTGAGATTGATCATAATGCTTTGTCTTACTGGCAATTAGAACATGGGTGCCTTATGTCACACTGGTATCCCAACCTCCCATAAGTCAGGAAACATCCTTTGTCTCACTGGTAATTAGAACACTTGATGTGACATCCTAACCTCCCATAAGTCAGGAAACATCCTTTGTCTCACTGGTAATTAGAACATTTGAAGTGTCATCCTAACCTCCCATAAGTCAGGAAACATCCTTTGTCTCACTGGTAATTAAAACACTTGATGTGACATCCTAACCTTCCATAAGTCAGGAAACATCCTTTGTCTCAGTGGTAACTAGAACCCTTGATGTGACACCCTAACCCCCCATAAGTCAGGAAACTTCCTTCGTCTCACTGGTGATTAGAACATTTGATGTGTCACACTGGTACCCTAACCTCTGTTCAGCTAGGAAACATCCTTTGTCTCACAATGCATCTGTAAACATGTGATTTTTAACAACTGTTTGTTAATGCCAATGCATATAAACGTGATTTATAACAATCATTTTATCAATTACAGAATGTATGCATACATATGTTATGCGCAGCATGAGATTTATAACAATCATTTGTCAATGAGAATATACACATTCAAATCGATTTTTTTTACATACATGTGGTTTCCAAGTCATGGTTTGATACATGTAAGCTGATGTGATTGTTTAAGCATGTTCTGTCAATGATATTGCATGTTTGACAATGGAAATCCTTGCTAACTGTTAATGAAAGGATGACAACAGATGCTAACTGTTAATGAAAGGATGACAACAGATGCTAACTGTTAATGAAAGTATGACAACAGATGCTAACTGTTAATGAAAGTATGACAATAGATGCTAACTGTTAATGAAAGTATGACAATAAATGATAACTGTTAATGAAAGGATAACAACAGATGCTAATTGTAAATGAAAGGATGACAATAGATGCTAGCGTTTAATGAAAGGATGACAATAGATGCTAACTGTTAATGAAAGTATGACAATAGATGAAAACTGTTAATGAAAGGATGGCAATAAATGATACATGTTAATGAAAGGATGACAACAGATGCTAAATGTTAATGAAAATATTACAATAAATGATAAGTGGTAATGAAAGGATGACAATAGATAATAACTGTTAATGAAAGGTTGACAACGGATGAAACATGTTAATAAAATGATGACAACAGATGCTAACTGTTAATGAAAGTATGACAATAGATAAGTATTAATGAAATTATGACAACCGATGCTAACTTTTAATGAAAGTATGACAACAGATAAGTATTAATGAAATGATGACAACAGATGCTAACTGTTAATGAAAAGATGTCAGGATTGAGATAGGATGTTCTCTTAGAGTTGTACTTGACTTTTAACAGATTATGGGTTCATTTTGTCCAAAATTGTCAAACCTATACTCATGTATATCAGTGCTCATACAGGTCATACTGAACATATATAACCATGACACCAGGAAACACATTCAAGAGATACTGGAACATGTATAATCAGGGCACTAGGAAACACATCCAGGAGATACTGGAATATGTATAATCTGGGCACTAGGATACACATTGAGGAGATACTGGAACATGTATAATCAGTGCCCTAGAAAACAGTACAGCAGAAGTAACGCCCTTCAGAATGTTAAGAATATCAGCCTCATGTACAGGCCTCCCAGCCTTTTGTGCGATTGTAAAATAAACACTGTTTCCGTGACAATAACATGTGTCATTTAATGGTCACACTTTCCTGTAATACATAGTTGTTCATGTTACTTGGACAATTAAATTGTCTGTTCAGGTTACTTGTGAAATAAAACTGTTTGTTCATGAGAACTTAATCTGTCTGTTCATGTGTGTCATGTGAACTGAGAACTAAATCTTGTCTGTTCATGTGTGTCAAGTGAATTGTGAACTAAATCTTGTCTGTTCATGTGTATCAAGTGAATTGTGAACTAAATCTTGTCTGTTCATGTGTGTTAAGTGAATTGTGAACTAAATCTTGTCTGTTAGGTGTGTCATGTAAATTGTGAACTAAATTGGGTCTGTTCATGTATCTTTTGAAATAAAAGTTGTCTGTTCATACATCATGCTGATTGTGAAATTTACATTGTCAGTTCATATGTGTCATGTGATTTGTGCAATAAAACGTGTCTGTTCATGTGAATGGTGAAGTACAATAATCTGCTTATGTGAGTTGTGAAGTACAATAATCTGTTTACGTGATATTTGTATGAAGTACAATTGTCTGTTTATGTGAGTTGTGAAATACAACTGTCTGTTCATGTGAGTTGAAAAGTACAATAATCTGTTCACATAAGTTGTGAAGTACAATTGTCTGTTCATGTGATCTGTAAAGTAATATAATCTGTTCATGTGAAGTACAAACATCTGTTCATGTGAGTTGTGAAGTACAATGTGATTTGTAAAGTACAAAAATCTGTTCATGTGAAGTACTAAAATAACAAATTAAAACTGCACTATAATGGATTCATGTAACAACTGACTGGGACAGGTGCAGTTCAGAAAAGTATATACTGTAAGGAGGCAGCATATATTTTGTGAGTAGCTTGGTACAGGATGAGAGAAGCAGCAAGCAAATGAAAGCAATGAACAATCGTATACTCAAAAAGTACTCCATGTCAAGCTTATGGCTAATTACAATAATACAATGTATCTGTACATGTCATGTGGAGGAGATAGTGGAGTATGTCATGTGGAGGAGATAGTGGAGTATGTCATGTGGAGGAGATAGTGGAGTATGTCATGTGGAGGAGACAGCTGGAGTATGTCATGTGGAGGAGACAGCTGGAGTATGTCATGTGGAGGAGACAGCTGGAGTATGTTATGTGGAGGAGACAGCTGGAGTATGTTATGTGGAGGAGACAGCTGGAGTATGTCATGTGGAGGAGATAGTGGAGTATGTTATGTGGAGGAGACAGCTGGAGTATGTTATGTGGAGGAGACAGCTGGAGTATGTCATGTGGAGGAGATAGTGGAGTATGTTATGTGGAGGAGACAGCTGGAGTATGTTATGTGGAGGAGACAGCTGGAGTATGTCATGTGGAGGAGACAGCTGGAGTATGTTATGTGGAGGAGACAGCTGGAGTATGTTATGTGGAGGAGATAGTGGAGTATGTTATGTGGAGGAGACAGCTGGAGTATGTCATGTGGAGGAGACAGCTGGAGTATGTTATGTGGAGGAGATAGTGGAGTATGTTATGTGGAGGAGACAGCTGGAGTATGTCATGTGGAGGAGATAGTGGAGTATGTCATGTGGAGGAGACAGCTGGAGTATGTTATGTGGAGGAGATAGTGGAGTATGTTATGTGGATGAGACAGCTGGAGTATGTCATGTGGAGGAGATAGTGGAGTATGTTATGTGGAGGAGACAGCTGGAGTATGTTATGTGGAGGAGATAGTGGAGTATGTCATGTGGAGGAGATAGTGGAGTATGTCATGTGGAGGAGATAGTGGAGTATGTCATGTGGAGGAGATAGTGGAGTATGTCATGTGGAGGAGACAGCTGGAGTATGTCATGTGGAGGAGATAGTGGAGTATGTCATGTGGAGGAGATAGTGGAGTATGTCATGTGGAGGAGATAGTGGAGTATGTCATGTGGAGGAGACAGCTGGAGTATGTCATGTGGAGGAGACAGCTGGAGTATGTCATGTGGAGGAGACAGCTGGAGTATGTTATGTGGAGGAGACAGCTGGAGTATGTTATGTGGAGGAGACAGCTGGAGTATGTCATGTGGAGGAGATAGTGGAGTATGTTATGTGGAGGAGACAGCTGGAGTATGTTATGTGGAGGAGACAGCTGGAGTATGTCATGTGGAGGAGATAGTGGAGTATGTTATGTGGAGGAGACAGCTGGAGTATGTTATGTGGAGGAGATAGTGGAGTATGTCATGTGGAGGAGACAGCTGGAGTATGTTATGTGGAGGAGACAGCTGGAGTATGTTATGTGGAGGAGATAGTGGAGTATGTTATGTGGAGGAGACAACTGGAGTATGTTATGTGGAGGAGACAGCTGGAGTATGTTATGTGGAGGAGACAGCTGGAGTATGTTATGTGGAGGAGATAGTGGAGTATGTCATGTGGAGGAGACAGCTGGAGTATGTCATGTGGAGGAGATAGTGGAGTATGTTATGTGGAGGAGACAGCTGGAGTATGTTATGTGGAGGAGATAGTGGAGTATGTCATGTGGAGGAGACAGCTGGAGTATGTTATGTGGAGGAGACAGCTGGAGTATGTCATGTGGAGGAGACAGCTGGAGTATGTCATGACAATGGGAAAGCTGAAGACGAGTGGTGGCAAGGGGGGACCGAGATAGAAGACACTAGGCAATCTGACATCATGGCATGCAAGAACATCAGTATCAGAAAGCAGTGGACAGACATGATCACCAGTGCTACATGACATGCAGGAACTTCAGTGTCAGATGGCAGTGGACAGACATGATCACCAATGCTACATGGCATGGAATATAAGAAGAAGAACAAGTGCTCAATGTCAAGCCTATGGCTACTGCTATCATGTAACAACACACCATTCATTCCTGGCCTAATGCTAATGATACAATCTAACAACAAATGCCAACATAATGCTATTCATTACAGCTGCCCAGGTGGCACATATCCCGTGAAGCAGAAACACATCAGCAGTGTAACAACCATGATCTGTGACATTAACATAACAAGCTATACTTCAATGTATTAGTCACAATGCTGTTCTTTAACACATTAGCAGCAAGGCCACGACTCAGCTCATGTGTGACCATGACCCATACAGGAAGCACAGAATCACGTGTCCAGTCAACGACCCTCTGACATTCCTCATGGTGCACCGTGACCCATAATTGTACAGACCAACCGCACTTGCTGGCTGACATGGTGCACCGTGACCCATAATTGTACAGACCAACCCGCACTTGCTGGCTGACATGGTGCACCGTGACCCATAATTGTACAGACCAACCCGCACTTGCTGGCTGACATGGTGCACCGTGACCCATAATTGTACAGACCAACCCGCACTTGCTGGCTGACATGGCCAGTATTACACTGACCACCTTTGCTTCCCAATACTTTTCTGGTACCCATTCTAGGCTGGGTTGACTTGGCAGTCCAGGTACATTGTGGGCTAGGTTGACTTGGCAGTCCAGGTACATTGTGGGCTGGGTTGACTTGGCAGCCCAGGTCTACTGTAGAAATCTGCCCCCAATATGGATTTGAACCCATGACCACTGGGCCAGAAGGCCAGCATCTAGTCACTGTTCTAGCAGGCAAAGAATAGTCACACTGTACCCTACTGAGCATGTTGTCAGAGGCAACACAGGAAGGTTGGGCGAGACTGGCTACCTCCTTCAAACAGACCATTTTACAACCAATCATAAACAAGTGAACAGATGGCTTGGCAGAATCAGCCGAGGACACAGTCTAATGTCAGATGACAAGTGCCAGTAGCAGAAGAACACCATTCTTTTATTTTGTTGGTAACCATGCGGTTCTTAATTTAATGGTAGCAGTACAAATCAGTCATTTATTGGTGGCAATGTCGGCCTGGTTAGCAATGCAAATATGATTTAATCAATTCAAACTATTGCAAAATAGAGCAACAACTGGCATTATATTTTTACTTCAACAGCCCAGGTACAAGTGGTCCATGGTAGAAGTTTCTGGAAACTTAGCAAATCACAGAATAATGCAGACTTGCTATAGCATGTCATATTATATACAGAAATGGACATAATAATAAAGCAAAGAAAGGTAGCAAAAACAGAGAAGACAATAGCATACTTCACTGCTTTTGGTAAAAGGTTACAGAAAAATATGTCGTCAACAACCAAAAAGAAAAGAATGATCCAATAATTACAACTCACCTTACAACCAGATACTGAACTTTTCATTTCTTCAATACACTCAAACAATACATTCAATCTTTACTATTTTCTGGAATTTTCACATTTCACACAAATAAAGTAAATATTAATAAAGTAAAATCACTTTCTCAAATATGCGCTGATTTTCTTTAGCAAGAAATAAAGTTCTCTTGCAATACGACTCACTTAGAACACAAGCAGCACTTCAGTCATCAAGTTGTGACATGTCCAATGATTTCATCTATACCATTCGTCAGTAAGTTTATTTCAACTCATAGCAAGGACCCAGCATGACCTCAATTGACCATTCAGTCCTCCAGCTGAGATCTGAGGAGATTTTATATGTAGCATGGGTGACACTTCCAAGAAATACTGGGAAGTCATCTAACCAAAATGCAGCAGATCTATCAGTGCTTTTCAGGTTTCACTGAGATGCTGTAGAAAAGGGGTGGCCAACCTTTTCAGCAGGCAGGCCAAATTTTAGAAATAACATTTCCTGCCGGGCCACATACCTAATTTTTTTTGTTAAATTAAAGTAAACAAGCAAGCCTGCTACAGCTTCGACCACATTGTTGGTTCCCACTCTGCGGGCCGCAACATGACTACCGGCGGGCCGCATGCAGCCCACGGGTCTTGTGTTGGCCACCCCTGCTGTAGGAGGTCTAATGGTGTCTAACAGATCTCCCCCATGCTTTCCGAATGTTTATTAGATATATATTTTTCAAGAGTAGATCTAGTTAATTGATATTAGATGGTTTCTAAAATGTTTCAGATTAAATGGTGGCTACTGTGTTAGGTTTAAGATGATTTCTATAATATTTTAGATCATACAGAAAGTCTAGTAAAGTGATTCTCAACCCTTTTTTGGCCCATGCACCCCTTCACCATATGTTCAGAATTCATTCCTTCCCTTTTGTATTTCCTCCCTATAAATCCTACCTCCCATTCTATACAGTATATGTAAAAATGGAAGTTAAATTTAATAACACATACTATAACAAGTCTAGACGTATACATAAAACGTGATTTGTGGGTCTACTCACATTATAAAATGAATTTCAGAAGGGCTAGATGTACAGAACCATAAAGTATGGAGGGAAAAACAATATCAAGTAATCGATTTTTGTATTAACACGATCTTGAAATAATCTTAATTCCCCCCTAGGGGGGAATTCCCCACCGGTTGAGAACCACTGGTCTAGTGTAATGTTTTATAATTTCTGAAATGTTTTTTAGATCATATGATAAGTCTACTGTGATGTTTAATGTAATAATTTATGTAATTATATTTTAGATCAAAAGGAGATTCTAGAATAATGTTTACTATTATTTCTTTAAATATATTTTTGATCATATGATGTGTTTTAGATCAAATGGTTAATCTAATGTGATGTTTAATACCATTTCTGTAATATTTTAGATCTTAATGGTTAATTTACTGTGATGTTTAATATACTTTCTGTAATGATATTTGAGATCATACAGTGAGTCTACAGTGATGTTCACGATGACTTAACAGTCTGACTGCTGAGAATGTCTTGGACAAGAGAAAGACATGGGCTGAACAGAATAAGGGCTAAACATTAAATTGTCCTTCTCTTATATATATTAGTTTTCAAGGCACTCCTAGTTTCAACAATCTTGTTGTCACAGCTTTATGTTTGTATTTCTGAAGTTTATTATAGAGTTAAATAATAGTTATAAAGTTACTATAAGCAAACTTATTTTCATAGCTAGCTAAATATTTGTATTTCTAAAGTTTACAATAAACAAACATACAGTCATAGCTACGTAAATATTTGTATTTCTGAAGTTTACAATAAAGAAACTTAATGTTGTAGCTAGCTGAATATTTGTATTTTTAAAGAATTTTCTACACACTTTTCAAAATTTCTTAAAGTTTGTATTTTTTCTAAAGTCAATAAACACACGTTTGTTTGGTCATGGCTACATTTTGTGTTCAAAATTTTCTATAACAAACCTTTACCATAGCTAAATGTTGACATTCTGATGATCTCAACCAAATCTGACCACATCTAAAATTCTCTAATAACCAAACTAGTTGTAGCAACAGGTTTAGATTTTCTAAAACTACCTTCCTGTAACTACCAATGCAGAACATGGACACTCACTTGTGTGTTGCTGGGCCATGAGGGAATCAAAGAATAACACTGCAACCTACCATATATGTTGTAAGAGGCAACTAAACAGGTTTCCTCCTCCTCCTACAGAAAACTGCAGCTGCAGAATGTGGCTAACCATGATCCAGTCTATACAAGATTTGGCATTAACTGGTTGACAGCCTATGCTCCACTGGGAGGCAGAAGAAAACATGACTAGATTTCAGGGAGCTGATGACTGAGATCTTAACGTTCTCCTACAAGACAGTCCTAATGGCAATGTGTTCCCTCAAATGAGTGTGCCAGTCCATTCAAACGTGATGTGTATCTGATGCTCCTGGTTATATCAACAAATACACAGAAAAAAACATAAGCACTGAATGTTTAATCCAGCATCTCTCAGACTACAGCCTTTCATTCTTACACATTATACAGGGGCTTGCTTTCAGGCATGCTGTGATATCACTATTTATCTCATTCAAAATAACAACACCGCTCCCCAAGTAGCCTTTCACACATTTGTATGGGTCCTTTGAAGACACCTGGGGTGTGTAAAAACACTTACAGAAATATCTGCACAATTTACGAGAGAACACCAACAGCAGCTGTGAGGTGAGATCAACTCTCATTTAACATAAAAGCACACAATGCTGAGCGTACTTAGTTCAGTCTGTGTCTGCGTATCATTCTAGAAATCCTCCCTTTAGCATCACGCCAGCTAGTCTCCTTAACAGACATGTAATATTACCCCATTACTTCTAGCCACACTCCTCTCACATACATGTAACATTAACCCATTACTTTCAGCTACTCTCTCCTCTAACAGACATGTAACATTAACCCATTACTTCTAGCTACTCTCTCCTCTAACAGACATGTAACATTAACCCATTACTTCCAGCTACTCTCTCCTCTAACAGACATGTAACATTAACCCATTACTTCTAGCGACCCTCTCCTCTCACAGACATGTAACATTAACCCATTGCTTCTAGCTATTCTTTCCTCTCATAGACATGAACATTAACCCATTACTTCCAGCGGTTCTCCTCTAACAAACATGTAACATTAACACATTCCTGCTCTGTTTATAAATTTAACCAAAACTCTAATTGTGAACTTCTAGCTAGATCAAATTTTGGGGAGCCATAGAGTCACAGAACATCTTTTACAGGACATTGCAGCCACCACCAGCATGTTTCGCTGTTGTGATCTCTTGACAAGTTTATGTTCAGTAGTTTGCCATTGCTTTCTGAACGACTGGCACCCATACCAATTCGTAAAAAACCAACGCAACGTGAACGTGTTTTGAACAATGGTATGCAGAATCACGAATCGTGTCCGTAACCCCTACGCCATGGAGCCGGATCACAGACAGAAGCACCACTATAATTGTGGTGCAATCTGTTATGGAACAGTAGCACAGAATTAACAAAGATACAATAATACAGCCAAGTTTAGGCATGATTTACAGGAGGGGGGGGGGGGGGGGGGGACACTGAAACAACTTGTGAAACTAATGTGTAACACTATAAATCCTCACATACACAGGTCTGGTTTTCCTAGCCCCATCAAAAGGTTTACAGAGTGTTCAGAGTGAACATATCCATAGCATGTTTACATGTGGAGAGATTTACTCAGAATAAACACAGCCAGCTTACAACTATATGTTCTCAGCTTTATGCCGAACATGGACATGGACTTCATGTCAAACATGACATTTTAGCATGGAATTCTTTGCTTCCATCTCTGTTGACATGTGATGTCGTCATCTATGATGTAACATTAAGATGTTCACATCATTTCTACAAACATAAAATAGCTAGACTTCAGACTTGCATGCTAAATGTTGTACAGGAATGAACAATAACAAGTTGGCATTCTAAGCTGTTTCCATCTCTACTGTCATGTTGTGTAGTCTTCCATGCTGTAACATCTCCTTGTGAATCATTCCAACATCTGGGAGGACATTATGATGGTAGGCATTAGTCATGTTCTCTCGGCTGTCACTGTTGTTGGCCTCCACACTGGCGGCAACCACCATCACTACCATTGCATCTGGAGTTGTCTTACCGCCAATTGGGATTTCTGCACCTCCGAGCAGGTCCACGCCTGGGTCTGGCAGGTCCGCATTCTTGTTTGCAACAGAGTCCACCATGGGACAGGACATAGAGTTTTCCCATGGCATAGCTCGAAAGTCATCACAGTTGTCTTCTTGATTAACAGACATCAGCACTCTAGACTTGACTGTAATGAGAAGAAATTGTCTCAACAATGAGTGCTACAATCAACAAAAGTGGACTATAATGAAAAGAATTGCATCAATAATGAGTATTACAATCAACAAGACTTGACTCTATTGAGAAGAAATTGTCTCAACAATGAGTGCTACAATCAATAAAAGTGGACTATAATGAAAAGAAATTGCATCAATAATGAGTATTACAATCAACAAGGCTTGACTGTAATAAGAAGACATTGTCTCAACAATGAGTGCTACAATGAACAAGGCTTGGTAGTAATAAGAAACTTTCTCAACACTGAGTGCTACAATCAACCAGGCTTTTGTGGTAACAAGAAAATGTCTCAATAATGAGTATGCCAATCAACAAAATGCTACTGTAATAAGACGAGACTGTCTCAACAATGAGTGCTACAATCAACAAGGCTTGGTGATAACAAGAAACTGTCTCAACAATGAGTGCTACAATCAACCAGGCTTGGTGGTAACAAGAAACTGTCTCAACATTGAGTACTACAATCAACCAGGCTTTAGTTGTAATAAGAAAATGTCTCAATAATGAGTATGTCAATCAACAAAAGGTTACTGTAATAAGAAGAAATTGTCTCAACAATGAGTACTACAGTGAGTGCTACAATCAATAAGGCTTGACGGTAATGAGAAGAAATTGCCTTAATCATGAGTGTTACAATTAAACAGGCTTGGTGGTAATAAGAAACTGTCTCAATAATAAGTGCTACAATGGAGAAGACTTGGTGGTTATGAGAATTTGTCTGAACAATGAATTCTACAATCAAACAGGCTTGGTGGTAATCAGAAACTGTCTCAATGAATATTACAATCAAAGTACTTGGCTGTAATTAGAAGAAATTTTCTCAATAATGAGTGCTACAATTGAGAAGACTTGGTGTAAAGAAAATGTCTAAATGAGTGCTATACTTGCTATAATCAACAATATCATCATTATTGATAGGTGTGGGCAGTCATGTTTCACCATCTCACACGGTCACCAGAGTCATGGATCAGCTCTGTGTTCTTGTCTCGGCCATGCCATGTGACCATGCCAACCAGATATTTACTTTTCTGCCTTCTCCTTGTTCTTTTCTCTTCAATCTTGCCAGTTGTCACCAAGTTCTATAGTTCATTTCTTCTCATAATACGCCCAAAAAATTGTGATTAATAAACATCCAATTTCTCTAATTAGTTTATGGTTCATTTGCTTCTGGTAGGACTTGCTCATTGGTTTTTCGGTCCATAATGTTCTTTGCATTTTCCTCAAAAATCACATTCCCACTGCTGTTAGATGTTTTTCAGCTTGTCTGCTCATTGTCCATATTTTACAACCATACTTAAGTACAGGTTCTATGTAGCACTTCAACACTGTTTTTCTTGTTGCATATTGACAATATTTGTATATTATAGATTTTCCAAAAGGTAAACCATTGCTACAGTGATTCTTGTTCTAATCTCTTCAAAGCACCTTCCATCAGATATTCTGATTGTTCTAATATAATTGTACCGATTCACTTGTTTAAGAATATTCCCATTTAACCGTACATTAAATTGTGGTATTTCTTTCTTCTTAGTGACGATCATAATATCTGTCATCTTACAATTCAATTCTAACCCTGGTTGTTCACTGTGTGCAACAACCACATCTACTAAATGTTGCAGATCCTGTTCATTGACTGCAATCAATACTGTATCAATCCGCATATTTAATGTTATTGATGTTATGTCCCCCAATGGTGATTCCTCTCATATCTTCTAGATCCCCGGGAAGGTTAACCCGGTCAACAAATGCCCGCAGAAGTCGGATGTGTCGGCCTAACGGCGCAAGAACGCAGCTCTGCTGTAAACAGGCACAACGCAATCACATCCGAAAAAAAAAACTCCGGATGAATGAAGAAGAAGATATCTTCTAGATTTCTAAAAAAATGTTCACTGTATAGGGGAACAAATCTGGAGACATTACATACCCCTGTTGCATACCTCTCTTAAAAGGCTGATATTGACCTACTTCATTTTAAATCCTTATGGCAGCTTGTTGTTTCCAATATTTGATTTTAACTGATTGACTGCCAGAAGCCGATAGATCCGCACATTGGAACTAATATTGATAGTGCGTTATTTTTTTCATTTCTCTTATTTACCGCAATTTGTAGTGCCCGGTAAATGAAAAGTTACACACAGAATAGATATGCCTTTGAAATGTATCAGATAAGGCACGCAGATTAAGCTTTGTGAAAGTGGTTTAAGCCGATTAAGCTTTGTGAAAGTGGTATGTTTTTATCATTTTAGTAATGGCAATGCCCTATGGTTCTTGACTCATTAATTTACGCCAGATAATCATGTTAAAAATTGTTATATTATAATTATTCTGATTTAACAGAATTTGTAAAAGATTGTAAAACTGATAGCACATGCAGTAATATGGTTATTCAGTTAAATTATTTAGCATTATGGAAAACACACCTAACAGTGACAGCTTGTCATAAAATGATGGCACATCTCGAATTATGCTTGCTCTAATGGGCCACACTTGCGACCCTAAGTTTGCTTTGCCTATCACAAATAAGCTGCGGAGTATTTAAATAATTAAATTGAAAAGAATAATACTTTTAACTAAATAGAAAATAGTGTATATATTGTAAAGAGTACAAATATGCCTCGTATCTTCCCGACTTTTTCCATTTTGTGTGAAAATGATGTGCTTCAAAATATGTTTTACTTGTGTTTTGATGATGTTAAGGAGCAGTTCTTGTAATATTGGTGAAGAAAAGTGGTGTATTTATCATTATTCAGTAAATTTAATTGGATTATCACCAAAGACTGAGGAGTAGTGCCATGGTAAGTGGAAAGTTTAAATAATTGTCATCCTTTTCAAATTTTCTTTCACAAAATCTAACATTAGTTTTGCAACTAAATTTTTTTAAACCTATAGCAATAGTAGCAACACTAATGTGTTCCTTGTGCAATCCCCTTTATTTTTATATATAATACAATATAACTGCTACCATTTTAGATCATTACTGTGACACACCCCTACTTCCCATTTTCTGCCATCAGTTTCTGCTTGATCCAAACCAACTTTTCCCTCACGACAAACATAAACTGTGACAAGAGAAAGTAACATCTATGCATGAGATAATTTCCTTCACGACAAACATTAAATGTTACAAGAGAAAGTAACATCTATGCCTGACAAGATTTCCCTTGTAACAAATATGAAATGTTACAACAAGAGAAAATAATGTCTATGTCTGACAAGATTGCCCTCATGACAAACATGAAATGTGACAACAAGAGAAAATAACATCTATGCCTGAGATGATTTCCCTCATGACAAACATGAAATGTTACAAGAGAAAGTAACATCTATGCCTGACAAGATTTCCCTCATGACAAACATGAAATGTGACAAAATGAGAAACTAAAATCTATGTCTGACAAGAATTGCCCTCATGACAAACATGAAATGTGACAACAAGAGAAAATAACATCTATGCCTGAGATGATTTCCCTCATGACAAACATGAAATGTGACAAGAATATAAAGTAACATTTATGTCTGACAGGATTGCCCTCATGACAAACATGAAATGTGACAACAAGAGAAAATAATATCTATGTCTGACAAGATTGCCCTCATGACAAGCATGAAATGTGACAAAATGAGAAACTAAAATCTATGTCTGACAAGAATTGCCCTCATGACAAACATGAAATGTGACAACAAGAGAAAATAACATCTATGCCTGAGATGATTTCCCTCATGACAAACATGAAATGTGACAAGAATATAAAGTAACATTTATGTCTGACAGGATTGCCCTCATGACAAACATGAAATGTTACAAGAGAAAGTAATATCTATGCCAGATAAGATTGCCCTCATGACAAACATGAAATGTTACAAGAGAAACTAACATCTACGCCTGAGCTGATTTCCCTCATGACAAACATGAAATGTGACAACAAGAGAAAGTAACATCTATGTATGAGAAGACTGCCTTCATGATGAACAAGAAATTTTACAACAAGAGAAAGTAACATCTATGCAAGAGATGACTTCCTTCACAACAAACATGAAATGTTATAAGAAAAGTAACGTCTATGCCTGAGAATATTGCCCTCATGATAAACATGAAATGTGACAACAAGAGAAAGTAACTTCTATGCCTGACAAGATTTCCCTGATGACAAATGTGAAATGTTACAACAAGAGAAAGTAACATCTATGCAAGAGATGATTTTCTTCACAACAAACATGAAATGTTACAAGAGAAAGTAACATCTATGCATGAGAATATTGCCTTCATGACAAACATGAAATGTGACAACAAGAGAAAGTAATAGCTATGCCTGACAAGCTTTCCCTCATGAGAAACATCAAAATTTTACAAGAGAAAATATCTATGCCTGACAAGATTTCATTCATGACAAGCATGAAATGCTACAACAAGAGAAAGTAATATCTATGCCTGAAATGATTTCCCTCATGAAATGTGACAAGAGAAAGTAAAATCTATGCCTGACAAGATTGCCCTCATGACAAACATGAAATGTTGCAAGAGAAAGTAACATCTATGCCTGACAAGGTTGCCCTCTGTGGGGACAACATGCTGCCTGCAGTGGTGAGGTTTTCTGTAAACATTTACTGGTAAGCCTTATTGATTCAACAAGCCTGATATATTCACACGACCAGGATTTCATGTTTAGATTTTTATAGATCTAACCTGTGACAGCTGTGGTGTCAGCTGGATGTGTGCTGTGGCTGCAGGAAACAAAATATCAATAATACAGTACTGCTAGAGAGAGATTTGTCACTGAGGCAATACATGTCATCAACAAAGTATATGTGCAAACATGAGTGTACAGTGGTAGATTCTGAGAAACCTCTGCTGAGATTTATTGTCATTAACCAATTGCTAGGCTGCAGCTAAACAATATAAAATGACACAAAGTAGTGCAGAACATACATAACAGAATTACGACACATACAGGACGTTGCGGCGATTAGCCTTCATCAGCAAACGAACACATTCACAAAACATATAGGCCGCAGCTAAACCATGAGGACCATAGATAAGGTTTGTAGAAGCACATTACCACCAGGTGACAACACATTCCCTGCATACAGGTGACCAGATCAATATTGTCATGTGCTCTAGTGGTGTTCAGTATGAGACTAACAAGGCAAGTTCAAAGACTAATACACACTTGTCTAAACATCAAATGTGCCTAAACATCACATCAATTGAAACATCAAGTCTGCTTGAACATCAGCTTGTTTTGATATCATATTTACTTAAGCATTACATTTATGAGGCTAGGTCAGAAAGTTATGCACCACAATTATTATCTCAGTTAACAATAAAGATAGAAGCATTAAATAAATGTGCACCAATTTAAGTTTATAATCTCTTCAAGGTGTATACCAAATTGCACCTCTGTAAACCAATTCTAACCACAACACAAAATTGTTGAAGTGGCAGATATTAATGGATACGTAACAAGCACAGTATTGTTATAGAATGTTTGATCGCAGAGAAAGAAACTGTTGTTAAAATTCACAAATGACTGTGTGCTGTTTATGGCACTTTTGCAGTTGACAGAAGCACAGTCAGTCACTGGGTGCAAGAGTAGATGTAGAGCTTGCTGATAAGCAGTGCTCAGGACATCCTGCCACAGCCACCTGCTGGATTGTTTGAACGTGCTGACATCATGATTCGCAGAGATAGGCAAATCACAAGTCAATAATTCTCCATGCAACTTTCTATAAGCAAAGGTAATGTGATTGAAATTTTCAAAAATCTGGGCTATTCAAAGGTTTGTGCAAGATGGGTTCCTTGAGTTCTTACAGAGGACCATAAGACCCAAAGGAAAACAATTTGTTCAGAACTGTTGTGGCAGATTGAGACAGATGGGGATGTTTGTTTGTCAAACATTGTGACAGGAGATGAAACTTGGGTTCATCATTTTGAGCCGGAGATTTAAATAAACAGTCAATGGAGTGGCATCATCCTCAATCGGCAGTGAAGAAAAAATTCAAAACAACTCCATCAGCCAGTAAAGTCATACTGTTTTTTTTTTTTTTTTTGACATTGATGAGGTTATTCTTATTCTTGTGGATGTACTGCCAAATGGTAGAACCATCAATTCAGAAATTTACATCAAAACACTCACAAAACACAATCGTCATTACTGCACTGTTAGGCCTCACAAGAATCGAGAACAACTGTTTCTCTTTCACGACAATGCACGCCCTCACACAAATTTTGCAAACAAGAGAGACAATCAACAGAATGTGATAGAATGTACTGCCCCATCCACCTTACAGTCCAGACCTGGCACCATCTGATTTCCATCTTTCGGTCCCCTTAAGAATGCTATCCATGGGACAAAGTTTGAAGACAACAAGGGAGTGATTAAAGCAGTGAAGAAATGGCTACGAGAACAGGACAAAATGTGGTACAGATCTGGGATACGTGCTCTTGTTTCAAGATGGCGTAAAGCCGTTAATGTTGATGGGGGTTATGTTGAGAAGTAGAAATGTTTGCTGCACATGTGCATGAACATTGTGACTAAATTTCATTTGTATATTATTAATGGTTATAGAGATAATAATTGTGGTGCATAACTTTCTGACCTACTCTCGTACATAAGACCAATTCTACCTGATCATCAAGTATAAATTCTATTTAAAACACCAAGTCTAAGCATCAATCTATCTAAACATCAAGTCTACCCAAGCATCAATCTATCTTAACATAGTCTATCTAAGCATCAGTTTATTTAAAGACCAAGTCTACCTAAACATCAAAATTACAAATACCTTAATTCTACAGAAGCACAATTGTAAAGAACACCTGTGTAAACACTACATCTTCCTTAGCATCAATGTTGTTACACATTATACCTAGCTAAAGAACATCAGCTTTGCCTATACATTATACCTAGCTAAACAACATCAAGTTACATAAGTTCTGTACAGAGCTAAATAACATCAGTCTTGATTATACATTACACCTAGCTAAACAACATCAAGCTAGACTATACATTATACATAGCTAAACAATATCAAGTTTGACTATACATTATACCTAGCTAAACAACATCAAGCTTGACTATACATTATACATAGCTAAACAATATCAAGTTTGACTATACATTATACCCAGCTAAACAACATCAAGCTTGACTATACATTATACATAGCTAAACAATATCAAGTTTGACTATACATTATACCCAGTTAAACAACATCAAGCTTGACTATACATTATTATACATAGCTAAACAATATCAAGTTTGACTATACATTATACCCAGTTAAACAACATCAAGCTTGACTATACATCATTATACATAGCTAAACAATATCAAGTTTGACTATACATTATACCCAGTTAAACAACATCAAGCTTGACTATACATTATACCTAGTTAAATAACATCAAGTCTACACAAGCATGTACAAAGCACTTACTGTTTGGAGTTACATAAGGACTGGAAGTATCATGTGTGGTCAAGGGCTGAGGTCCAATTTGCGGTTGTGGTAAACTGTTAGGCTGTGACTGAACAAAACCTAACATGGGAGGTTTGGTGGAGTAGCCAATGTTGAGGTTGGATGGGGACATACTGCCCAGGAACACAGCAAAACAAAACACAAGAACCTGTGACAGACAACAATAAGACTATAATAATTATCATGTCTGGTTATTGAGTCCTTATAATGGTATGAATAAAGTGTTTATATGAACATGTACCTACTCCATAATTCTCCACATATATCAATCAATACAGTGAATCCACATTATTATTATTAACTGATTGTGATGCTGATCATTCTTTAGTTGTTAGGTTAGATTGAGACCAAAGAGAATCTACATGACTAAACACACATCAATCAATCTACATGACTAAACACAAATCAATCTCCAGGATTAATATTATCAACACCAAATATCCTGATAAGTGTTTTTGAGTTCCAACAGCAACTTGAAGACACTTTCACTGATACATCACAAATTGTACAGCAAGTGAAAAGTAGAGTATACTTAAGGACACTGTATAAAACAGCGGCAGGGGTTTACGGCACTGTGGATCATAAGAGACAGACAGACACTGAGCCATTGATTGATAGAAAGCTGGGTCGACCTGAGAGCACAGAGAAATGACAAAAACAATCCTCATCTCATGGGGGGATATAAAAACATGACCACCAGGTCAGCAGGCAGGTATGGTAGTCAGTGCACTACCATAGCTCCCTCAAGGCCTAATAGTTTAGTCTATGGCATAATCAGTGTCACAGCACAAAAAGAGTTAATCACGCAAAATATGAGTGCATAGAAGGGCTAACAATTGTTAGTATAGGAAAAACAGTAAAACAGGGAACCATTAACTAGGCAGTGAGCTCAGCATTTCATGGGAAACGCAGAGGTCTCAAGTGACTACTTGAATGGGAACGAGTTAGATGCAATTCATTCAGGCACGGGGCAGCTTAGCAACAACACATAGTTTTGTTCAATTATACACAGTCGAATCTTGTGTTTCCAGTACAACATTATATGCCAGATAGTCTTCCAGCAGCAGGCATTGGACTTTGAAGTAATTTCGCCAGACAATTTGATTACCTAACATTTTTACACGTATGCTGCAGTGCTTGTCCACTTAGACAGACTCAAGAATGACAGTTGTGAACTAGTGGTTGGCACTGCACTAGGCTGTAACAGATAGAAAGTGATACTGTAGTGTTGAAAGCAGAACACGCGTTACAGTGATTGTCAAGTAGAGAGATGACCACCAAGCATACTGTCTACAGTTGTCAGTGAACGAGCGCCCAAAATGAAATTGTGCTTGTGACTCACTGGCTGTGGAGGTCTGTTTTGGTTGTGCATCATGATGAAATAAACTACATGTTAAGCTGCCGCTATGTATTGCGTCAAATAGTCGAGAACATCTGTCAGACGGTGTTGTGAACAAGTCACATGAATGAGAGTATATTCCCAGTTACTATACCTGCTACGACTTCACCTCTAGACACAACTATCAACATCGACACCCCAAGAAATGTGGAGGATCATGGTTTGCCTGTCCACATGATCCCCAGTTTCTCCAGTAAATTCTGGAGTACATCCCGAAGATGCTCTTTGGGCAAGCCAACCAGGTAATCAATTGTCTCTCCCATCCAATTTTTCAGTTGTGATGAAGTTCACAAGTTTGCCTATCTTCATAAAATGTCCAAAAAAACACCTAAATCGTCTCATTTCTCAAATAAAGATGTTTTCATCTGCTTCGCAGAGTAAAGCCTTTAGAAATACACATTATTCAATCAACAAGTACAAAAGCAAATATTTCCAGGAAAATATCTCTGACAAAGCACAATAAAAGCATGCACAATTCTAGACTTAACTATCCAACTAGATGCAGTAATATCAGTAACATACACACCATTAAAGCAGTGCCTGTTTGTGTGGCCGTGGCAGCTTTGGGCATTTTACTGACCAGTGACTGGAGTTTCTGCAGCTGACCAAGTAATGACCTGAAGATACAATCAAACAAACTCAGTGTCATCAATATGTCATCTGCCAGCATCTGGAGTGAGACACTCACCATTTCACAAATAATGTGCTGTATACAACTAGGCATTTAATTATGTTCTATCTCATTGCCTTTTCTCCAAATCAAGGCAAAATAAGTACCAACTGTAAGACTTGCTATACTGGAGTAATTTCACATTTTGTTTTAAATAAGTTGCAATAGCTAGCTGCTTTCAACTCCTGCCACAATGAGGTATCAACTTTACAAACTGGCATCTTCTTCTTTAGACTTTTATGCTCAATTGGCATCTTCTTCTTTAGACTTTTATCCCCCATTGGCATCTTCTTCTTTAGACTTTTAACCCCCATTGGCATCTTCTTCTTTAGACTTTTATCCCCCATTGGCATCTTCTTCTGTAGACTTGTATCCCCTGTTGGGCCAAAAGCCCTCAACCAACTCACGCCACAATGAGGTACCAACATTACAACCTGGGGGATAAAAGTCTAAAGAAGAAGAAAACATGTTACAAAGCAGTGATTCCCCCTACTATATAACAGTGGCCAAACATGTTACAAAACAGTTACAATTCCAATTCCAATTTTCGAAAAAAAAATTTCAAATTCGGTCTCATCTAACCTGCTTCCTCAGCGGTGGTTATTTTTGAGAGCTGTGGTTTTTGTGGGTTCATTCACCCCGATTCTCGTCTTGTGCACTCTTACGAGTGAGTCATATCTCGGACTGGTTATGTTGGTTTGTGTCTGTGACGTCAGCTGGGGGATCGGTCGGCGGCTGTCCTTTGTTCCCGTCTCCTCTGGTGGCATATTTGTTAAGTGAAATCTCCAGGCTTGACTGGTTGCAGACATTATAAAGACTTTTTAATTAGGTCTTTTTGCCTCCTTTTTTGTGTATTTTCTGTATCAGCTTTTCGATGTTTTCATTTTCTTCCTTGTGCCTGTTTTCACTGTCGAGTTTGAGTTGCTGATGTTTTTTTATTTCTTCCTCTGTGGTCAGCCATGGGACGATCTCTTCGTCATCTATATAGTATTCCTATGGGTGTTCGTCATCCTCGTATAAATCTGGTTCTTCAGCAATACGGCGGGGCATTGGTTTCCCCTTGAGTTTCTTGAGTTTGAATGTCCTCTTTATCTCTGCGATTTCTTCATCGGTAAATACTGGTGGTATCAGGGCGTCCTCTCTGCCGTCGCTCATCTCAGTTTTCTTTGGATGTCTGGTGGGATATTGGCTTCCCTTTGACTGTTTCGGGCATCGTGGTTGAGCTGCCAGCGGTATTGGCTTGCGGTTCAGGTTCAGTATCTTGTTGCTTTTCATCTTGCGGTTTCTCTGTGAGTTCTTATATGGCTTCTGTTGGTTTGTTTTTGAGAAATTCCATTTCGGCTTTATGTAGTTCTCTCTACTTTGATGACTCGTAGAATCTCTTCATTCTTCTTTGTGGTCTGCACCAAGTGCTCCACCTCTTGTTTTATGTTTAGCTGGATCTCCTGTATTTCCGCAAGCAGCTTTTCGTTGTCGTTGGTCGGTGCCGGTGTTTGCAGAAGCTTGACTTGTTTTTTTAACTCGTCTATCTGGCTTTGTAGTTGTGCTCTTTCATCTTGCGAGATGCCTGTGGCTCTTTCGCACCTCCAACTTGCTTTAACAGTGATTCCCCCGCTATGTAACAGTGGCCAAACATGTTACAAAACAGTGATTCCCCCCGCTATATAACAGTGGCCAAACATGTTACAAAACAGTGATTCCCCCCGCTATATAACAGTGGCCAAACATGTTACAAAACAGTGATTCCCACTACTATATAACAGTGGCCAAACATGTTACAAAACAGTGATTCCCCATACTATATAACAGTGGCCAAACATGTTACAAAGCAGTGATTCCCCATACTATATAACAGTGGCCAAACATGTTACAAAACAGTGATTCCCCCCGCTATATAACAGTGGCCAAACATGTTACAAAACAGTGATTCCCCATACTATATAACAGTGGCCAAACATGTTACAAAACAGTGATTCCCCCTACTATATAACAGTGGCCAAACATGTTACAAAACAGTGATTCCCCTCGCTATATAACAGTGGCCAATCATGTTCATCATCATCATCATGTGCCACGCCGGTAAGCGTGGGCAGTCATGTTTAGCCATTTCACTCGATCACCAGAATCATGGATCAACTCAGTGTTGTTGTCTCGATCATACAATGTGGTCAAGCCATCCAGGTATTTATTTCTCTGCCCTCCCCTTGCTCTCTTCCCCTCGATCTTACCAGTTGTCACAAAGTTCTCCAATTTATTTCTTCTCAACAAGACAAAAAATTTTTTTGACTGTCTGTCTAATTTCTCTAATAAGTTTACAGTTTTCATTTTTTTCTTGTAGGACTTGGTCATTAGTCTTTCTGTCTGTCCAAGGTATTCTTTGCATTTTCCTCAGAAGCCACATTTCCACAGCCATCAGATGTTTTTCAGCTTGTCTGCTCAATATCAACGCCTCACATCCATACAAAAGCACAAGTTCTATGTAGCACCTCAACATTCTTTTTCTTGTTGCAAATGAGTGTGTGAAAGAGTGAAAGAATATCCAATGTGTTGAGTGTGTGAGAGAATGTGTGTAAGAGAGTGAGAGAGTATGCAAGAGCTGAGATATGAGAGTGAGAACGAACGAACGAACAAACAAACAAACGAACTTTATTTTAAAAGGGTAACAAATTGGGCACGCAGGCCCGTCTTTCATTCGGCCCTTTTGATCACTCATCTTTCATTCATGAAATGTGCATGTTACATTTACATAGGGAAAAAAAAACACACATTGTCAAATGGATTTTGTAAGCATAAACAATGCATATTACGCATGGTACATTCAGAGAGAGAGAGAGAGAGAGAGAGAGAGAGAGAGAGAGAGAGAGAGAGAGAGAGAGAGAGAGAGAGAGAGAGAGGCAGACAGAGAGAGAGAGAGAGAGAGAGAGAGAGAGAGAGAGAGAGAGAGAGAGAGAGAGAGAGACAGACAGACAGACAGACAGACAGACAGAGAAGAGAGAGAGAAAGAGAGATGTGTGAGAGAGTGAAAGAGTATCTACTGTGCTGGGTATGCGTGAAATTATAAATAAGAGTATAAGAAAGTGAAAGCTTGAGTATCCAATGTGTTGAGTGTATGGGAGAATGAAAGATAGAGAGAGATATATATGAGTGAGAGAGAACATGAATGAGTGGAAGAGTAAGCATCCACTGTGTTGACTGTGTGAAAGAGTGTAAATGACCGAGAATATGAGAAAGGGAAAGTGAATATCTACCAAATTGAGAGTGTGAGACAGTCAGTGTCTACTATGTTAAGAGTGTGTAGCCATTGAGATAAGTGTCTGAGAGAATGTAAGATAGTGAAAAAGGGAGTATCTACCATGTTGAGAGTGTGGCAGAAGGAGTTTTCACTATGTTGAGTGTATGAGAAAGAGAGAAATAGAGAGAGAGAGAGAGAGAGAGAGAGAGAGAGAGAGAGAGAGAGAGAGAGAGAGAGAGAGAGAGAGAGAGAGAGAGAGAGAGAGAGAGAGAGAGAGAGAGAGCAAAAGAGAGTGAGGTAATGTGCATAGTGAAATACAAACAACTGACAAATATTCATACAGAAACAATAACAACTGACAAATATTGAAACTGAAATAAAATCTGACAATTACCTATTGTTGCTTTCCAAATTTTCCACTTTTTTCTTCAGGTCATTATTTTCATGATTATAGGCTTCAATTCTGAGAGAAACATAATAAAAAGAATTATTTCATCAATGAATTTATGATACATATGGATAACTGACATGTAACGATTGAATACAACACAAATGTCACATTCTGTATGTGTGGTGGCCTAACCAGCCTTCATGAAATGAATTTACTGTTTCCACAAAGTTCACCATCCTCTTCTTCAACCGCATGCATGCATGCATGCACTAACACATGCATGCACACAGGCCCATACACACAGAGAGGGGAAATGTTCATAAGTTCATGCCTATACAACTGAGAGCCCACCATGTTTGTTGCCACTTGCAGGAAGTGTTGCTAACAATGAGATTGAATAGCTGAGAACTGTCTTTTATGTAGCAGTCCATGAGCCATGGCTGTTCACACTCTTTATATGCTTTTATACATGTTTAACTGACATTGCCATGACACATACACAACATCACTGTCAGACATACATCACACATATATGACATAACTATCATACATACATGGCATCACACATAAATGACATCAACATTATACATACTACTGTGCATGTGTGTGTTACAAATACCACAGTGTGTGCTACAATTACTACAGTGTGTGTTACAAGTACTACTGTGTGTGTATGCTACAATTACTACAGTGTGTGTTACAAGTACTACTCTATTATGTAACACGTACTACTATACTACTGTGTGTATATAATTAGCACTACTCTACTACTGTGTGTATATAACACGCACTATTCTACTGTGTGTAGACTGTAGAATAGTACTTGTTATATACATACCGTCAGTGACGGTGGGCAGAGGATCTCTCAGTAGAGACAATAGCTACGGTCATCCGATCAGTATGGTCACTGCCAGGAAGGAAGAATGGTAGACTTCCCTCTTTATTGATTCCCGGACAGAGGAGGCTCGTCAGCCTTGGTTGGTATCTCTTCTAAGAGAGGGAACTCTAAATCTCAAACCTCCACTGCCTTGCGGGTATACCCATATGAGAAAGGCTTTGGGAGTAAACCCTGAGGACAAATTCGGAGATGGAGTCCCTAAGGCAGTTCCATGTTGTAAACAACATAGTTCTGGCAACTCCTGCAACGGCACCGATGCCAAGTTGCATAGGCTACTGCCATTCCCTTGGTCAACATCGGCGACCTGGAGAGGAGGAACTTGCTACTGGGCAACAGCTGGTTCTCCGATTTCCATTGCCCAGGCTTGTGTAGACTGTGTGTATATAACGAGTACTACTCTACTACTGTGTGTATATAACGAGTACTACTCTTCTACTGTGTGTATATAACAAGTACTACTCTACTACTGTGTGTATATAACAAGTACTATTCTACTGTGTGTATATAACAAGTGCTATTCTACTGTGGGTATATAACAAGTGCTATTCTACTGTATGTATATACTTATGCATCAGTTACAATAGGACTGTATTAGTTACTGATGAGAGAAAGTAACGTGGATCTCAGCACCCTCATGGCCCAATCTACTTGATATAACTTCAGAGACGCACTCTGTTAGGATACATGGTGCTTTGAGCAACTGAGAGGCAGGAGTGTGTATTTCAGGCTCGTTGAGCACTAGGTGAATCGGCAGAAAGTTGGTGCATGTGGGAGCAGCACTAGTTTGGTAGGAGGAGCAGGTCAACTTCCACTTCTCCCATAGAGAAGTCGAGGGAGAGGCCATTCTGATATGCATCAACAGACTTGTACATGTCAAGAGAATTGTTATTGAAATTCCAGCAGTAAGACTTTACTCCTGTCATATGATCAACTTGTTTGCCTGTGCTCCTGTTTATCTCAAGTCACGAGGGAGTGATACTGTTATGTGAGATTTCCAAGTGTCTCTTTGTCATATCTGAACTGTGTTTGTGCTCCTACAGCTCCTTGGAGCACCACTCTTTTTTGTACTCCCAACACCACAGGTACAACAGTGGTTATACTACACAGGCAAAGCATATGTCTCTGACACACTCATTCTTTTACTCACTCTTTCATACACTCTGACTCACTCCCTTTTTATCTCACTAATTCTTTCACTCCTCCACCCATCCACTTTCCGACTGCCTCACTCTTTCATTCTCTCATATTCTCTCACATACTGTCTCACTTTTTCTCTGTTTCACGCACCCTCTGCCACACAATCTCTGATTTACTCTCTCGTATACACACATATACTGTCTGGGTCAATTGTACCACTCCTTATGTGGTCCAGCGCGTGAACTGCCACAGCATGAACGACACAGGAAACACACATATAAATTCACACAGTTCATCTAGCAGTCTACCTTTTCTCTAAAGCTTCCAGATATTCTTTCTTTTTCCGTCGGCTCTCTTGAGCTGATATCTGTAACAGAGAAGCAAATAAAGTAAAATATCCAAAACCAGGAGAAAAGGACACTGTGCTGAAAAATGACTACAAAATGTACATACTGGACCTCAGAAATATGATACACAGACAAACATGATATAAAAACATGATATATAGACAAACCTGTCAGGTCTTAGATATGACTGAGCTAACATATGACAGTAGACAGTACTACTTGCTTTCTGTTAACACTGAATGTTGGGCTGCACTTACCAAACCCGACAGCCCACATTGTGCCAATGGATAAGCGCGATTGAGAGGGTACAAGCCTTATCCTGGTGCAAGGAAATGCAACCTAAAGACAAAATGTCATGGCAGGCTCTAAGCCTTGGTTGGCGGCTGGTCTAGGATCGAAGCTCCGACAGGCAGACAGAGCATTGCTTTGCTGATCCGGCAGCTTCTGCAATGTGTCTTGTTCCAGATGCATTGATGTTAGCTTTCCTCTGGAGTGAACTAGGCAGGCCGAGAAAGGGAGCATGCTGCATGGGCAACACATGGTCTCTATATTTCAGCCCAGGCTTTGTGCTATGGAGAGGTATAATATGTTAGGAAGATGGATGATGGTAGAATACCAAAGGACGTCTTTTTTGGTGAATTACAGATGGTAAGAGGTCTCGCGGTCGGCCTCTAATACAAAACAAAGATTGTGTAAGCGGGACATGATTGATACAGGCATTGATAATTCACATTGGGAGGAAGACGCCGCCAAACGTGTTGCCTGAAGGGCAAATATAAGAAATGGAATAAAGACAAAGGAGAATTTGATTACAGATAGGTCACACACTGAGGGTGTGAGATGTAAGATGGTGTGTGATGGTGAAAATGAGGAAGTGTTCACATGAATCCATTGTGGACAAACATCTACAGCGTGAATTGGTCTGATCAGTCACATTCGCTACCACCATGGGTTGTAGTTATTAAGCCTTTTTTGTAGCACAATGTAACAAACTATCGTCTGTCAAGGCGGTAAGTGCCAATAAATAAACATAGTCAAACAAACATGATACATAGACAAAAACATAACATATAGTCAAAAATAATATACAGACAAACTTGATATACAGAAATTTCAGAAATATACAAGATAAAGGAATCATCACTGGAGGAAGAAATATCAATAGCATTAGATATGCAGATGATACAGTATTGATTGCAGACAATGAGTAGGATCTGCAACATTTAGTACATGCGGTTGTTGCACACAGTGAACAACTAGAGTTAGAATTAAATTGTAAGAAGACACAGATTACGGTCGTCACTAGGAAGAATTAAATACAGCAATGTAATATACAGGTAAATGGGAATATTCTTAAACAAGTGAATCGGTACAATTATCTCAGATCAGTCATAATATCTGATGGGAGATGCCTTGAATAGATTAGAACAAGAATCACCATGGTGAAGGTAGCCTTTTGCAAGATGAAAAACATACTGACCAATTAAAAAGATGTCAATTGCTATGAGAAAAAGAGTGTTGAGGTGCTACACGGAGCCTGTACTTTTGTATGGATGTGAAGCGTAGACAATGAGCAGTAAAGCTGAAAAACATCTGATGGCTTGGGAAATGTGGTTTTTAGGAGAATGCAAAGAATACCATGGACAGACAGAAAAACCAACTACCAAGTTCTACAAGAAACAAATGAAAATTGTGAAATGATTAGAGATATTAGACACAGACAGTCAAATTGTTTTGGACATGTTATGAGAAGAAATAAATTGGAGAACTTGGTGACAACTGGCAAGATCAAGGGGAAGAGAACAAGGGGAAAACAGTAGAAGTAGATACCTGGATGGCTTGACCACGTGGCATGGTCGAGACAAGAACACTGAGCTGATTCACGACTCAGTGTGATTGAGTGAAATGGCGAATTATGACCGCCCACGCTTACCGGCATGGCACATAATGGATGGATGGAATATACAGACTAACATAATATACAGACTAACATGATATACAGACAAACATGATATACAGACAACATGATATACATACAAACACAATAAACAGACAAACATGACATATAGACAAACATGATATGTCAGGATATACAGACAAACATGACATATAGACAAAGATGATATATAGACTAACATAATATACAAACATGATATACAGACAAACATGATATACAGACAAACATGATATATAAACACAATAAACAGACAAACACGACATATGGACACATATGTTATAGACAAGCGATACATCAGGATATACAGACAAACATGATATAGACAAACATGATTACAGACAAACATGATTACAGACAAACATGATATACAGACAAACATGATATACAGATTTCAGCACCAAGAGTATAACCCAAAAAAAAGACTATAATAGACAGCTGAAAATAATAAATATGGTAAAACATTGAAGAAAAAGCAAATAATACTCTGTTCAGTATTTTTTTTTTTTAAATATATATTATGCTGAAATGACTAGGGACAGGATGATATTCTCTCTCTGAGGTATGTAGAGTCTGTGACATCTCTGCAGGATGTCAGATGTGCCACTGAGTCTGACAGCATTTGGCTGCAGTGATCACTTGTCCTGTACAATTAGAAGACTGCAGACAACAGAAAGCTGGGGACTGCAGTGGTATATCCTAGTATTATGACAACAGTTAGGTTGTGATGCAGCGCAGCACAAACACCAAGACACAGCAAACATATTCAATCCCACCAATCAGACTATGGAAGTGGATTCACTTGGATGAGGTTGGGAATGTTTCATGAGGACGGGAATGTTTCATGAGGACGGGAATGTTTCATGAGGTTGGGAATGTTTCATGAGGTTGGGAATGTTTCATGAGGTTGGGAATGTTTCATGAGGTTGGGAATGTTTCATGAGGTTGGGAATGTTTCATGAGGTTGGGAATGTTTCATGAGGACGGGAATGTTTCATGAGGTTGGGAATGTTTCATGAGGTTGGGAATGTTTCATGAGGTTGGGAATGTTTCATGAGGTTGGGAATGTTTCATGAGGTTGGGAATGTTTCATGAGGTTGGGAATGTTTCATGAGGACGGGAATGTTTCATGAGGTTGGGAATGTTTCATGAGGTTGGGAATGTTTCATGAGGTTGGGAATGTTTCATGAGGTTGGGAATGTTTCATGAGGTTGGGAATGTTTCATGAGGTTGGGAATGTTTCATGAGGTTGGGAATGTTTCATGAGGTTGGGAATGTTTCATGAGGTTGGGAATGTTTCATGAGGACGGGAATGTTTCATGAGGTTGGGAATGTTTCATGAGGTTGGGAATGTTTCATGAGGTTGGGAATGTTTCATGAGGACGGGAATGTTTCATGAGGTTGGGAATGTTTCATGAGGTTGGGAATGTTTCATGAGGTTGGGAATGTTTCATGAGGTTGGGAATGTTTCATGAGGACGGGAATGTTTCATGAGGTTGGGAATGTTTCATGAGGTTGGGAATGTTTCATGAGGTTGGGAATGTTTCATGAGGTTGGGAATGTTTCATGAGGTTGGGAATGTTTCATGAGGTTGGGAATGTTTCATGAGGTTGGGAATGTTTCATGAGGTTGGGAATGTTTCATGAGGACGGGAATGTTTCATGAGGACGGGAATGTTTCATGAGGACGGGAATGTTTCATGAGGTTGGGAATGTTTCATGAGGACGGGAATGTTTCATGAGGTTGGGAATGTTTCATGAGGACGGGAATGTTCTGTGTTTGTTGTCTCTCTGCAGGACCACAACTTAGCCTATTTCTGGTGCAAGCTACAAGACTGTATCTTTCTGTCCAAGCCAGTTGTGCCTGCTGTTTACATAGCACTACGGTTCAATCAGAAATAAATGTAACAAATAGGAGAGAGTGGGTTAAAGTAATGACTGTCTGCAACTGAAGGAGTTAAAGTAATCATTAGAAAAGAAACAAGGATTAAAATTAAACTGTAAGAAAACAGAAATTATTGTCATCTCCAAAACAAAAGAAACAGCACAATGTGACATCCAAGTAAATATGACAATTCTTCAACAGGTGAACTGGTATCTTTGAACAGCCATCATATGTGTCGGTAGATGTTTTATACAGAATAGAACAAGAATGCCTTTTGCAAAATGCACCTTTTGTATGATGGAAATAATACTCACCAATTTAAAAGAACTGTAAACTGCAGTGAGAATAATTGAGTGAAACTGCTACATACAATCTGTACTGTTGCATACATGTGAAACAGGGAGACTAATGAAACACAAGCTCAGAAACATCCACAGCCAGTGGAAAAGTAAATTCTGAGCACAGTGCAAATAATACCATGAACAGAATATGGAATGAGATAGACGAAAACGGTAAATTGTGTATATATAATCAAGATATTTTGGGAAGAAATAAAGGTGAAAACTTACTCCCACCTAAAAACCTAATGGGAAAAATCCAGTGGAAGACAAAGAGATAAATACCTAGATGCCAAGTACAAGTGTACTTCAACCAACTAGACGCTCGAGGAGTGTCTGGTTGGTCATACGTCGAAATACAAAAAGACGCCGTCGTCATTTGGAGGTGACAGGTTCGATCCCAGTCGGTAACTATAGCTTTCAAATTTTATGTTGTCTAGTGTTTCCTCTAATTTCTTCTACTTCCTTCTTCTCCTTCTGTGAGTGCCAAACAATACTATGCGTGTTATTGCAGCAGTCCAGGGAAACAGAACAACTGGATTGTCAATACTATACTTGCTCAAACAGTTCTAGGAACATGATCAGCTGGGTTGTATGTACTTACTGGAACAGTCTTAGAAACAAGAACAATTGGCTGGGATAGAAGTTACAATGAGTAGAGAGTGAGTTAGTGTAACACCTGGTTGGGGTAAGAATTACAAGGTGAAGAGAGTGGGTTAATGGAACCACCAACTGGGATAAGAATTACAAGGAGTTGAGTGTGGGTTAATGGAACCACCAACTGGGATAAGAATTACAAGGAGTAGAGAGTGGGTTAATGGAACTACCTGCCATGTTGTTACTTGCAGGGTAATGATGGCTCGCTGTCTGGTATCCACTCAATGTGTGACACTGCTAGACATCCTTAACATGAGTGACAGTCCGGTACTGGGACTCAACCTTGTGTAGCCAATGGCATCATTATCACTGCCACCATTTAGTATACAAACAATACTCGAGTTATAAGTGTATTTACAAACTTGGTCACTTACGTCCCTTGTGAACACACAGCTACCTACACACTGTGCTGGTCCTCCATAAATATGGTCTGTCGATCTGTTCGACGTCCAAAAATCTTCTGCATAATAATAATTGGTACTCGTGAGCCATGTTAGACGATTATAGCGTCTAGTTGAGTTTTGTCAAAACTGGGAACCAAAGTTGCTTAGGTTCTTTCAGTCGATGATATTCTATTTCTGCTTTAAAACTTGCTCAGCTAACTATTAGATTTTACCTGTTCAGCTGTCCCCTGCTGAATGATTCTAAATATTTATTCACGGTCTGACTTTCTGTCCCGTCCCGTGACTCTGTGAACTGTCCCCATGTTATTGACTGTCTTCGTCTCATTAACCATGTTTACACTTCAGTGAAGTGTCTTTGGGTTACTGTTTGGGTTAATGTTTGTCTGTCCCATAACTGGTGTGTTAACTCTCTCCGACCCTGTCAATAGAGTTCATCACCGTCGATTCTTACGTTAACACCTCTCTAGCCGCTTTTTTGGGATAAGAATTACAAGGAGTAGAGAGTGGGTTAATGTAACCCTTGGCTGGGATAAATGAAGGTAACACAAGTAACTCTTCACAAGTAGAGAGTGGGTTAAAGTAACAACAACAGATAAACAGCTGCTGCCTACATGTTTGTTGTGATAAAATGCATACCTTGTTCTTGATTTTCCTCCTGATCTTCTTCAGATTCTTCTCCTCCTGTTTAGTCAGTGGAAGTTTAGTAGGGATGGGATAGCCTTCCGATACCAGAGTTCTCTTTTCTTCCTCAGAGAGAATCAGCAGCCCAGACTGTGATATCTGTGTCAGAGAAACATAAATGTCATCGACCATGTGTTGTCATAAACTAAGTCATTCACGGAGACAGAGATGCTGGTCACACTGTCTCAACTCTGCTCATGAACAGCAAGTCCAACAGATTTGGTTACCAATACATGGCACCTTAGAGCCTCATCCAGGACTGGGCACATGATGATGATGACTATATACCCAATATGTCTCATATGGCAAACCTGCTGGTTTATGTTGTCTGGTATCATTGAAGTAGGCAGGGCACAGACAAGGCAGTACACATGATGTCTGATCTCCACAGACAGGGCAGTACACACGATGTCTGATCTCCACAACAAAGCGGTACACATGATGTCTGATCTACACAGACAGGGCAGTACACATGATGTCTGATCTCCACAGACTGACTTTGTTAATCCACAAATGTGATATGACAGTTCAGTTGTTCACATAATGGTGTTTCTCCTCCTTGGAATTATACCGGGCAACCTACAGAAGCATGTGATTTTTAATGCATATTTCTGTGTATCATAGAACAATATGTTCGGCTCGGAACGCTGAAGAAGAAGAAGAAGAAGATAGAACAATATGTTCGTTCGCATTTCAAATCCACATTCCCTTGTACAACCCAAAGAAACCTGTTGGTGCATGATAGCCAACAATTTCCGCTCAGGCAAGTGCACCCGATACAGTTATTACAGAATCTAATCGGTTGCGAGTAATCAGTTCTGACCTTGCTGTGGTCAAGTTAGGGTGAATCAGCCAGGAGAGTGTGGGAAGATATATGTCTGCCATTGAGCTTCGGCCTGACACTCAAAGCTATGAGGACAGGATAGACGGACACAATCAGACTGCTACTGGTACCATCAAAATTGGGACTCTTGGCTGGCTGTTGCAGATGAGGATGGAGTCTGTCTTCCCTATCAAGTTGTAGATCCGCTAGTGTAATTATAAAGTCGACACATTTTACTTTATCAAAAGATGTTTGTGTAGTCAATGAAGCAAAGATGTAGATCTGTGTTGACTTCTATTGAACACTTGATTAATGTTTCGAGTTAAAAATCTACCCAAAGTATTTCAGGATCCTCACCGGTGCTACGGAGTTCGTGCACTGAGCTGAGATTCTCTGGACTCAGGCTTGAGTTAGGAGTAGAATGGAGCACTTATGGGTTACACCCGTGTGCCGTGATGTTGATCTGTCGACTAAACTAAACTTTATTAATCTTCTCAGTAAATACACAGCATTTACTGTACCTTTGCCTTCTACTAACCCACATTGTTCTTAATCTATTTTGGATTGTATTTTCTTCTTACCTCTTTGCATGATGATTCTTATTAAAATCTTCATGATATGATATAGCTTATAATGCTAACTGTTCGATGTTGATCACATTACAAGGCTTCTGATTTCTTCAGGATTGCAACAAATATAGAATTACATAATTCGGGATGTATATCTTCAGTATCATATAATGTGTTCAGCAGTCTGGTGACTTGGTCTATTCCATATTCTTCTAAGGCATTCATAATTTCTGTTGTGTACAGAAGTTCATACTGCAAAAGTGTAGTGTCTCAAACCAGCAAACATAACCAGTACAAATAGCATTGGAAAAGACATAAGAAGAAAGGGCACCTTGAAATGAAAATTAGAAATGTATGTGAAGAGAGGCAAACAATAAACCTCACATGCTGAAAATCAAGAGAAGAGAATAAAGGAGCAGACAAAGATGATACATTTACTGGAGCAAAAATAAGCTACTATATCAATAACTATAAAAGTGTTTACAGCATGACATACATTGCTAAAAAAATTAACATGCACAAAAGCTGTAATCACTGTAAGTTAGGACAAAGAAAAAGCGGGAACAGAGGAAGATATATATACTGCCACAGAGTCCGACCTATTTATTTATTCTAATGCGTTGAAGAAATCATCACTGCAATAACAATCAGTAGAAACAGAGGAAGATACACTTACTACCACAGGGTCATATCTATTTATTTACTTATTTATTCTAATGGACTGAAGAATGTCAATGACAAACAGTGGGCCAAAACCATAATCAGGACAGGCTGAGTTAAGTCATCACAAAACAGGACGTTGTTTTAAAGTACACAAGTACAAGCAAACTAGGTATTTGATTGTCATGACAGAACTGGGATAAAAGGACAATGTTATAAAGTACAGAAGCACAAACAAACTAGACATTTTGTACAGTCAAGACAAAACAGGGGTATCAGGACACTGTTATAAAATACAGAAGCACAAACTAAACAAGAAAATCAGGACACTGTTATAAGTACACAAGTACAAGCAAACTAGGTATTTGATTGTCATGACAGAACAGGGGTATCAGGACAATGTTATAAAGTACAGAAGCACAAACTAGATAGTTTGTACAGTCAAGACAAAACAGGGGTATCAGGACACTGTTATAAAGTACAGAAGCACAAACAAACAGATATTTTGTACAGTCAAGACAAAACATGTATTTGTTATAAAGTACAGAAGCACAAACAAACAGGGAAATCAGAACAGTGTTTAAACTATGCAAGTACAAGAATGCTTGATATTTCACTGACTAAATATGGTACTTACTGCATTGACAAACAGTGGCTGAGTGTATCCTTTGCTGGTGACCTGAGTGGCTGATGCTGAATGTCTAAAGGATGTCTGACGAATGGGACTTGAAGGAGCTGATTGTTGTGGGCTTTGACTGCCCTCACTGTCACTGCCAGAACTGCCAGGCGGGGTTGGCGGAAGAACAATGGACTCAAGGTTAACTGGAGGAATACAGAAAAATATACTCTAGCAGTGTAAAATGTACACTAGCTATGGGAGACAGAAACTCCATAGTTAAGCTTGGGTATACTAAATATATAAGTGTATTTATTTTATGGGAGGGAGGGAGGCAGACAGAGAGAGAAAGTGGAGCATGCACAAACACATACAAAGAAGGACAGACCATGGCACAGACAAACAGACATAGAAGTACAGACACTGACATAGGCAGATATACATATAAGGAAGGAAGGAAGGAAGGAAGGAAGGAAGGAAGAAAGGAAGAAAGGAAGGGATGGAGGGAGGGAGGAAGGAACAGATATAAGTACAAACAGGACACACAATAACACAGGCATATCTATATCCCTTTCTACCTCCCTACCTGGACAATACAGTGTGAGACAGATAAACCAGTGTGAGACAGACAATACAGTGTGAGACAGATGAACAAGCATGAGACAGACAAACAAGATAGTGTTAGATAGTGTGAGATAGACAAGATAGTGTGAGACAGACAAGATAGTGTGAGACAGACAAGATAGTGTGAGACAGACAAGCCTGTGTGAGATAAACTAGTGAGAAAAGACAAAACCTTTGTGAGGCAGACAAACCTGTGTGAGACAGAGTGAGATGGACAAGACAGTGTGAGACAGGCAAGCTATTGTGAGATGGACAAACCAGTGTGAAACAGACAAGACAGTGTGAGACAGACAAGCCTGTTCCAGTTGGGCTCACTCTCCCCTCACGGCCTCAATGTCCAACACAGTTTTATTTAAGTCCCTAACACCCCCTGCACCCTCCCATTCCCGTAGTCATATAGCCCACTAATAAGCTAGTTGCATGTCCTTCATAGGACCTCGTAGTCAATGCCAGCATTATCTTTGCCTTCTGTGACTTCCCGGGTAGATTGCGTTCAGTCGCTTCTCATTGCTCTCTGAACAACCAGCACTTGTGCTATTTCATGTTGGCAAACGCGGCCCGGTCTGCATCCAATTCGCCTGCAGCAGTGTTTCGAGTCTGGCGTGCGGAATTGCGAACTGCATCCGTTACATTGCCACAGAGTCAACTACAGTGCTCTACCTATCCATATTTTTCCTTTTCGCTCATGGGTGCACCCCCTCCCACCAGTGTGGGTTACCTCACCGGTTGTCTTAGCCAATCCCTGAGCTTCTGGTTTTATTGACCTTTAGTGAGTTGACCCTGTTAACCACTACATCTGGTTTATTCCATCCTGCATGAGACAGACAACCTATGTGAGTCAAGACAAACCTGTGTGAGACAGAAAAACCTGCATGAGACAGACAAACTTGCATGAGACAGACAAATCTGTGTGAGACAGACAAACCTGCATGAGACAGACAAACCTGTGTGAGACAAGACAAACCTGCATGAGTCAGATAAACTGGCATGAGTCAGATAAACTGGCATGAGACAGACAAACCTGCATGAGACAAACCTATGTGAGTCAAAACAAACCTGCATGAGACAGACAAACCTGTGTAAGACAGACAAACCTGCATGAGACAGACAAACCTGCGTGAGACAGACATGTGTGAGATTAACCAACAAGTCAGATAAACAGAACAGTCAAAGAAGCAAGTGGGTGAGCTCTGAAACCTCTACATTTCTTGACAGAATGTTTAACCAGTTTGTTCAACCACTATGGAAGTTGACAAAATGCTTTTTGACAGAATGTTTAACCAGTTTGTTCAACCACTATGGAAGTTGATAAAATGCTTTACTCATTTGTTTAACCACAACTGGAGTTGACAGAACATTTTACTGGTATATTCCTCCACTACAGGAGCAGACACCATGTTTTACCCGTTTGTGCAACCATCAGGGTTTGTTCAACAACTATGGGAGTTGACATAATGTTTTACTGATTTGTTCAACGACTACAGGAGTTGACAGAATATTTAACTAGTTTGTTTAACCACAATGGTTAGTGACAAAATGTTTTTCCGGTTTACTCAACCCCTATGGTTTGTTCTACCGCTGCGGTTTGTTCTGCCACTATAATTTGTTCTACCACTATGGTTTATTTTACCACTATAGTTGGTTCTACCACTATGGTTTGTTCTACCACTATGACTTGTTCTACCACTATGATTTGTTCTACCACTATGATTTGTTCTACCACTATGGTTTGTTCTACCACTATGATTTGTTCTACCACTATGGTTTGTTCTACCACTACAGTTTGTTCTACCACTACAGTTTGTTCTACCACTATGGTTTGTTCTACCACTATGATTTGTGAATCCCCGGAAACGACAGAGCTGATCGATTGGCTAAGGAAGGAGCACAAGAAGAACAACCAGATGTGCCTATTACATACCACCAAAAGAAAAGAATGATTAAATCAGTCAGAAGGCCACCAAACCTTACTCAAGACGACTACCACGTTATGGACAGACCAGAACAGGTCATTCTTCTGCGCCTCAGAACAGGACACAATAGATTACGCAACCATATGTATACAAAATTCAAGATTGGTGACTCAGCCATGTGCACATGTGGTTTGGCGTCGCAGACAGCAAAGCACATACTCCAGGATTGCCCAAACTACAACATATCCAGGCGAACCTTCTGGCCTAGAGAGACAACAGTGGAAGATAAACTCTATGGACCGCTGAATGAACTAAAAAAGACTGTTAGATTCATACAAGAGACAACATTGCAGTTATAAACATAATTTAGGCGAACGAAAGAAGAAGAAGACTACAATAGTTTGTTCTACCACTAGTTTGTTCTACCACTACAGTTTGTTCTACCAATATAGTTTGTTCTACCACTACAGTTTGTATACAAACCACTACGGTTTGCCCACTAAGGTTATTGACAGAATATTTTACCAGTTTGTTCGTGCATTTGATCCAAACACTCTGCTGGTTCCTGCTTGATCTGAATGGTTGGTATGCTGATGGTCTCACTGCCAAAGATGGATGATGTTGCTGTTACCATTGGTGTTGATGTTGTGGTGACAATGATGGTGGGTTGTCGGGTAATGCTGTATGCTAGAGTGCTGTCAGCTGAAGTCAGGAACATGTCAGGGCTGGTTGCTTCACTCTTCACCGGGAATGTCACCATGGATTTCATAGTCAGGTCCAGAGCCGAGGTGTTGGAGAATAAATCAGAGTCCATATCTGAGGAGGAGAGAACCAGCTCAATCTCATAGCAGACAGATTCTATCATACTAGTATAGATAGAGAACCAGCTTAAACAATCTCACAGCAGACAGACTATATCATATTAGTATAGATAGAGAACCAGTTCAGACAATCTCATAACAGACAGATTATGTCATACTGCTACAGATTCTCAGAACAACAGAGAGACAGACGCCCACTCACATATCCCCCTCCCCCCCTCAACCCCACACACAGATAGACACATAAGAATTTACATAAATAGATACAAGAGGAATTTAACCTGATGATCCAGTATAATTTCTTACTTTAAAAAATATTTTTTAACACAGAAAGAAAAAATACTGCCCTTCCATAAACATACACAAACATATACACATACTTACAGATACACAGTCAGCCAGGCAGAGAGGCGAATTTAAGTTTTAAAAATGTTGTAAGCCAACATAAACTACAGCTTTAAGAAATATAAACAGCAGAAATAAATTGTTCCACATACAAGTGCGCGCCTTGCTCTTCATCCCCCCCCCCCAAAAAAAAATTGATCTCTCTCTCTCTCTCTCTCTCTCTCTCTCTCTCTCTCTAATTGAATCTCATAAACTCAACATTCTGGATTTCAGGAAAATGAGCCCACTGTCTTCATCTTGTGCACATCTGCACAAAATACATTATGACCCATACATTCGAGAGGGCTTAATCATACACACATGGTCCTAGTACATGAACACATGCATCCAAAATCTTAAGTACAATATATGCCACATAGCCATTATGTTCAGACACAAACATACACATTATTAAAGTAGGATGAAGAACAGATTCAGCAGCATTAGGAGATGATACAGAAGAGGACAGGTGGCGAGACGAAAAAGGAGGAGGAGGAGGAGGCAAAGAACACCAATAATAACAGTGCAGCAAAACACATCTGGTGAGACTGATTCAGTATTGTGTGCAGAAGGAACACAATCTACACCTAGGGAAAAACACAGGCAGGCGTTCTTCAATAAGGCTGCCATTGGCAACATTAGCATGAGAACTCTTCCTTGGCTACTAAAGAAGGGAATGGAGCATGCGTGGGAATGTCTTTACTGCAATGACTTCCAACAAGGAAATCGCACAGCAGGTGCTGCTGAAGAGGTGTTTGAGACCTTCAACATAAGTCACTATACTACTATCTTCTATGTAACCATGGTACATGAACCACATGCCAGTCCACAATCCACACCAACTAGACATTTCCTCCCACTGAAGCCACAGTTTCGTTTGTCAGCTAGCCCCCCCCCCCCCCCCCCCCCCCCCCCCCCCGTTTGCTCGTTGTGAACTCAAGTGCAGTTCACACATGTACTGCTATAGCTAGTAGTAGCTGCTTACTACCAGTGAGTGCAATAATGGACTTATTTTGCGCAATGGTTCGCTTTCCGTATTACCAGCACACACACCCCCAAACTCTCTTCGATTTCTGAGGTACTTGTAACAAAAATGTGTATTGGAAACAAAACAAGCTGCCATAAATATTGATATTGAAGTAGATCAATGTCAGCCTATTAAGTGAGTTGTGCGACAGTGATATGTAATGTCTCCAGATCTTTTTTCCCAATACGGTCAAAATATTGTTAGAAATCTAGAAGATATGAGAGGAATCACCACTGGGGGACATAACATTAAAAACATGAGATATTTGGATGATATAGTATTGGTAGACTGTTTAACCACGTTTGAGTAGAACAACAGACACCACAAGTCTGGGGAAGTGCCATAATTATCCCAATTTGGAAAAACATCGGCAATAAAAGGACTGCACACAGTACAGAGGCATTTCCCTTTTGAGTCATACTGGGAAAATATTTTGCAAAATTCTAGAGAAAGGACTATGAACTACTATTATAGAACCCCAGCAAAGCGAAACACAACTTGGATTTAAGAAAAACAAAGGATGCACAGATACCGTATTTACTCTTAGACAACTTATAGAAAAATCAATTGAATTTAATTAAACACTCTACTTAGTTTTTGTCGACCAAGAAAAGGCATTTGATAGAGTAGATAAAAACAAACTGTGGGAAATCCTTAAACGATATGGAGTGAGTACACATCTAACAAACTTATGTAGAAGCTTATACAACAACAGTGAATGCATAGTGAGAACAACTGGAGGACACTCAGAAACCATCATAAGATTCGGAGTACGACAAGATTGTGTTCTGTATCCTCTCTTGTTCATAACATATACAGACAACATATGTAAAGAAACCAGCCAAACAGAGACCGCAAGAACTCCGCATGACGAACAGAACATAGAAGAAGAACCATCTGTAAATTACACCATTAAAGAACTATTTGTGGACGATCAAGCAATAATAGCAAAATCAGAAGCAGAATCACAAGACCATATGAATAGTCTAAACGAAATATGTAAGGAACATAACATGAGAATTAGAACAAGTAAAACAGAGGCAATGACTATAACCAAAGAAGAAAAAAATACAGATTCACCTAAACGAACACTCCATGAAACAACTAAAGAGCTTCAAGTACCTAGGAAGTATAACATCGCCAAATGGCAAATCAGAAGACAAGATCGAAAATAGATACAATAAGGTAAACCAACTCATTGGACAAATGGCACCAATACTAAAGAACAAACATGTATCAATAGTTACTAAGAAATCACTCTAAAACACAATCTTCCTACAAACTCTATGCTACCAATGCGAAACCTGGATAATGACGGAAAAAGAGAAAAGAAAAATCACAACAGAAATGAGATTCCTGAGAAAAATACTCAATGTATAAAGAGAGAAGATCAGAAATGAAGACATCAGGACTAAAGTCCGGGTTGTAGCAGCGCTAGATTGTATTAGAATGGTTTGGCCATGCAACTACATTACCAACTAACAGTATATACCACAACAAGCAATGATGTACAGACCAGATGGTACAGAGGAAGAGGCCGACCATGTAAACGATGGACATGGGAGAAGCAGAATCCATGGGAATATCAATACATGAAGCCCATAAGCGGGCACTCTCCCACTGTTTCTACTTCACCTCGACACCGCAAGGTTCAAGAGGGATGAGATGAGATGAGGAAAATGCAAAGAATACCATGGACAGGTAAAAAAAAAAAAAAAACGATGAAGTCCTACAAGAAGCAAATGAAAGTCGCAAACTGATTAAAGAAATTAATGCAGACAAATGTTTTTGGGGCACGTTATAAGAAGAAATAAACTAGAGAACTTGGTGACAACTAGCAATATTCAGGGGGAAAGAATAAGGGAAAGTAGAGAAGTAAATATATGGATGGCTTGACTACATGGCTTGGTCGAGACAAGTACACAAAATCGATCCGCGACTCTGGTGATGTTTAAAATGGCGAAACATACCGCCCACGCTTACCGGAATGATACATGAATGCATGAATGAATTAATGTTTTTACGTCCCCATTTCAAAGACGCCGGTTCGTAATCCCGTATATCCACGTGGGGGAAAACAGCTGCGCGAGATTCGGCAGCGGATCGCGTTGATAACTTGCGGGGGTATGTGAGCCGGTCGGTCAGAAAGCAATGGCAAACTACTGAACGTAAAACGTGCCTGAAAAATGCTAATGTTGACTGCAACGTCATATAAGGGATATGCAACATCCAACAAACAAACAAAAATTCAAAGAGAAGAAGTTACCATTTAGGTCCAGGCGTGTGAAACGAACTCACGACATCTAGGTCAGAAAAGAAAATGTAAGCGCGTTAAACCTTTCAGCAAATGGAAGGAAATTCGGTGTTACTAGAGACCCACAAGTTTTTGTTGTCAGCAACAAGAAGGAGAGAGACCAGCTAGCAAGAGCTGACCTAGTTGTCGTCACCAGTGTCTGCTGGTGATATTTATCTATCTCGGCACACCACTCATGAGATCCAACACATGGCAACAACGTGTCTTGCGTCTGTTACATTTCGCAGGCCAACACTGAGCTTGCTACACCTATATAATTCTTTACAGCGGTTAGTCTCTTGTATGTGTGAGCACTAGTAGGCCTGTTACAGTCTGCAATATTAAGCAGCACAGACGCGATTCTTCATCAGACCAACAACAACAACAAAAACATTACACCCACCCACCCACACACAACACAAAACTATAATCGCATCGAAAAGACTAGTATCAAGTGTTTGAGCATGTCATTCCTCTATTTCAGATCTATGACCCGCTCATAAACTATTATTGGAAAAGAATATGGTTTTCCCTTGACTTTCATATCCACTAAGTGATTTATGACCTCCGCCTTTGACAGCATTACACGGCTGTCAGGGAAAGCGTCAAATGCTGTGATAAGGAACGGAGTTGGCCACTTATTCTGTCGGATGCCTCGGAATTGTGCTGGCTGCACTCTTGTGCCTCGTCCGTCTTCTGGCACTTGGAGGTTCATTAAGAGGCCGGCCACGTAAACGATGGACATTAGGGAATCTCGATACATGAAACCCGTAAACTGGCACTCTCCCGCTGTTTATGCTTCACCTCGATACCGCAATGTACAAGAGGAACCAGATGAGATGACTTGAGATAGATGCTTTCGGCCGAACATTAACGCTGTGTGTCTCCTATATATTACTACACTAAAACCTCGATTTTTTTGTTGCCTATGGTTTTCGTGCCGGTCTCTCTGGCTGAGGGGTTACAACACTTTCTCCGTAATCCCGTTTATCACGCAGAGTCTCGTAGCAGGGCGAGAGCTGGGAGCGGTTCGACCCCCGCTGGTGACTTGCGGGATAAATGAGCAGGCCGCTCAGAAAGCAATGGCAAACTACTGAGCCAAGAAATCAACATACAGCTGAAAGATGCTGATGTTGACAGCGATGTCCTGTAAAGGATATGCAACCCAAAAAAAATTGGTTGTCGTCGATTTTTTTGCGAAAAATTTGTCTCGGTTTTCGTCGGTTGCCTCGGATTTCGTCGGCGTGCCCACAGAACCTCGCTGCTAATTTTCATTGAAAAATAAGAGAGCAGCATTACGAATGCTGAAATCGGCCGCATGTACGGGAAGTCGTTATCTACAATAAGTTTCATTGTGCGAAAAAAGGAAGCAATAAAGGAGGCTAATGTAGCGAAAGGCGTGAATTTGCTACCGAAACACCGATCGCAAACAATTGAAGATGTCGATTAGTTATTATTAATTTGGATAAATCAAAACCAGTTAGGTGGCGATTCTGTTTCGGTGGCAATCATATGTGAAAATGCCGATCTCATTAAGAAAATACCTGGAACGAGTGCTAGTGTACTTAGTGATTTAAAGACCAGCAGAGGATGGTTTAAAAATTCAAGATACGCACTGGCATAGACAGTGTTACTAGGCACGGCGAAGGTGCGAGTTCGGACAAGTCAGAGGCCGAAAAATAGTATGAAACACTATATTTATTCTCTATAAAATGTGTTTTTGGTATGTATTTTGGGGTGTCTAGAACTAATTAATTGGATTTACATTGATTCATTTGGAAATAATTGCATCGGTTTTCGTCGGTTTCGGATTTCGTCGATTGTTTTCGGACGGATTATCGACGAAAACCGAGGTTTTACTTATAGAATTTATGTTGCAGGCCCATCGTCAATGATGAAGGCCACGCGTCAACTAATAAGATTCAGTAAGTATAAGAACGTAGGTGAGTGATGAGGTCGACAAGAGTCCAAAATGTGTTTGGGCAGAAAGGACAGTCGATGGCAGTCACGCTAGAAGAGACTAGAGATGTTCCGCACTGAATGTTATGGCTTGTTTCCGTTGATTTGTCAGTGCAATTTCTGCTGCCTCATAAGAGGCTGCCCCCTGATGATGAAGTATTTTGTAGGATTTATAGAACTGCAGGGGCGTGAGCATAACAGAGGGAGGAGTAATGTTCACGTCGGTTTCTAGGAAAACACTAAGCAGGCATGTTAATGACTCTTTCGGACTGGACAGTCTCAATCCACATTCAATTACTGAGAGAATCAGATGTTGATAGATTAAGAACAACATTAATTGCTTCATATCCATTGTTGCCATAGATTTCAGTGCACAAAGATCCTTCGTAGATATCATGACAACAACTTCCACATGGATTGTAAAGACAACAATAACTACCGTCTTCCTAGCATACAGGCAAGCAGAACGGCATATTGGCAGCTAGATGTAGGCAGCTGGGTGGAGAAGGAGGTCGGTTACTAGATAGGTAGCTGGATAGGGAAGTATAGCGGTTACCGGCTGGCTACTAGATAAGGATGTAGGTCAGTTACCAGGTAGGCAGCTAGATAAGAATGTGGGTCAGTTACCAGGTAGGCAACTAGACAGGGAGGAGCAAGGTCGGTTACCAGGTAGATAGTTAACTAAATATGGATGTAGGTCACTTAAAGGTATGGAGCTAGCTTGATAACCAGGTAGATGGGTTACCAGGCAGACAGACAGCTAGGTAGCTAGAGAGGTAGGTAAGTTACTAGACAGATAGTTGGGGCTAGACAGAGAGGTGGGTCAGTTACCGGACAGTCAGGTGAGTGGCTAAATATAGAGTAAGTCAGTTGCCAGGCAGGCAGACAGGTAGGTGTCTAGATAAAGAGGTCAGTTACAATGCAGGCAGCATACAGGTAAGTGGTTAGATAGGTAGGTCAGTTACCGGACAAGGAGGAGTGTAGGTGCCTAGATAGAGATATGGGTCAGTTACCAGACAAGAAGAAAGACTTGTAGGTGGCCAGATAGGGAGGTGGGTCAGGTACCAGTCAAGGAGAAAGGCGTGTAGGTGGCTACATAGGGAAGTGGGTCATGAACCAGTCAAAAAGAAAGACGTGTAGGTGGCTTGATAGAGAGGTGGGTGAGGTACCAGTCAAGGAGAAAGGCGTGTAAGTGGCCAGATATGGGGGTGGGTCAGGTACCAGTCAAGGAGAAAGACGTGTAGGTGGCTTGATAGGGAGGTGGGTCAGGTACCAGTCAAGGAGAAAGGCGTGTAAGTGGCCAGATATGGGGGTGGGTCAGGTACCAGTCAAGGAGAAAGACGTGTAGGTGGCTTGATAGGGAGGTGGGTCAGGTACCAGTCAAGGAGAAAGGCGTGTAAGTGGCCAGATAGGGGGGTGGGTCAGGTACCAGTCAAGGAGAAAGACGTGTAGGTGGCCAGATAGGGAGGTGGGTCAGGTACCAGTCAAGGAGAAAGGCGTGTAGGTGGCTACATAGGGAGGTGGGTCATGAACCAGTCAAAGAGAAAGACGTGTAGGTGGCCAGATAGGGAGGTGGGTCAGGTATCAGTCAAGGAGAAAGACGTGTAGGTGGCCAGATAGGGGGGTGGGTCAGGTACCAGTCAAGGAGAAAGACGTGTAGGTGGCCAGATAGGGGGGTGGGTCAGGTACCAGTCAAGGAGAAAGACGTGTAGGTGGCCAGATAGGGAGGTGGGTCAGGTACCAGTCAAGGAGAAAGACGCGTAGGTGGCCAGATAGGGGGGGGGGGCGGGTCAGGTACCAGTCAAGGAGAAAGACGTGTAGGTGGCCAGATAGGGGGTGGGTCAGGTACCAGTCAAGGAGAAAGACGCGTAGGTGGCTTGATAGGCAGGTGGGTCAGGTACCAGGCAGGAAGGCACGGAGACGGATACGCAGATTAAACGCAACAAGATAGGCAGGTGATTAGGTAGCCAAGTAGGCAGGCAAGGAGGTAAGTATCTGACTGATCTGTCATTTAAATTAATTAAATCGGCAACATAACACGAAATGAAGATATAGTAGATAGAAATACATGAACATGATCGAGAATAAAAGAGTAGACGTATGCAAAGTTCAAACGATGCTGAATATCCAGCAGGCGGATATGATTTGGCACAGTGGAATTAATATACGCCCATTGGACATGAAAATAATATTTAATTTCCCCGGGAAGGTTAACCCGGTCAACAAATGCCCGCAGAAGTCGGATGTGTCGGCCTAACGGCGCAAGAACGCAGCTCTGCTGTAAACAGGCACAACGCAATCACATCCGAAAAAAAAACTCCGGATGAACGAAGAAGAAGAAGAATATTTAATTTTAAAAATACGGGCTCAGAAGGGCATGGACACACATATCGATTAGAAGTAATTCGGAGAAACACAAGCAGCGATTCTTATGTGACTGATGAAATAACAACTGACTGCAGTTGTTCTTTTCTTCAACCATTGCCATAAATGTGTAACACTGCCATAATGCGGAGTAGACGACAAATATACGATATATTGCCAAACTAGCGAGAACAATGAATAAAGCTATAACCAGAATGAAAGCGCGAAATCAGTATCAGAAGGAAGGAAAACAAATCAATGGAAGAAGGAAGGGACGGAACAATGGAACACGCATATCGTAAACAATGATGTTATAATTAGAAAAAGAAGGAAACAAAAGTAGGAAAACTTAAAGCAGTGAAGCAATGAAGTAGCGACATAATAGAAAGCAAAATTTGAAAGAAGAACAGGCACAATAGAAAATCCAAACCAGAACCACAAAAAAAATTAAAAAATTAGAGAAACGAGAAAAGGCGAACAGAATCTGAAAGTTAACTGCCACAATGAACGAAAGAAAGAAAGAAAGAAAGAAAGAAAGAAAGAAAGAAAGAAAGAAAGAAAGAAAGAAAGAAAGAAGACACTATAAGGCTAACGACATATATTCACACTGCCTAGTCGGATGAACAAATCACATAGTGAACACATATAGGTAGTATTGTAACGTACAGGGTTATTATAGCAATAGAGATGGAGTGCGGAACTATCTATGATAAGGACACTGTATCTCCCGTCTTCGCATGCTGTGGACAGTTTCACTTGCAAACATATCAGTGCCATTGCCTGTTATCTTCTGCCTAATGAGACCATCGAGAGAGTAAAGCAAGTCCCCTAGAATCTTCTAGTACTATGTGGTCATATTTCTGCCGTGGCCCTGGGGGTCATGTTTTAGCTTCATCATGATAATGATTGCGAGGAACGAAGGTTGTGTGCGACTAAGCTTTCTCTGGACAGTCTCATCTTTCTGGTCCATGTCTACGTGTCACTACTTCATCTGTTTTTCTCCAAGACAATGATAAGTGTTACCATTATCAGCTCCATCACCACCAAAGACGGGCAGCAAACTTCATCAGAGATAGAGAAGCTAACATGAGCATTAACAAAACAACTTTCTGCTTTTGTTCTGATTAGAGTGCCAGTGTATTGTTGTTTCCCGGTATGGTGATCATGGGTTCGAATTCGCATCCTGGTTGATGTACCAAATCGGCCTGGACTTCCGGGTTTGCCCACTCTGGAATGGGGACCAAGATATGTATTGGGAAGCAAAGACGGCCAGTGTTATTTTGACCACATCACTTCCTCGCGGCAACCAATGTCTATACAAATATTGACCACACCACTTCCTCGCGGCAGTCAATGTTTATACAAATATTGACCACATCACTTCCTCGTGGCAACCAATGTCTATACAAATACTGACATCACTTGCTCGCGGCAACCAATGTTTATACACATATTGACCAGATCACTTCCTCGCTGCAGTCAATGTCTATACACATATTGACCACATCACTTCTTCGTGGCAACCAATGTCTATATTGACCACATCACTTCCAAGCGCAACCAATGTCTACACATATTGACCACATCACTTCCTCGCGGCAACCAATGTCTATACAAATACTGACCACATCACTTCCTCACGGCAACCAATGTTTATACACATACTGACCACATCACTTCCTCGCGGAAACCAATGTTTATACACATATTGAACTCATCACTTCCTCACAACCAATGTCTATACAAATATTGACCACATCACTTCCTCACGGCAACCAATGTCTATATTGACCGCAACACTTCCTCACGGCAACCAATGTTTATATTGACCACATAAATACCTCGCTGCAACCAATGTCTAAACACATATTGACTACATCACTTCCTCATGGCAACCAATGTCTACACAAATATTGACCACATCACTTCCTCACGGCAACCAATGTCTATATTGACCACATCACTTCCTCACGGCAACCAATGTCTATACTGACCACATCACTTCCTCACGGCAACCAATGTCTATATTGACCACATCAATTCCTCGCTGCAACCAATGTCTAAACACATATTGACCACATAACTTCCTCGAGGCAACGAATGTCTATAAAAATATTGACCACATCACTTCCTCGCGGAAATCAATGTCTACATTGACCACACCACTTCCTCGCGGCAAACAATGTCTATACAAATATTGACCACACCACTTCCTCGCGGCAACCAATGTCTATACAAATATTGACCACACCACTTCCTCGCGGCAAATAATGTCTATACAAATATTGACCACACCACGTCCTCGCGGCAAACAATGTCTATACAAATATTGACCACATCACTTCCTCGCGGAAATCAATGTCTACATTGACATCATCACTTCCATGCGGCAATCAAAGTCTATACAAATATTGACCACACCACTTCCTCGCGGCAAACAATGTCTATACACATATTGACCACACCACTTCCTCGCGGCAAACCATGTCTATACAAATATTGACCACACCACTTCCTCGCGGCAAACAATGTCTATACAAATATTGACCACACCACTTCCTCGCGGCAAACAATGTCTATACAAATATTGACCACACCACTTCCTCGCGGCAAACAGTCTATACAAATATTGACCACACCACTTCCTCGCGGCAAACAATGTCTATACAAATATTGACCCCACCACTTCCTCGCGGCAAACAATGTCTATACAAATATTGACCACATCACTTCCTCGCGGAAATCAATGTCTACATTGACATCATCACTTCCATGCGGCAATCAATGTCTATACAAATATTGACCACACCACTTCCTCGCGGCAAACAATGTCTTTACACATATTGACCACACCACTTCCTCGCGGCAAACAATGTCTATACAAATATTGACCACACCACTTCCTCGCGGCAACCAATGTCTATACACATATTGACCACACCACTTCCTCGCGGCAACCAATGTCTATACACATATTGACCACACCACTTCCTCGCGGCAACCAATGTCTATACACATATTGACCACACCACTTCCTCGCGGCAACCAATGTCTATACACATATTGACCACACCACTTCCTCGCGGCAAACAATGTCTATACAAATATTGACCACACCACTTCCTCGCGGCAACCAATGTCTATACACATATTGACCACACCACTTCCTCGCGGCAACCAATGTCTATACACATATTGACCACACCACTTCCTCGCGGCAAACAATGTCTATACAAATATTGACCACACCACTTCCTCGCGGCAACCAATGTCTATACACATATTGGACTAGCACAATGTGCCCACTTTTCCCCCAGGCGCATATACATTTTAGAGTTATACTATTTTATCATCAACAAAAACCTGAATTTGAATCCCCAACGGGAGCAGAATTGTTTCCCCACCGCTGGCTCTATGGCCCATTTGATGAGCACCAACAATTTCTCTAAGGAAACTCGGAGAAAAGAGCTGAACATTTCACATTTTGGTTCCACGACCTAGAATATGTGAAATACTATCACTGCACACCTATAAGACAGTATGGGAATGCCACCGTGACTAGAGAATGCAAGGCACATTAGACAGTGACTATATCACTTTGAGACATTTGCACATCAGCGGCCTGTGACTTGTGCCATGGACCTTGGGACGGGGTTAGTGAAGTCAAAGGGACCCATTACACAAATCAAGTGTTTACAGTCTTTCACTACTAATAAATAGCAAGAAGCAGCTGACAAGCCAAAACCAAGGCTTCTGAAATGTGAGTATAAAAGAATAGAGGAAAACTTGCGGTCACAGACAGAGAACAATCAAACACACAGACACGTAGAACAAGTGCACGTACTAGAACAGTTGGAACATCAGAACATAGACATGGGCCGCATCAAAGTCGGACAAGAGTAATTTTGTGGGCACAGGACACTGTTGAAAACTATAATTAGAGAATAATGCCGCGGATTGGACTAACATACAGGCCGGGGCCAAAAGGCAACCGACAAAGGAGCTTGAGATGGAGAATATGATAAGAGGTGAGCTGTACCTGAATATTGTCATGAGCCGCATCAAAGTCGAACAAGAGTACTTTTGTGGGCACAGGATACTGTTGAAAACTGTAACTAGAGAATGATGCCATGGATTGGACTAACATACAGGCCAGGGCTAAAAGGCAACCGACAAAGGAGCGTGAGATGGCGAATATGATAAGAGTCATCTGAAGACTCATCTTTATGTTTCTCTGTTCATTACTATGACTATGTTTTGCGTATCCTTTTACAGGACTTAGCTGTCAACAGCAGCATCTTTCAGCTGTCTGTTGATCTCTTGGCAAGATTACGCTCAGTAGTTTGCCATTGCTTTCTGAGCGGCCGGCTCAGTATCCGCAAGTCACGAGCGGGGGTCGAACCACCTCAGTTCTCGCTCCGCTGCGAGACTCTGCGTGATAAACGGGATTACAGAGAGAAAGTGTTGTAACCCCACAGCCAGAGAGACCGGCCTGTTCATTACACTATGTGCATTTGTCTAAGACAGTGGTTGTCAACCGCTGGGGAATTCCCCCCAAGGGGGGAATTTTAGGGTTTCGAGGGGGTGTGTGTGTGTGCGCGCGCGCGCGTGTGTGTGTGTGTGATCGTGTGTGTGGTGGGAGGGGGGGAGGCTGTACCTGCAAGCAGATTATTTGACGCACATCTTGGCGAATTTTGAACTCGCGCGTAGTTCACACACTTGCTACTACTAGTAGTTGTACCAGTTGCTACTAATAGTGAGTGCAGCGGACTGAGTTTGTTTGAAGGTTAGTTGCCAACAGCACAACCCACAGTTTAAGAACCATTTGCAAAACAGAGAAATCATTGATGTGGAGGAGGAGATATTGCTGTATGTTATTCATATTCCTAGAAGTGCCCCTATGGTTTTGGCACACATAACTTAAAACTGTTATATACAAATATTCTCACTCCAAAGACAGCCCTCCTCTTGAAGTCGGTCCTCAAATATGTCCTATGACAAGAATCGGGATATGCATGTTGACACAACATGCGCAACGCGCAACCTGGGAGTTCAACAATCACCGGTACACTATTTTATCAGAACCAAATGAGAACGTGTAACTGGATCCTGGGTTCTGACACCAGCGAGGTTAACACACAGCTATCTATGTCACCCCACACACACCTCTATCTGACTCCACACAGCGACACTGAACATCTATGAACACGCTTTTATTCACAAACAGGATATTTTGAATCCTCACATGCACGAAGATCCGCCAATATTTACATAATGTCCACAATATCAGGTATATAACCGTAACTATCAAATCAACAATAGGATCAGTCACATTCCCGCTAGCCAAGTGTTTAGAAAACAGAAAGCATGACGCGCGTGTGTGTGCGTGTGCGCGTGCGTGTGCGTGTGCGCACTGAGGGCAGTTAAAGATCAGGCTAAGGCCGCACCACTTAGTCCCCGACGACTGCCCACAGTTGGGGCTGTGAGACACAGAAGATGTGCCAGTCGTGTACTCTCAATAATGGCAGCTGCTGTCGTTGAGTCCACTGCTGAACATGTTACCTGTATGATCCTCCGCCCCTCTCCCATTATGAGCTGATTTAAGTCTCCGTGCATGGACATTTACGGCATCTACTTGCCGGCTCGTGGCGAAGGTGTTACCAATGCAATTCATAATCACGCATACCACGTTCGAAACACAGCTGCGGGCGGTTTGGAAGCAGGCCGCCTTGCGTTGGTTTCTATACAAAAAGTATGAGTGCCGGTCGTTCGGAAAGCAATGGCAAATTACTGAACGTAAACTTGTCAAGAAATCACAAACAGCAAAAAATTTTGGGGTTGTCTGCGAGTCCTGTAAAGGATATGCAACTAACTTAACTTGAGGAATCGGCAATCCGTGGTAGCAGACGTTCCCGTTATGGTTTTTTAGAGAGTGGCAGGTGGTTGTATAGATGACAGGTCCATGTGGAATCTGTCTATCCTGTCCCACTCTGATCAAGTGCAGCATTTGTCCAAGTTTCAAGTTTGTGACTCCTCTTCATGTCTAAGAAACTGAACTCGTTACATCAAATGTCTCTAATCATCCTTCCGTTTACGTCTGCTTCTCAAAAGACAGTCTCATCTGTATGTTTCTCTGTTCATTACACTCTGTGCATCTGTCTAAGTGTGTGTGTGGGGAGGGGGGGGGGGATTAAGATTATTTCAAGATCTCGTCAATACATGAACCGATTACATGATATAGTTTTTCCCTCCATACTTTACAGAGCTGATTCACGACTCTGGTGATCGAGTGAGATGGAAGAACATGACTGCCCACGCTTATCGGCATGGCATATGATGGATGGATGGATGGATGGATGGACTTTACGGTTCTGCACTTCTCGCCCTTCTGAAATTCGTTTTATAACGTAAGTAGACCGGTAAATCACGCTTTATGTAGACGTCTAATCTTGTTCTAGTATGTGTTATTAAATTTAGCTTCCATGTGTATTTATACTGTGTAGGGGCTGGAGGGGGGGGGGTGATTTATAGTGAGGAAATACGAAAAGATTGGGGGGGGGGAGAGAGAGAGAGAGAGAGAGAGAGAGAGAGAGAGAGAGAGAGAGAGAGAGAGAGAGAGAGAGAGAGAGAGAGAATGACATTCTGAACATATGGTGAAGGGGTGTATGGGCCAAAAAATGGTTGAGAACCACTGGGCTAAGAGATCGCATTTCTGTGGCCATTGGACATCTCTCAGTGTGTCAGCTTATTGCCCAGGTTTCACGTGCACACACAGCACAAGCTGTGTTTATTTCTCACTGGGAAGGACCGCAATGTGATTACCTACACCATTCTATGAGGCATGGTGGTGACTACAGTTTCTACACTTTAACTCAATCTACCTAGCCATCAGCCAGCATGTTACCACCAGACGTCGATGTGATAACTAGGCCAGCCATATGTGTCCCACTAGAACACCAGCGGTCGATAGAGCTATCGGTAGCTGATGGTGCGCTAGTTAGCGCCACAATACTAGTACGCATCATGGGATGTATGTTTGAATCGTGTCCTATACTGTTATACTACAGAACTTGGATACCGTAGTCAGTTATTAATCTCACACTTAGTTATAAAGTGCAAATACCACATCTAGGCAGCCTATCTGTGGTATGAACAATCATTCACACAGACACATTCAATTTACTCAATCAATTCGCCCTCAAATCTGCCTCTCCCGTCATCATAAGCACAGACGAATCCATATACAATGTCTGTCTGTCTGATTGGTGTCTCTTTGTCCACAGATTGGTCCGAATGTGATCAATCTGGTCATCGGTTGGTCTGTCTGCCCACCCGTTGGTCCTGTCTTACTTACTTACTTTCTGGTTGGTCAATCTGGTCTGTCAGACTCTCTGGTCAGTGTGTATGCTCATCAGTTGGTCTTACCAGACAATCTGGTCTGATTGTCTCTCCACCCATTGGTCTATCTGGTCAATCCGGTCTGTCTGACAATATGGTGGTCTGCTGGTCTCTCTGGCCAATCTGGTCTGTCTGTCTGTCAACTCATTGGTGAATCTGATTAATCCTATCTGACTGTCTGGTTATGTCTGTCAAGTCAGCCTGCTCAGTATATCCTGATTGCCTGTCTCTTTGGTCTGTCTGTCTAGTCCATCTATCTGTCTACCCGTTAATCTATCTGGTCAATATGAACTGGCAGTCTGGTAAATGTATCTCTCTATTAGACATTCTGGTTCCCCTGTCTGTATGACAACTAGTCTCTCTGTCTGTCTGAAATCTGGTCTCCCTGCCTGTGTGTCCCTCCACTGGTCTGTTTCATCAACCTGTCTGACTGCTGTGTCTTTGTGTTAGAGGACTTCGGATAGAATGTATACTTTCATAATTTCAGCAGCCATATATAATTAAATTAGAAAAAAAAAAACAATAAACACATTGAAACCACTGTTAAACTGAAATGATTGACACATATCGCAACTGTTATCTCGTAATTGGCTGTGGACTATTGGATGCATTGTCAATGTATCAATGCTCCGATTTCCTCCTTCTGATGTCACCAGATGGTCTGGGCTCTGAGGGTAAACTGTGTGGTCTAGCTATGAACCCGCCCTGTGTATATCATGTCACACACTAATAAATACAGTCAAGGACCCATGTTCATGCCACGAGGCATATTGGCTACCTGGTGCTAGACTCCTACTTTTAGACCAATGACCACTCGATGGGTGACGTGGCAATATCAAGCCGGCCACCTAGAATTCCCAGAAAATGTCCAGGACCCATTTTAGACTGGGTCAACCTGGGAGCCCAGGTCAAAGACAGAACATTGCTGCCTCATACGGGATGGCCACAGGGCATGCAGGTAAACATACTAGCCACCGAACAACGCAGCTGGGGGTGTCTGAAGTAAATGTGTGTTGTCTGGATGGATGGATAACCAACATACCTTCCTGGTTGATAAATCCGAGTGGTGACCCTAGTTCGTTGTTGATGCTGTAACTGTGTTCAGACTTAATGCATGGTGGCTGCATGGCATCTGTCATCATCTTATCATTCAGAACTGGGTCATCCAAGAAAGACTTCAGCCAATCGTTCTCAAAGCCTTCATCGTCTGGTGTTGGGAAGTCAGGAGTTGGGAAGATCGTCTGAAAAGGGCCCAGAGGAAAAAAAACATTTTTCATTGTAAATGATTGTCCATAATTTGTGATTTGAGATAAAAAATACTTAAAACAACAACAACAACAAAACTTTAAACGTTCACAGACTTGCATGCAACATGGTTGGCTTCTTGTTTAGCCAAATGACGTGTTCACGGTAGCTATTTATGGTTAGCCTGGTAGATTATATGTTGCGGGGCCCACACCCTAGGCAGAGAAGTATGTTACAATAAGGTGATGTGGCGAAGACTCTGGGATCGAGTATAGAGTGCAGCTCATCTCATCTCGTTCCTCTTGTATCTTACGGGTAGAGGTGAAGCATAAACAGCGGGAGAGTGCCCATTTATGGGCTTCATATATTGTGATTCCCATGGTTTCTCTAATTCCCTCTGTAGATCGTTTACATGTGCGGCCTCTTCTTCTGGTGCCGTTTGTTCTGTACATTAATTCTTGTTGTGGTGTATTGTTCGATGGTGGTCTAGTTATATGGACAAACCATTTAACTTGCTGTTTTGTGGTGAAATCAAACGCTGCTACAACACCACAACCCCCCCCCCCCCCCCCATAGTCCTGATTTCTTCATTTTTGATTTTCTCTCTTCTTGATACATTGAGTATACTTCTCAAGAATCTCACTTCCGTTGTAATTTTTCGTTTCTCTTTTTCTGTCATTGACCAGGTTTGGCATTGGTAGTAGCATAGAGTTGGTAGGAAGATTGTGTTGTAGAGTGCTTTCTTAGCAACTATTGATGCATATTTGTTCTTTAATATTGGTGCCATTTGTCCAATGAGTTGGTTTGCCTTATTACATCTATTGTTCATCTGATCTTCTAATTTGCCAGTCCGATTATGGCATAATCATTATGCTTCTTAATTTTGCTACGAGCAACATGAAAATCCAATGTCGGCTTTCTAGCCCAGTCGCAGGTTTAGGACAGAAAAATCTGACCAAGGGGAGTCGGTTTCCCCCTGGCAAGCCAGAGCCCCATTGGCCCATGACCTCGCGGTCATGGTTTCCAGGTCTGCACCATGGGGAGGTGGAGTTGACTTGCGTAGTCTGCGGATTATCGGCAGGCTACTAATTTTCACTTTTCACTCCTCCTGGGAGTGCAAGTGAACAGGTGAAATATCATATCTGGAGAGATTAACTCAGAAGGCATGAGTAGAAGCTCAGGACGATACTCAACGCGAAGAGAAAAAAACCAGGCGGACTTTTCAACAAATTGCAACTGAAATAATCACAATGAGATTGGTAGCTTTCGAAGTGGAAGTCGGAGCTTTGTGGGAATGTCCCACGTGCAAAGACGTCGATACTAAAATTGAATATTAACCCATTCCACACTTTTGAATTGTAATATCATATTTAGTGTCTGTTCTCATTTCGGACAGCAGTTGTTTGTGTGTTAATGACATTGATGGCACCAGGATATTCATATAATTTCTTGCTATTTCCTAAATAGACACTTTTTTTCTTGTTATACTGTCCATGCTTATGTTAAACGCGTCATTCATTTTCATTACTGTTTGTGTGCATAAATGTTGGTTCAGTGACTTTTGCTATTGTATTTTACCTTGTCTTGTTTCCTCTATACGGGTAGTTTTATTGTGTTTATATATTGCTTAGCGTAGCATATAGCTAAATTGATAGTTTTTAAACATGTGATTAACTGACTCAATTGTAATGTATTAAATAAACAAACAAGTCTCGTAGCAGGAACTTGCTGTGGGTGTGTGAAGTATTTGAACCATCACAATTTTGTAGGCCCAAGTGCACGGAGGAATAGACGGCCAGCAGAGGAATAGACGGCCAGCAGAGAAATAGACAGCCAGCCGAGGAATAGACGGCCAGCGGAGGAATAAACGGCGAGCGGGGAATTGACAGCCAGCGGGGGAATAGACAACCAGATAGCGCAGTGGTCCTCAACCTTTTTTGGCCCGTGCCCCCCTTCAACATATTTTCAGAACGTCATTCCCCCCCCCCCTCCCTATAAAAAATTTGGCCCGTGCCCCTCCCCCCTTTCACCGTATTTTCAGAACGTCATTCCCCCCTTTCATATTTCCTATCTAAAAATCCCCCACCCCTATACAGTATACGTAAAAATGTAAGGTAAATTTAATAGCACATACTAAAACAAGTCTAGACATCCACATAAAACATGATTTGTGGGTCTACTGACTTTATAAAATGAATTTTACAAGGATGAGACGTACTTAACTGTAAAGTATGAAGGGAAAAACAATATCAAGTAATCGGTTCTTGTATTAACGCGATCTTGAAATGGTCTTCATCCCCCCCCCCCCTGGAAACCCTAAAATCCCCCCCCCCCCGGGGGAATTCCCCACCGGTTGAGAACCACTGAGATAGCGTATATTATTATGCTGCTAACAGGTTTTTCTGCAGCAAAGTATCGGCCAACAGTGATGATGACATTACCAGCGTCAAATCCTAACGATGACGCCAAGGCGCCCATTTGTATAGTATTGGTTCACGTCTTCTGATAGTGCTGCCTTGTACTGCTCATATATCTTGCCCCGTAGTCAACAGCGTCTCAATGGCCTAGGGTTTAGCGACTTTCTCCGTAATCCCGTATACTCTCGTGAGTAACGTGACAACGGCGAGAATCGGTAGCGGTTCTAACAGCGTCGGTAACTTACGGGGTATGTGAGCCGGTTGCTCAGAAAGCAATGGCAAACTACTGAGCGTAATCTTGCCAAGAAATCAACAATCAGCTGAAAGATGCTGGTGTTGACAGCGATGTCCTGTAAAGGATATGCAAACATTTATTTATAGTCAACAGCGTATATTGTTATGCTGCTAACAGGTTTTTCTATAGCAAAGTATGTTACTACTAGCTGTGGTCTCAGAAATGTATCAGTGCCAGAAACATTCACTTCTTGTATAACCTGACACCTTCAAATGTGGCTGCCGTACGTAATAGTAATAGTCATCTGTGCTCATGTCTATTTAGCACGCTTCAATTCCAAGCTTTGTCCATAATATCTATTTTAATTGTATGAGCAATTGTGATGTCATTAGATTCAAGACCTAATTACATGTTTGTACTTATTCCATATTTCTTTGCCTCTTTGTTCTTGTTTTTATTCTATGTTCCAGATACAGAGGAGAGAATGTCTAAGCAGGTTTTAATCTGCCATGAGGCAAATGTTATCAGAAGTAAAGAGAACTTGCCCGCGCAGTGCACGGTGACAGCCAAAGCAAGTGGTCTTTCTAGCTTAGCCCACAATCATTATGCATGCACACTACAGCCATGTCCATGCCCTTTACAGCTTTTTGGTGGCTGTTTGTTATTTAAAGCCGGCGCTGTGGCGAAGGAGCTGCGAATACAATTCGCAATCCCGCATTCGAAACACGGCAACGGGTGATTTTGAAGAAGACCGCCTTGCATTGATTTAATAAAATGGTATGTTTGCAAGTCGTTCAGAAAGGTGTTTATTCATGCCTGACGCCTGTACTGACCAGCACTCCAGACAATCAACAAGTAGATGAGGTTAGATACAGCGAATATTTACAACTACAAACACACAAAGAAGTAATGAGAAGAGGCATCTAATGCCTAGATTTATAACAGCTAACAAATAACTAGACGAACACAGAAATAGTTTTACACAACTCATAGATGAAGTGAATATGACTAATAGGAGCAGGGAGCAGATGTGGATACCATCGACTTGACTACCATCTCACTCCCAATGTGACTAGTTAACCCCTTCCCTATCCGACCAGTTAACTCCCTCCCTATGTACCAATTAACTTATCCTTCGCAATGACTGGGTGTTTCTGCACATTTATTGCCTGTTCACAACCTGGTCTCAGTAAACCCCTGTTTCAGTGGTTGACGAACAGCAAAGGGAGCTGAAATAAAGACGATGACCAGGCAGGATTTGCTTACTAACATATGACACAAGAAATAAGAGAGACATATTCTTGATGTGAACTACGAGGGCGAGTCAATAAATAAGTCACACAATTATGTGGGATGGCAGGTAAATGTAGTTGGTGTTTTCTACAGGTGTCAGCAAAATCGAACTTTATATTCCCGTTCGTTAGCTGGCGCTAGGTGTCTTATGCGCATGCGCAACGCATAAACAAAATGGCGACTGTACTTACGGAGTGTACAACCAAAGAGCAACGTGCTGCAACTCAGGAGAAAATTAACCAACTAAGGTGGGAAGTTCTGGAATATCCACCTTACAGCCCCGACTTAGCCCCTAGCGATTTGTACCTTTTTGGTCCACTGAAAACCCATCTTCGTGGGAGACATTTCGCGAATGATGCTGAAGTTGAATGTGAAGTGAAAACGTGGTTTAGAAAACAGAGCACGCAGTTCTATGCAACCGGTTTGGGAGGACTGATAAAACGATGAGATAAGTACATCAATGTTGGTGGAAATTATGTTGAGAAATAAAGGGACAATGTGTGTATACAAATAAACTGGTATCAAGTTGTTATCATATTTAGTTATTTTTCTACAGCCATCTGTGACTTACTTATTGACTTAACCTCGTAATCATCTCTCATGTTTCAGAAGCCAGGCTTTTGGACATCATCAGACCAGATGTGCAACCAGGCAAGCTTCACTGCTACCGACAAGTATTCGAACAACTTGGCTGACCTACATACGATAGACAGATAACACACTCAAGCTGGACAGCAAAAACCGAAGAGAAATTATAATGCTGGCAAGTGACAAACACATGGAAACACATTGTATAGAGTGCAGTGTAGCATGGTCGCAACTGTTTCCCAGTGAATATCCAAAGATTTTTTTGTTTCCGCGTTTCCATCCTGTTTCAGGATATTGCGGTCAACACCAGCATCTTTCAGCTGTATGTTGATGCAAGCGAAATATTCTCATCCTTCTGAGTTTGCTCTTTCGAGATTGGCGCTGGAAGGTGTCATACGAAGTTATGTCCATCTCTAATGCAGAGATCAGTGTGTAAGACTTTGACATGTATTTGTGAATGCCTTACTTCATAGATACAGATTTCATTCAAGGTAATAGACTCTACCAACGTGATGAGATATTGTTTGCCCTAACAACGTTGTCAAGCGTTACGGCTACTGATACGTGGCACTTATTAACATGCACATAATATTGTCAGAAACCCGTTATGGAACCTAGACGTCAAAGCAGACGGGGCATGCCCATATGTGCTCCTCTCCTCCCAGAAGATGTTGAAGAATATAGAAACGTATGGTTTCAGTGAGCTGCTGGTTACACAGGTCTATGCTTCGTCCTCTACCATGATCATTCCAGCTATTGCTGAATTTGGTTCCTGATTACATTAGCTCAATTTCAACTGGCCAGGGAGAACAGTTACAGCACTACTAAGACAGCTTTTGTCAGCCATCCAACACGCCTGGGACAGAAGTTACAGAACTACTGGGACAGCTAATGTCAGCTATCCAACGGCCAGGGACAGCAGTTACAGAACTACTGGGACAGCTAATGTCAGCTATCCAACGGCCAGGGACAGCAGTTAAGTAACACTTCTAGGACAGCCAACTTCAGTCATCCAACTGGGCAGGGACAGCAGTTATAGCATTACTAAGACAGCTAACGTCAGCCATCCAAGTGGCTAGAGACAGCAATTACAGCACTACTAGGACAGCTAACGTCAGCCATCCAAGTGGCCAGAGACAGTTATTACAGCACTACTAGGACAGCTAACGTCAGCCATCCAAGTGGCCAGAGGCAGTGATTACAGCACTACTGGGACAGCTAACGTCAGCCATCCAACTGGCCAGGGGCAGTGGTTACAGCACTACTGGGACAGCTAACGTCAGCCATCCAACTGGCCAGAGACAGTGATTACAGCACTACTGGGACAGCTAACGTCAGCCATCCAACTGGCCAGGGGCAGTGGTTACAGCACTACTAGGACATCCAACTTTAGCCATCCAGCTGGCCAAGGACAGAAGTTATAGCTCTACTAGGACAGCCAACTTCAGCCACCCAACTGGCCAGGGACAGAAGTTACAGCACTTCTAGGACAGCCAAAGTCAGCCATACAGCTGGCCAGGGACATGACTGATTACCGGATGCCAACACATGGTTGCAGTGCAAACTTACAATTGAACAAACACTTGTGGCAAGGCATACAGGCGACCTGACACGGCAAAGCGACAGCACGCCTTGTATGTTATATACAATACACGTTTTATTACAGCAGGCATATGCACAAGCGCTCAAGTAAGTACCGGCTAAACCAAGCCTTCTTAACTATGGCCTGCGGGGCGGGATGTTGTCACCCTATGCATTTTTATTTATTTTCGGTCAGTTAACTTCATCATTGTTTAAAGGCCATTATATTCCAAGAAAATGGATATAGAATATAGATTGATTAGTTACCCACCCATGCCAGTAAAAGATTGTTATTTCTGAAACAAATCTAGAGATGATGTACAGAGCTTTATCTCCTTACACTGCAGCCTACTCCTTCGAAGCTAGATTGTTCATGGGCGGTGCTAATAACTCGTAATAACTAATAATTGCCGTCAGCCGAGGGAGAATGGAGGCCTCTAGTCAGTACGTCCAGCAAATAAACAGGGGCAGTGTGCTGTTAAAGGAAAGGGTTGGGGCAATGCAGCCTAAGCTTACAAGATGACAAACAAGGAGCAGAACACTGATTGTAGATCCACAAGAAGATATGGTGCACTTTCAGCTCTAAACAGGCAAATACTATCAGGAGCAGTGCTTGGTAGTGGTCAGTTCGCTAGTTTTCCCAGACACTGGTCTTCAGTTCCTGACCTAGTAGTGGCAAGGTTGAATTCTGTTCCAACTAGCAACGGGCTGACATCACATAACTGCATCACATGGGTTTCAGAGATTTTCTCTAGTCTCCTTTATGACATGAAATAATAGCGACACCACGCCAGGAACGCTTGAACCTTCTGGACACCCACACATTAAACCATGCCTTAGCGCTGCATGCAGATGCTTTCAGCGTGCATTACTCTAATAGGGTGTAGCTTTATCAGTATTAGAGGAGTTACTATTGTTAGGAACGAGAGAGAGAGAGAGAGAGAGAGAGAGAGAGAGAGAGAGAGAGAGAGAGAGAGAGACAGACAGACAGACAGACAGAGAGAGACGGGGAGAGAGGGGGAGTGATTGGGGAAAGAGAGAGAGAGACGGGGGAGAGGGGGAGTGATTGGTGAGAGAGAGATAGAGAGAGAGAGAGAGAGAGAGAGAGAGAGAGAGAGAGAGAGAGAGAGAGAGAGAGAGAGAGAGATTCACACTTCCTGATATCATACTTCCTTTTCTACATTAGGATGCGAAGCAGTACGCGCGTTGCTGCGACCCACCTAGCCAACAGAAGGATCCAGATTTGACTAGTATATTATTCGGGACGTTCATTTGAAACCCGTTCCAATGGCTTTATTACAAAAGCATGAAAGAAACATTAACAGGTGTGGTAGAATTAAACTAAGCATTCATTTTGAATGAATTATGCACAATGGATTGGTCAGAAGTAATCGCCGTAGGCATTCAGGCAAGCATCCCATTGCTTAGGTAGGCGGCGAATATCGTCCGCAAAAAAGGATTGTAGTTGCTCACTGAACCAAGTGTTTACCGCGTTCATTACGCCTGCATCTGTGTGAGAGCTTTTTTTTAGAGGTCCGAACAAATGAAAATCACATGGTGACAAATCAGGACTATAGGCTGGATGTTGCAGAATTTCCCACTTCTTCCTTGATAATGCTTCCTGTACAATCTTTGTGACATGCGGACGAGCATTATCGTGCAACAAAATCACACCGCGAGAAAGCATGCCATGTCGTTTATTCTTGATGACTTTTTGCAGCTTGTCTAGTGTTTGCAAGTAGTGGGTAGAGTTGATGTTGACACCAGGTTCTTTAAAGACAGCCAACAATAGCCCTTCATGGTCAAAAAATGCGCTCAGCATAATCTTACCAGCGGATACCTGTAACTTGAATTTTTTGGCTTTTGGTGATCCAGCATGCTTCCATTGCATGCTCTCTCCTTTGCTGCTCGGCTCAAAGTGGTGACAACATGGTTTATCGCCTGCCACTATGCAGAAGAGAAATGCATCACCCCCCCCCCCCCCACTCAGTAACGCAGCAAGTGGTTCAAACACCATCCCATGCGTTCCTCTTTTTGGTGGTCGGTCAACATCCGTGGTACCCACTGTGAACGCACCTTCCGATATTGCAGTTTCTTACGAACGACCTTTTGAATTGTCCAATTTAACAGATAAAATTCTTTCGCTAGCGAACGTATGCTTCGACAACGGTTCATCTGTACTGCTGCATAAATTTTGACGATGGTTTTTTTCTGCTGCAACAATATGCGTTTGACCCGGCCGTCGAAGATCTGTCGTGAACTGACGTCCTTTCCGAAACATTCGTGCCCAGTCTGTCACTGTTGTCTTCGACACACATTTGTTACCGTACGCTGCCTGCATTCTTCGATAAATGTCCACTGGTCGACATCCTTCAAATGAAAGAAACTGAATCACCGCTCTTTGAGCTTCTTTGGGCGGATTTTGGATCAACCCGGCCATTTTCTCAACGGTCAGAAACAGAACCTATGCATCATGGGACGATAAGCACGTGCTCTTTTATTCATTGGTCAGTACTTAGCACATGACTATGATATGATCATGTTCAACGTACGCAATTACGCGCGGTGCGGCACGAACTGATTTCAAAGGAACGCCCCTTATAGCAGACTTATGATTATTTGACTAGTATATCAGCAGACTTGTTTATCTACATGGCACTAGTATATCAGCAGACTTACGTATCTACATTTCACTAGTATATCAGCAGACTTATGTATATTTGACTAGTATTTCAGCAGGCATGTATATCTGACTAGTATATCAGCAGGCTTATGTGTATTTGACTAGTATATCAGCAGAATTACTTATCTTCATTTCACTATTATATCAGCAGACATACCTATCTACATTTCACAAGTACATCAGGAAAATATGAATAAAATTTGGTGGGACTGCGGTAAAGCTGTGGAAATGTAAACAATATAAAATAACACAAAGTAATGCAGCTTTACAGAACAGAATTACCAAACATAAAGGACGTTGCGGCGACTAGCCTTCATCAGCAAAGAAATACACACACTAAACACAACATGTAGTCACGAAGAAGACAATCTGGTGACTACATTAAGGCATAAGGACGAGATGAAGGGAATAAAAAGATTTTAAAAATGAGAGCAATGAAGAGAAATGAAAATTTGAAGAAAAAAAATGTTGCTATTTATCTCAGAGTCCCAGACTGTACTACTACCACGAATGTATTCTTTACCCTCTTTTATACATAGCCGTGGGAGTCTGTGGTTCATAGGGACCATGATAGGGGGTGATACTGGGGTAGTGGGTGGTAACGGTTCAGTGTAAGTCCCTGGTAAATGAGTGGAAGTGGTACATGAAAAAAAGGAGCAGGAAGGTAAGGTGGGAAACTGGAAGCAATGGAGATGTGATAGTTATCCGAGAGTGAAAGCTAAGGAGTCCCAGTGGATGTACGTACAATGCATGAGTGAGTGCCAGTGAATGGGTTGGCCATAGTGGACGAATATTAGAGAGCAGTGATGTGTGTAGCAAAATGTGATGGTGATACAAACAAAACTCATTTTATGTGCTCCTTTATGTGTGTACGAAGCGAGTCCTAAAGTCTGGGTGGACTTATTTGTGTGAGCGTACATGCATACATCTACACACATTCATACAATAGTATACATACACATGTGTATGGTATATATGAGAAAGGAGAGAGATAGTTGGTGAGTGAGAGAGAAAAAGAGAGAGAGCGCGAGAGAGAGAGAGAGAGAGAGAGAGAGAGAGAGAGAGAGAGAGAGAGAGAGAGAGAGAGAGAAGGGGTTGGTATAGCACCTGCGATAAGCCATATGGGGTATGCGAAATAGGAAGGTCTACAAATACGAGGCTTCAATCATACTGTTCCCTATGAAATAGGGTCAGTAAGGTTGATTGTTATACCACGTCTTGTCTTGGGAATCATGTTTTGTGCTGATGAGATGCGAATGCTTCTTGATTGAATGGCAAGCTTATTATGAGCCATGTCTTTTTGTACTGACAGCAACAGCTCGAATGTGGTTTTCACGTCAATGTTATATGCAGATGGTGTGTTGTTAGATCGAACTGTATTGACCATGCTGCTTATAATAATACAATAAGAACAGGATATTTCTCTGACCAATAATGCGGCTGTGAGGTTGGTCCAGATTGATAAAATGGGTCTAGTATAGAAATCACGTGTAAACATGTTACTCTTTTTGTATCTATAAAATCTGTTACTTTAAAACAATAATAATCTGTACCAACAGGTCTGGTTCATATTGTGTTATAAGTAACTGCCTGAAATAAAACACAAATTGAAGAAGAGTTAAACAGGAATGTGTAGGTCAAAATAACAACTGTATGAAACAGGAGTTTGAATCATGAATGGGTTGGTTAGTGTGTGGACGGCCTGGAACATAAAGAGAGTTTACATACATTTATTGTGTCAGTAAACATGACTGAGGTTGAGTTTCATACCACACACTAGGCTAAGTATTAGCTCCGTCCACAATTTCTATTAACCATATGTCATTAGTCAAGTCGTATACACAAACACGCTGACGTCAGAGCTGCCGTGTGCGGTCTAAACAACAGGACATCTAGAGATGGGACACGCTGACATGATCAGTAGCTATACATGGCTTGAAACTGATTTCTCATAGAGCTTAACAGCATGCAGGTCATGTGCCATGCCGTGCAGCGTAGATCCCCCCACCCCCACTTTCCTCAATTATTGTTTGTCCCACTGAATCAACCACTGATCGGCTTCTGCACCATTCTACGTAGTTGTTGCAATGGCTGGCGTCTGCTTCACCACGCTAAATGTTATCGGTGCTGTGACATTCTTTACACCTCCTACTTCATAACACAACCCCCACGTGTCTGTGAGAGGTCATCTGCCTGTTAGGATATACGTAATGTAGCACTTGATCGCTGCTCCACTCAGACAGCCAGCGAGAGAGACAGATAGCACGAGGGACTAACATATATAGGGAGAAAGACAGTCAGACAAGCAGACAAATAGCCAGAGAGACAGATAGCGAGACGAGCAGACATACACCGAGAGAGAGAGAGAGAGAGAGAGAGAGAGAGAGAGAGAGAGAGAGAGAGAGAGAGAGAGAGACGAACCATTTTTGGAAGGAAACACTACTCAGGGGTTTCAAGTTGATTCCTAATTGTTGTATTCAGTGCAACAGTATTTATATTCGCTGTGTTCAGTGTAACAGTATTTACAGTCGTTGTATTCAGTATAACAGTATTTATAACCGTTGTGTTCAGTTTAACAGTATTTATAACCGTTATAATCAGAGTAACAGTATTTATAACCGCTGTGTTAAGTGTAGCAATATTTCTAATCGTTGTGTTCAGTGTAACAGTATTTTTTAAATGCTGCATATCCATTACAGGACGTTGCAGTCAACACCAGCATTTTTCAGCTGCTGTTGGTCATCTCCTTCCAGCATTTTTCAGCTGCTGTTGGTGTACTAGGCAAGATTAAGCTTAGTAGTTTGCCATTGCTTTCTGAGCGACCGGCTCACATACCCCGTAAGTTACCAACGCGGCGAGAACAGCTACAGATTCTCGCGCAGGTTACGTTACTCACGAGAATATACGGGAATACGGAGAAAGACGTTAACCCCTAACAGTTAACAGTATGCATAACCGTTGTGTTCAGTGTAATGGGTCGTCCCCATTATGCTCCGTTATATTCAGTTAACAGTATGTATAACCGTTGTGTTCAGTGTAACAGTATTTACAATCATTATACTCAGTGTAACAGTATTTATAACCGCTGTGTTCAGTGTAACCATATTTATAACATTTTATATATATATATAACGGTTGTATTCAGTGTAAAATTATTTATAACCGTTGGATTCAATGTAACAGTATCTGTAGTTGTCTTAATACTATATGATAGGTGGCCTCTTCTACCACATGCTGTTGAATATACTTTCGGGGATGGGTATTGTACTCAAACGTACCGATCTGCCTTGACTATCCAAGTCCAAGAACGCCTGGCTCTCAGCCATCGCTAAAGTAGCGAGAGCTAGTCCTGGACAATTACACCATTGATCAGACGAAGTGCATGCACCAGCCCTATACCTATACAACCCCCGTACTGGTGATGGAGCGGTGTCAACCATGTAGTGCGCAGCCCCACATGGGACAACAAGATACATAACCAGGATGGGTTATGCATTTACTCTAAGTACCTGGCGAATGTTCATTTCTCAAACTAAATGTTTTAACGTCATTATCATTGCTGATAGCTTCCGTCATTATTTTCTCTTTGATTCGTCTACTGATTTATTTCCCAGCATGCATCTTTGTGTATCTATGTGTGGGCGTGGACGCAAGTATAGAAGGTCAAAGGACGGTGCAGAAATCACTAAGGAAAGCACTCATCTGTAAGTTAGCTGTTCGAATGTCATTCCAGTCAACACTAGTGCCGATATCTGGGTCAATGCGGCCAAAATCTGACAGTGACAAACAACAGAGCAATATCATCATCTTCCACTTCTGTTGTCAAGCGTCGTATGGAAGAATAATCTGCGCTCCAGCGCCCGGTGGGCGGCACTGTGGTCATGATGTTAATGGTAGGGACGTATCTGATTTAATGTAACTGTGATCATGATGATAATGATAGGGACGTATTGATTTACTGTAACTGTGATCATGATGTTAATGATAGGGATGCTATTGATTGTAACTGTGATCATGATGCTAATGAGAGGGACGCTATTGATTGTAACTGTGATCATGATGCTAATGAGAGGGACGCTATTGATTGTAACTGTGATCATGATGCTAATGAGAGGGACGCTATTGATTGTAACTGTGATCATGATGCTAATGAGAGGGACGCTATTGATTGTAGCTGTGATCGTGATGGTAATGATAGGGACTCTATTTATTGTAACTGTGATCATGATAGGCGTGTTATTGGTTTACTGTAACTGTGGTCAAGATGCTAATGATAAGAGCGTTGTTGATTTATTGTAACTAAGATCATGATGCTAACTATATTGATTTATTGTAACTATGATCATGATGCTAATGATAGGGACGTTATTGATTGTAACTGTGATCACGATGTTAATGATAAAATAGCTACTGATTGGTTGTAACTGTGATCATGACACTAATGATAGGGGCGATAATGTCTGATAATAAATGCGATCATGATGCTAATAATAGAAGCGTTACTGGCTGATTATAACTGTGATCATGAAACTAATGACAGAAACGTTATTGATTTATTGTAACTGTGATCCTAATGCTAATGATAGGGACGTTATTGATTGTAACTGATCATGATGCTAACGATAGAGACGTTATTGATTGTAACTGTGATCATGAAACTAATCATCAATAGTCAACTAATGATAGAGGCGTTAATGACTGATGAAAAATGCGATCATGACACTAATAACAGAAGCGTTATCGGCTAATTATAACAATGGCCATGAAGCTAATGATAGAAGCGTTACTGATTGACTGTAACTGTGATCATGATAGTAATGATAGGGGTGTTACTGACTGATGCTAACAGTCATATAATAACTGCGATTATGACGCTAATGATAGAAGTGTTACTGACCGATTATAGCAGTGATCATAAAGCTAATGATAGAAGCGTTATTGTTAATTATTACAATGACTAAACACTAATAAGGGCGCTTATAATTGACTGATTATAATAATGATCATACCGTTAACCATAAGTGCATTAATAACTGATTATTGACGCTAATGGTAGCGGCGTTAATGATTGCTAATAGTGGTGATCTCTAAAGAAGTTAATGATAAGGTCGATAATAACTGTTGATAGCGGTGATCTGTAAAGACATTACTGATATGGGCTTTATATAACGTTTATAGCGTTGATCTATAAAGACGTTAATGAAAGAGGTGTTAAGGATAATGACAGCGTTCAAGCTGATAATGACGATGCTGATACTGGTGGAGAAATGCGATGAATAATAATAATGATGATGATGCCAACGAGGACACCGTGGATAACGATGTACCGTCACTTCAAGCAAGCTGAGAAGAAACTTGGCCCAAGATTCGCCTCGTCTGCAGTAAGTAGGCGAAATGCTG
>OY992876.1:320424389-320574389 GCA_963921405.1 Cepaea hortensis | reverse complement strand
CTTTTTCTAGAGTTAAGTCCCTTAGCTAATGTGTAGTCACGTCATTTTCTTCCCTTTCCCTAGCGTTTTGGTTCGGGGATTCTTTCATCATCATCATCATATATTTACGTACGTATTTTGGGAGGGGGAGGAGGGAGGAGGAGGAAGAAGGAAAAAAAAACTATGACAGTTGACAGCTCTGGAATGAAAGTAAGGCGTGTAGAAAATTTCATCTCAATCGGATGGGCCGTTAGCGAAAAAATAAAGGACATACATATTTACATACATACATATTTACATACATACACTTTGATTTATATATATATAGATTCAATCAGTAGCATGTCCTTTGCAGAACCTCGCTAACATTAACAAACTTCCGGAAAACCTCTCGATTACAAGCAAGATGTCCCGCACCAGATACACCTATCTGGAGATCATCTGCCACGACCTGCACCCATCTTCTCTTTGGCCGTCCTCTTCTTCTCTTCCCAGGCATATACCCCTCCATTATTGTTCTCTCCAAATTTTTCCATGTATCAAGTATTTTCTTTGTTTTATCGTCTTTAATAGCCAGCCTTCATCAATATTCAGCTCTTGAAGAATGGATGCATTTGTTCTTTTCTTTATCCAAGCTATTCTTAGAACTCGTCTATAATATTTATATTCAAAGGCATTTATGCGCTGTTCAGCTTGTTTAGTAAGTGTCCATGTCTCACAGGCGTATGTTGCAATGGGAAAGATGCATGCTCTTAAAAATCTTATTTTTATAGTTCTATCTGTCCCATTCCAAACTTTATTTAGTTGTTTTTGTCTTTGAAGAGCAATAGATATTATAGTCTTTTAATTTCTTTCATTGTGCCACCATTGTTGGTAATCAATGACTGAAGATATTCGAAATTTTCCAGAACCTCCAATTTGTCCTTATTGACATATATTTCTTTCTCCATAGTAGTTGCATCTGGATGTATCATCTTTGTTTTTGCTATGTTAAGATATAAGTTGTGATTTTCACTATTCAACTGGGTTGAGGTTATTAGGTTTTCTATACCATTCTATCTTGTGGATAGCAATAGTGTATCATTAGTATGTCGAATCTCTGGTATGTCATGACCACCGATAGAGCATCATATTGCTCCCTGTTTATATCATCTCTGACATTTCTCATTATATTTTCGGCATACAGGTTAACCAAATAGGGGGACGGCACACAGCCCTGACGGACTGGTTTGATGTGATTTTGTCTTGCCACTTAATAGCAAGAATTCTTCGCAGACACAGCATTTGAAAGCTGTGTAAACGTTTCTCTTGGTGTGATCTTGAGATATAACCTGTGTCTTCTGTTTGCTAATTGTTAAACCGAATTCATAACAAGCATGGGAGAATGCAGATAATAGACGTTGTAATTCTTCCTCGCCGGTCTCCCTGGTCTAGGTGTTACACGACTTTCTCCGTAATCCCGTATACTCTCGTGAGTAACGTGACTTGCGCGAGAATCGGTAGCGGTTCTCTCCGCGACGGTAACTTACGGGGTATGTGATCCGGTCGCTCAAAAATCAATGGCAAACTACTGAGCGTAATCTTGCCAAGAAATCAACAATCAGCTAAAAGATGCTGATGCTGACAGCGATGTCCTGTAAAGGATATGCGAACCAAAACAAAAAATCAAAAAAAAAAATCTTCCTAAGAGAGGGGGTAATTGCAGCATAATTTGCATAACGCAACTGTCTGATCAGTATCCTTCGAATTTTGGTCTTATTAGCCTCAAACTCTGAGCATTGTAGAGGCCGCCATCTGAGCGCGAGAGGAATATTTCAGTAGAAATGAAAAGTATATTCCAAAGAGGGTAGGATCAAGTGCACAACCTTGTACACAAACTCTTCTGAAGTTGTATCATCATACTTGATTATACCCTTCATTCATGTGTGGTTCGATTCCACAATGGACAGAAGAATTGACGGGCAGCCAATCTTCTTTAGTGCCTTGAACAGACCCTCACGACTGACCAAATCGAACGCCTTTATGAGGTCGATCAAGGCAATAAACAGTGAATGATTCTGTTCATGGCATTTTATTGCATTTGTCGCAATGAGAATATTATATCAATGGTAGACCGGCTGTGTCGAAAGCCACGCTATGATTCGCGGTAGACTTGATCTCCCAGGGCTTGAAGTCAGCGCAGAACAATTCTGGCAAATATTTTCCCAACGATACATAGACGTGAGATACTCCTAGAGTTGTTACAGTCACTCTGATTAACCTTGAAAAGTGTTATGATGCTTGAATCTCTTTAGATAGCATTAGAGTAACACCTTCACCGTGAGAGGTAATTTCCTCTGAATGCACTGACAACATCTCTTTTCGACACGTGTTTAAAATGTGTTGCTTGCTCCCTTCAACCTATTTCACATAATCCCAAAATGCTAATCTTATATTTCCCTTTCCTTATCACTTGTGCTATCTTTCCCACATATAGTTGTACCATACCATTTGAAAAATTCTTGAGAATTTCCTAGGTGAAAGTGAAAGAAGTTCAGTCGGCGATTTAGACTCCATATGGCTTTCTTTGGCCGTGTCACATTTCTATGAGAAGAGCATATGTTCATCACAGTCGGCGAAGTTATGTTTCTGCCCTTTTCTTTAGACTTGTTCGTGCCTGGTTGTATTTTGTTTCTTCGTGTTTCTACAGGATGTGGTAGCTAGTTCTACGCTAAACTCCCTTAGTTGTCTCACGACACGCCGGCTAGATTACAGGGTTACTCATCTTTGTTTTCTATATGGTTCCTGGTAATACACTATCAGCAAAGCAACGGGAAAATGCATATCAACAATGGATGCTCCTGGCGAAGTGGTCAACCCATTTGACTCAGGCTCCGAAGGTTGTGGGTTCGATTCTGGGCCGCGTTCTTCGGTTCATGAGTGAAATTTTTCGGAGACTCCTGTGGGTCGTCGCTAGAGCTATGGAGTTCGTGCTTTGTGAGACGCTTTCCGAGCTGTGGAAAGAGACCGAGCCATATGGGATAAAATCCGGTGCAATGAATTCGACCCTGTCGACTTTTAAGCTTATCAACTATGGCCCAGAGAAGCCTAGGCAGCGTTAGCTGATTCTGAAGTAAAATCAGAAGACAACATATATCCAATAGTGATTCTTACTGATGCACTGTATATTCTCCAAGCACACAAATCCAATAACAGCCAGAACTACAAGATCTACTGTCCCATATATGTCACTGTATATTCTCCAAGCACACAAATCCAACAAGCAGCCAGGACTACAAGATCTACTGTCCCATATATGTCACTGTATATTCTCCAAGCACACAAATCCAATAAGCAGCCAGAACTACAAGATCTATTGTGCCATATATGTCACTATATATTCTCCAAGCACACAAATCCAATAAGCAGCCAGAACTACAAGATCTACTGTCCCATATATGTCACTGTATATTCTCCAAGCACACAAATCCAATAAGCAGCCAGAACTACAAGATCTACTGTCCCATATATGTCACTGTATATTCTCCAAGCACACAAATCCAACAAGCAGCCAGAACTACAAGATCTACTGTCCCATATATGTCAAAGATACTGAACAAATCAGCAGTAGATCTCATCACATTGCGGTATACCAGGACTGGGAGGGCTGACAAATCGGACAAACAAGGCGCTGAGTTGTCAAGATGTATGTTACATAATACCAAAAGCAAAATGTATACAATCACGCAGACAGTCACACGTTAAACCCAATGTGACTATTACCTATTGGACTAGATATTTTAAATCTGTACACCCAGAACAGGGCTCAGTCGTGTGTAAAAGCTAAAGATAGATTCTACGGTAATGTGTGCATATGGTCAAGCGCTTCAACCAGCAGAAGATATACCTCAACAGTGTGCCAAATCATCTCAGAAAGGTTTATTATGTGGCTGGGGGAAACTCTTGATGTTAAATTCTTCAGAAGTCTGCAGGATATATAGAAGACAGTAGTGTCCATACAAGATACATAATTTCAGATATATGCTGATTAAAAGCGAACGATGTGAAGGAGTAAAACGACGACAGCTCAAAAGAACTCGGAGGAACCGCGTTCACATTGCTAATGTCAAAAATCCCTCGGCATTAGAAAAGAGTCGGCCGATTAGTCAGCTGTGCAGGCAAAATAGCAAAATTTGAAAGACTAAACACAAAATAAGTGTGTAGCATGTGTGATTCTGGTGTATGCACATATGTGGAATGAAGTTACAGTGCACGGTGCTGACACTATTTGTGTGTTATTTCTAATGGGGAGACTGGAGCAGTTATGGAGACATCTCTTTGCAATTAAAGTAATCTTTAACCAAAACAAAAACAAAATTGTTATCGTGTACAACTAGCGGGTCTCTAACAACTGATTCTCTCTCTCTCTCTCTCTCTCTCTCTCTCTCTCTCTCTCTCTCTCTCTCTCTCTCTCTCTCTCTCTCTCTCTCTCTCTCTCTCTCTCTCTCTCTTGGCAAATCCCACAACAGAAAGATTTTGTAGACAATAATATTGAAAATAAAAATAAAAACACAAGAATAACTCAAACTGCACAAGTTAGTTCAACAACTGCAGAAATAGTACTAGCGTGTGGCATAACATAAGAATGAACTATAATGGGGTCACCTATCGTGCATGCCATAAGTGGCCACCCAGGAGGGGCGACGCGAGACTGGCTACCTCACCCCGTAGAAAACATGAGCTGCGTAATCCAATAATGCATGAACAAGTCAGCAAAGAACTTGTCATGAGTTAGTTGGGGGTTTATGATCCCCTAAACGATGAAAGATATAAGAATGAGAAGGAGCATAAAGAATAAGATGACGAAGAAGAAGAGGAGGTAGAGGAGGAATTGCTTCGGTGGTAGCCTCAGATATATCGGAACGAACCAAACTTGTGTGTGGTGTGTTATCGCTAGACGATTGTTGACCTCACTGCCTAAACTAGTCTGAATGATATACGGAGACCGCTGCATCGTTTACACATACAAGCAGGAAGAGGCATTGCTATGATAAATTGTTGAATACATTTGTTGCTCTGCCCATGTCTTACAACTTGGTGACAGTGCGCTGCGCAGCTATTTACAGCATTCAAACTCCAAGAAACGGCGGGTGAGTTTGGGAGGATGAAGCGTTCCACAAGTCTTTCTGGGCATTCACATCTGCACACTTACAAAGAATAATGTATCTGGTTCCCCAATCCCTGCAGTTGCAGTTGCGTGTCTTCTAGTTGTATGTAAATAAATCTTAACAAGGCCAAGTGACATAAATGTATATGAAACAATCTTTTCAAAGTGCTCATCATGTCCAACATCGATGGTCTCCCAACTACCTCCATACGCGGGTGCCATAAGCCTAGTTAAATACATATACAGACAACCGTTTCCCATCAACTAAATAGAGATAAAATAAAACAGTTGTATCACGACCAGCGATAACTTAAACATCCCTACATTATTTCATAGTGAGGAAACACGAGAATGCTTGCCGCTGACGCAGGTTCTATATAAACTGGTGTTACAATCTGACCATCAATACATGCAGATGCTGTCTACTGGCAATACATGTTAGTAACCCACACATCCCGCCCACGACTCCAGCTTGTTCATTATTTCTATATGATCTACTGTATCAAATGTGTTACAATAACCTGAAAAGTACATGTATAAATGTGTCTGCCTTTCAATGGTCCTGTCAACGAATATTTGTTCCCTTTCCTTGAACGAATCAACAACGTTGCTTTCATATCTCGTGGTCTTATTTTGATACGCATTCTTTTTCTGACATGTCTTACAAATATTTGATTACACGATCCATCATCAGACTAAATATCCAATGGTCTTCACAATCGATCCATCTAGATTTCTTTAGAATGGCAATGATAACTGACAAAGACCAGGAACGGATTGCAATACTAACTATGTACCAGTAATGGGAAAACTAAATTCAAGAGGGTTCCATGAAATATCAAGGACTGGCTTGAGGACTGACAGGGTGCTGTAAATATGACCCCTTTACACCCCTCAAGGTGCATGGGACATACCGTGCTGGAGCCATATTTCTACAGACCAACCGGCACTCGGCGGCTGGTAGGGTCAGTATCATACCGTGCTCGAGCCATATTTCTAAGACCAACCGACACTCGGCGGATGGTAGGGTCAGTATCATACCGTGCTCGAGCCATATTTCTAAGACCAACCGACACTCGGCGGATGGTAGGGTCAGTATCATACCGTGCTCGAGCCATATTTCTAAGACCAACCGACACTCGGCGGATGGTAGGGTCAGTATCATACCGTGCTCGAGCCATATTTCTAAGACCAACCGACACTCGGCGGATGGTAGGGTCAGTATCATACCGTGCTCGAGCCATATTTCTAAGACCAACCGACACTCGGCGGATGGTAGGGTCAGTATCACACCGTGCTCGAGCCATATTTCTAAGACCAACCGGCACTCGGTGGCTGGTAGGGTCAGTATCATACCGTGCTCCAGCTATATTTCTACAGACCAACCGGCATTCGGTGGCTGGTAGGGTCAGTATCATACCGTGCTCGAGCCATATTTCTAAGACCAACCGACACTCGGCGGATGGTAGGGTCAGTATCATACCATGCTCGAGCCATATTTCTAAGACCAACCGACACTCGGCGGATGGTAGGGTCAGTATCATACCGTGCTCGAGCCATATTTCTAAGACCAACCGACACTCGGTGGATGGTAGGGTCAGTATCATACCGTGCTCGAGCCATATTTCTAAGACCAACCGACACTCGGCGGATGGTAGGGTCAGTATCATACCGTGCTCGAGCCATATTTCTAAGACCAACCGGCACTCGGTGGCTGGTAGGGTCAGCATCATACCGTGCTCCAGCTATATTTCTACAGACCAACCGGCACTCAGTGGCTGGTACGGTCAGCATCATACCGGCCGCCTTGACTTCTGAAGACGTTCTTGGTACCCATCTTAGACTGGTTCCATCTGGCAGTCAATGTCCATTTGTTTACAATCAAATTCCAGGGTACCATACAGTGACATAAATCAGGCATGTGTGGTGACATACATCAGGCATGTGCAGTAACATAATCACATATGTGTGGTAACATAAATCACACATGTGTAGTGACATAAATCAGGCATGTGTGGTGACATAAATTAGGCATGTCGTGATATAAATCACACGTGTAGTGGCAAGACAAAATCACAAATACTGAAGTATTGGAAAGATCAGGTTGTGTGACGGTTTATTCCATGCTCAGTCTTCGTAGACTTAGATGGATAGGACATCTTAGGAGGATGGATGATGGTAGAATACCAAATCTTTTTTGATGGGTAAGAGATCTCAGGGTCGGCCTCTACTACGATACAAAGATGTGTGTAAGCGGGACATGATTGATACAGGCATTGATAATGCACAGTGGGAGCAAGTCGAAGCTGAACGTGTTGCATGGAGGGCAAACATCAGAAATGGAATAAAGACAAAGGAGAAAATTATTGCAGATAAGTCACACACCGAGCGTGTGAGATGTAAGATGGTGCATGATGGTGGAAATGACCACGTGTTCACATGTACCCACTGTGAACGGACATTTACAGCGCGAATTGGCCTTATCAGTCACATTCGCTACCGCCATAGGTAAAAGTTATTATGCCTTTTTAAAGCACAAACTATCGTCTGTCAAGACGGCAAGGTGCCAATGACGAGTGACATAAATAACACATGTTTAATTACATAAATCAGACATGTTTAGTGACATAAATCAGACCACTACAATACCAATCCATGGACTGAATACCCTATATTGATAACAGGTGCCAATAATCGTGGAAAGAACTAGCCCTTACAAGTGGAGAATGAATAAAACAGAGAGAGAGAGAGAGAGAGAGAGAGAGAGAGGGGGGGGGGGGGGGGGTGCACTAAACTCTACCTTTCACAGTTCACATAAACAACCATAATGTTTTGGAAACAAAATGCCGAATCCTGCATATGCACAGCTGACTGCCAGCTTGTAAACGCCAGACCACATGACGCCGGCATGTGACGTCACAACTTATTGATCAAACCACCCCGGGCTCTTGTCAGCCACGTGTGGTGGCCTTTTAGCGACACCTTTCTCCCACTGCGTCTATCCACACATTGACTACTTTCAGATAACTGTTTACACGAGACAAGGTCCATTGTCAAATTTTTACACGAGAAAATGTTACAGTCCTAACTGTTTGCCATTTTAAAAGGAAATAAGTCCAACATACGGGATCCATAGTTAGTTAGTTAGTTAGTCGACAGATCATCCTCGCTGCACATCGAACCATTCAGTCCATAAGTGCTCGGATCCCCTCCTCAGCAAATCCCGCAGCGTGTAGCGGCTAACGACGCCAGTTCTGTGTTGGTTTATCAATCTTCTTTGGCTTCCTGCGTAGTGTTCTTGTTTGGCCACACCTCTTTTAATTTGATGCTCTAGCAGTCTGGCCATTGTTGTAGATTCACAGTCATCACTTGGTTCTCGCAAAAGTCTCACATCACGTAGAGCATTCAGAATGTCAGCCTGGTCCATGGCGCGTCCGCCCTCCACAGTAGCCTCACCTGCGAGCTTGTCAGCCCGCTCATTTCCTTGTACTCCCGCATGCCCTGGCACGAAGATGAAACTAATCTTTGCCAGCCGAGACCGCTTCAGAGGCAGCAACCATTCTCTTCGGATCGACCCCTCCTCTATCCTCTTGATCATGTTCATTGAGTCGCTAAGGAAACAAGCCCTGGTGAATGTCTGTGTCTCGAGCCATGTTATTGCTTTACTTACTGCCATGACTTCCATGGTCAGGCTACTTGTGGTTTCAGTGAAAGCACCAGAGTCCTCCTTCACAATTCTCCCTCCGGCCCGAGCTGTAAAGGCCCATGAGCTTCTCACATGTCGGACGACCGACCCATCTGTGTAGATGACCGCGTCACCGTCTAGCGAATTCTCGAAAATCAACGCTTGTACTTCAGCCTCAACAGCAGCCGGATTTTCTTGTCTGCATTTTCTATCTAATTGGATGCAAACTGAAAAGGATGTGCAGAAGTCTGTTGGCACTTGCACCCACTCCTCGCCAGGTTCTAAGTCCTCAAGTGAACACACCTGTTGAAGATGAAGAATACGGGATCCATATTCGTTTGTAACTTGGACAGTATTCGTTGGCCGGATTCTTTCGCTAGGGGTTTTGTTTCCTTGTGTCTTGGTTATACATTTCAAATAGTCCCTGTATATATTACATGTATACGACAGTTGCATATCCTTTACAGACAGTCGCAACCAACCACATCATTTTTTGTTATTTTCCAGGCAATTTTACATTCAGAAGTTTGTCATGGCTTTCGGAATGACAGACGCTCATGCCATTGTGAAAAGCGACCAGTTCCCATACCGCCCGCTGCTGACATCGAATCCAGTTTGTCGGAAGCGTGAACTGCGTTCACAACCCTTAAGCCACATATGCCGACGACATAGTGCCAGCAGTGAGAGAATAACTGAGCCCAGCTCTGCAACAGCCTATGGAAAGTCACAGAATATATTCAGCAAGCGTGGAAACGCCAGCAGGTCGTTTCAGAGTTCCAGACATGACTAACACAATGGAAATATCGGTAGTGGAAGTTAACGTTAGGACTAGTATCAAGTATCAGTAAACTGCCTAGTGAGAGAGGGAGTTGCATTCAAAAGAGCATGACATAATGAAACAAGTGCAACATGGTGTGTTCAAGTATACATCTGACTTGGAGTACCAAATTAGTAAATAGGATGCAGGTAAATAAACAACTGAATGGGACAAAAAGTGCACAGCGTACGGTTTATGTGATTATAAAATTGGTGGAACTCAGCTAAAACTGTGGAAATGTAAACAATATAAAATAAAAGTGATGCTGCTTTACAAAGAACACAATTACGGAAAACAATGGACGATGGGGCAACAGAATTAGAAGAATTGAAAGATTTCACAAATGACCATAATGAAAAGAAATTTTAAAAAGTGGGGGAGGAAGTTACTTTATTGTATTGACAGCGACCGAGGAAAACTGATGGCTTATTCTCTTTATCAGTGAAAGCTAATCGGGGAACGCGCTGAGTCGTCTCACCCTCAATCAGTGAAAGTTAATGGTGCGTGTGGTATATATAAAAGGGGGAGGGAAAAAAAAAGGGGGGGGGGGGGAGAGACGCGTTCAGACTCGTGATCTCTGAAACATTATGTCAAAGGTCAAGGGGCTTATCTATCGCTAGACACCACACGCAACACTTCTTCTGTCTCCTATAGGTACTGATAGCGATGACTATGTTAGGATAATTGTATTACTTTCTTGCTGAATATCAACATGTCAAAAGTCAAGTGCCTTTTACGGATATTCTATAGGAAGCATTTAGTTGTACGCAAAGGGATGAAAAAAAAAAAGGGGGGGGGGGGGGGACAGCACGCGGGATCAACAAATGGTTGGGTGGATAAACGATGACAGACAGACAAGCATGAACAGTCGTGCGGAACTACAAACAGCAGCAGGACGGACGGACACATACGAACGAACGGACCGCCAGATAAACTGGCAAAGAGACAAGCTGACGGACAGGCTGACGGACGGACGGGCAGACAAAGAAAGGCAGACAGACGGAGGACAGACAGACATATGAACGGACGAACAGACAGGCAAGCAGGCATATGAACGGACGGACGACAAACGGACGGAGGGACAGACAGACTGATAGACATGCAGGCAGACGGACAGACAGACATATGAACGGGCAGAACGAACGATCAAAATAGAGGGATTGGGGGGGGGGGGGGGGAGATCTTACAGAATATTGGCAGGGTGTTGCATTTAGCCAGGGACTGCTCTCCGCCGGCCTTGCTGTCTTGAAGAGATTCAGATGAAGTCATATATTTGGTTTTGATTTCTAGCAATGATGCTCCTTCAACAAGCTGGAATGTTACGGGACCGCAGGAGAGTGACCAAGGGGAAAATTGCCAGACAAGTTAAGACCAGGCACACCTTCATTCTTCATTTATCATCATGACGACAATAAAGACCTCACTGAACTGTTGTTTATCTTGGACCGTGAAGCCAAACAAAAGACAGAACAATCTGTGTCCAACCATCATAGTGGAATAAAAGAGTTGAAAAGGTCTGGATAGCAAAGAAGCGAGCGATTAAGGAATGGCAGAAAATGCAAAGAACGTACCACATAATGGTGATGAGGTGTAAAAAACAAAGAACTATTAACATATTCAAGACTGACAAGGAGGGTGGCAAAGAATTCCTCAGATTTTATACCACCCAGAGAGATAAAGGTGATGGAAATGCCCATGAAGACACCAGATAACATATTTGTCAGCATACTATACAAGGTCAAATGTATGACAACCTTGCATCTGAAATGTGTTTATCTGAAAGTGGTATAAAGAATGCTCCAGAACCTGATGTATACAGTATGGTCATATCAGCAGCTGAGTGATGTAGAAGTAGGCTGTGTTGTGGAGGATTTCAGTGTCAGTATACTGACTTCCAAGGTACCAATATACTGACTTCCGAGGTACCAGTATACTGACTTCCAAGGTACCAGTATACTGACTTCCGAGGTACCAGTATACTGACTTCCAAGGTACCAGTATACTGACTTCCAAGGTACAAGTATACTGACTTCCAAGGTACCAGTATACTGACTTCCGAGGTACCAGTATACTGACTTCCAAGGTACCAGGTTACTGACTTCCAAGGTACCAGTATACTGACTTCCAAGGTACCAGTATACTGACTTCCAAGGTACCAGTATACTGACTTCCAAGGTACCAGTATACTGACTTCCGAGGTACCAGTATACTGACTTCCAAGGTACCAGTATACTGACTTCCAAGGTACCAGTATACTGACTTCCAAGGTACCAGTATACTGACTTCCAAGGTAACAGTATACTGACTTCCAAGACACCAGTATACTGACTTCCAAGGTAACAGTATACTGACTTCCAAGGTACCAGTATACTGACTTCCAAGGTACCAGTATACTGACTTCCAAGGTACCACCAAGGTACCAGTATAATGACTTCCAAGATACAAGTATACTGACTTCCAAGGTACCAGTATACTGACTTCCAAGGTACCAGGTTACTGACTTCCAAGGTACCAGTATACTGACTTCCAAGGTACCAGTATACTGACTTCCAAGGTACCAGTATACTGACATCCAAGGTACCAGTATACTGACTTCCGAGGTACCAGTATACTGACTTCCAAGGTACCAGTATACTGACTTCCAAGGTACCAGTATACTGACTTCCAAGGTACCAGTATACTGACTTCCAAGGTAACAGTATACTGACTTCCAAGACACCAGTATACTGACTTCCAAGGTAACAGTATACTGACTTCCAAGGTACCAGTATACTGACTTCCAAGGTACCAGTATACTGACTTCCAAGGTACCACCAAGGTACCAGTATAATGACTTTCAAGATACAAGTATACTGACTTCCAAGGTACCAGTATACTGACTTCCGAGGTACCAGTATACTGACTTCCAAGGTACCAGTATACTGACTTCCAAGGTACCAGTATACTGACTTCCAAGGTACCAGTATACTGACTTCCAAGGTAACAGTATACTGACTTCCAAGGTACCAGTATACTGACTTCCAAGGTACCAGTATACTGATTTCCAAGGTACCACCAAGGTACCAGTATAATGACTTCCAAGATACAAGTATACTGACTTCCAAGGTACCAGTATACTGACTTCCAAGGTACCAGTATACTGACTTCCAAGGTACCAGTATACTGACTTCCGAGGTACCAGTATACTGACTTCCGAGGTACCACGTTACTGACTTCCAAGGTACCAGTATACTGACTTCCAAGGTACCAGTATACTGACTTCCAATGTACCAGTATACTGACTTCCAAGGTACCAGTATACTGACTTCCAAGGTACCAGTATACTGACTTCCGAGGTACCAGTATACTGACTTCCAAGGTACCAGTATACTGACTTCCAAGGTACCAGTATACCGACTTCCAAGGTAACAGTATACTGACTTCCAAGACACCAGTATACTGACTTCCAAGGTAACAGTATACTGACTTCCAAGGTACCAGTATACTGACTTCCAAGGTACCAGTATACTGACTTCCAAGGTACCAGTATACTGACTTTCAAACAAATTAACAGCTACAGAATTATCACCCAGCATAGTATATATGACACATTGCTGAAAAACATAAGGGCTAAGAAAGTGATATCATATATGGAAAGTACAGGATTACTCTAAGACACTATTGGCAGTTAAAAGTCATTCAAAGACAACATAGAACAATGCTGGAAAGTATGTGTACGATGTGTATGAGGAGGTTTAATACAAGCAAGATACAGTTGCAGTAGTAATAGATCTTGTAGATGTCTCATGATTTTGCACATCTGATACAATCTTTGATGGACTGTGGCACTGGCACTTGGCTGGCAAACTGATTGCAGCTATTTTAATGGAGAGATCAGTGGCATTCCGTTTAGGAAGTGGACAACAGAACTATTCCTACATGTCCTGGCCTGGCTCGGGATAAATGTTATTTAACACCTTCACAGCAAAACTACGCAGATTACAAGTCGCTGGACCAAGAAATACCTTGATGTTTGCATATATCTTATTGTATAGGATTTGAGTGGACAAGCATGACATGATCAGATATTTGCAAGGCATTTTGCAGAAGTTACTCAGTGGTGTCAACAGACCACTTCAGTGGAGAATCCTGACAAGACCAGTGTACAGTGTGCTCTTTGAACAACTCTTTTGGGAAAGCAGACCTGTCTAGCATATCCTAAAAGAGCAGGCAAATGAAAGAAGTGATCAATTAAAACCGCAAAGTAGGGCACTTGATGTAGAGCAGGATATGATTACAGGCAAACATGGCCCAGTAGCACTGAAAACAATGGTTTTCTACTCATATGAAACAGAGACTATTTATAATAGTGTCCCATCATCTAGTACTTGAATTGGTTTATTATGACCTGGTGTCACAGTCTATATTATAGGCTAGGCTTAAATTAGAAGTATTAATGTGAGTAGGTAAGATAGTAAAGCGTTGACATTACATGTCAAGCACTGACCTATATTAGAGTCTAGAGACCAGGAAATAACTAACAGGGACTCTGTTGATTTATTTTATGGAACAGAATGCTTAACATAAGAATAGCTGAGTGACTGAGATAATAATGTGAAATCCAAGACACAGGACTTAACCCTTGGCATTCTATATGAATGGATGGGAGTTCGAATCCAGAAGAGTGAGTGTAGTGTTGACATAACTGTTTGTGATATATATATATATATATATGAAGGAAACCATCCACTGCACTTGTGGAATAGATTACACTTGTATAAGTTGAAAAAAATACTTGTGTGTTAATTCAACAGAATATTCCTATATTACTTTGACCAGTACAGACGCAAGATTGTTATTATTATTATAACTGACATAACGACCCAGGAATATGAATGAACCAGCCAACTAGAGAAATGAGAGATAGATAAGCTCATAACTCTTAAAATATTGAATATTCACAGAGATGGCATAAAGACTGACAAGATAACCAGTTATCACATTGGGGTTAAATCCCTCTCTGCCAACATGGCAAGGGTCGAGAACACAATATGACACACATTGGACGAGTGTCAGGTCTTGGATTTTCAGTGCCAGCTTCATGTTTAGTGATGAGCTACACATTAAAGTGTTGTATGGCCAGTTGCCATCTGAGTTATTTTTATCTTCCTCGCTCTTGTGTTCAAGGCATATCATCTCTCATTAACAAATCCAGCCATCACATCTAGAGGTGTAAGACGCCTAGTTATTTTAACATTATCTGCTGCACAGTGTGAATAATTGGAAAGGATCTAGAATGAAGCAAACTGTCTTGCATTATATGTGTGACAACCCTTATCAGAACAATGAGATATAGGCTTGATAGACAGCTACTGCATATTAACCTGAATGATCTCAAAGAAAGCTGACTAAAGAGAGGAAGGTCACAGGTAGTGCAGGTAGAAGATTTTGGGCAGATAACCACAGTCAAGCAGATCTACAGGGTATTTAATGGATTGACAACGGCAGATACAATTACAAGAACAGCTTCCATCAGGTCATCATCACATTAGGTTGAGTATAGAGAGTAGTGTACTGGATTAGCAGAACTGGACCTCCAACAACGGATAGATTAAAATGACGGCAGAGATGATGCAATAGTATACACAGCTTTTTGCATTGTGGATAGAGATTTAGTTTAGGATTCTCACCTTGAATCAGGGAGCAGAATGGAGCCTATAGGCCTACAACCTCAAATATAAAGCTGAGAGTGGCTGGGATCACCACAGCTTTGAGGGTGCTATCAGGTATTGCAGTGACTAGGGTAATAAATAATGTCTGATTCTCAGCATGTATTGGATAAAGTTCAAAATGGACAGCTACAGAATGACTGTGGGTGTACCAAGCACTGACACTTCTCTTTTACAAGGACTTGCATGGATATACTGTCCAGGTCGTGCTGGAGTTTGAGACAAGTGAACACATCTCTTGGCTTCAAGAACACCACTAACTGGAACTCTTACAATGGACAAGGCAGATATTTTGAAGACTGCCTATGAGTGACTGCTGCTGAAGACACAATAACAGATGAAACAGCATATTTAAGGATGAGTCAGTTTGAATGTAAGTGTGGTTTCAGCAAGGAGGAACATATGAGAAAATGAATCTTTTGTGATTATGACTGGTGTGTTACATGAATGATAAGCACCTACATCTTACAACATTTACTGAGTGAGTGAAAGCATCTATGGGTTAGCCTGGAGAACTGTGATGTCAAAATTCTTAAAAATCAAGAAACCAGCTTTAACCAACCTACCCTGAGTATTTCTTAAACACTTTCAATTCTGGACAGTTATCACAATAAGAAAACAACAAACACAAGATCCATAGCAGGAAGCTGCTGTGGGTATGTGCAGTTGTAGGACCATCATATTTGTGTAGCTCTGAGTACACAGAAACAAGGTGACCAGTCTCTCCCTCCTGTAGCAAACTTTGAGAGCAGGCAATGAACTATCGTCTGATCACTTTCCTACACTGCCAGCGTCATGTCCTAATTGCTACATCAATGCACCCGCTAAGTCCCCTAGCAGGGACCTAGTGTTGCTATGTGCAGTGTTAGGACCATTATATTTTGCAGGCTCGAGTGCATGGAGGAATAGGTGGTCAGTCTTTCCTTCATGACAAAGACAAATTTGAGAGTTACAGCAATCATTATATATGATTATGAAGCATACATTTGAGAGTAACAGCTACCACTATATATCATTATGAAGCAGACATATTTGAGAGTAACAGCTATAATTATATATCATTATGAAGCAGACATTTGAGAGTAACAGCTATATATATGTATATTTATGAAGCAGACATATTTGAGAGGAACAGCTATAATTATATATCATTATGAAGCAGACATTTGAGAGTAACAGCTATATATCATTATGAAGCAGACATATTTGAGAGTAACAGCTATAATTATATATCACTAGCTGACACGGCCCGGCTTCGCCCTGCCACTGGCGGGGATCGATCTATCTATCTGTCCGTCCGTCTGTCCGCCCGCCCATCTACCTGTCTGTCTGCCTGTCTATTTATTTGTCTGTATATCTATCTATCTGTCTATCTATCTATCTATCCATCTATCTATCCGTTCACGTCTGTTTCCTTGCTCGTCTGTTTAGTTTGATCCACGGGAGTGAAGAACAACAATGTTCCTAACTAATTTCTGGTTAAATCAGAGAGCGAGTTCCCTTGCAGCAAGATGGCTGAACATTTATTCATCTGTTTCTAAAGCTCGTGCCATTTTCTTTCATGCTGGAGGAAAAATTGTTGATTTTAAACTAAATAACTATGCCAGTTGGCTCGGCAGGAATGAGAAGAACATCTGTAGAAAATTTCATCTCAATCGGATGGACAGTTCGCGAGCGCATAAAGGACACACAAACAAAGAAACAAAGACATAAACAAACATTCTCTTTTTTATATATAGATCCGGGATGGTTAACCCGGTCAACAAATGCCCGCAGAAGTCGGATGTGTCGGCCTAACGGCGCAAGAACGCAGCTTTGCTGTAAACAGGCACAACGCAATCACATCCAAAAAAATATACCTCTGGATGAATGCAGAAGAAGAATATATATTTAGATTATGAAGTAGACATTAGAGAGTAACAGCTATATATCATTATGAAGCAGACATATTTAAAAGTAACGGCTATAATTATATATCATTAAGAAGTAGACATTTGAGAGTAACAGCTACCACTATATATCATTAAGAAACAGACATATTTGAGAGTAACGGCTATAATTATATATCATTACGAAGCAGAAATTTGAGAGTAACAGCTACCACTATATATCATTATGAAGCAGACATATTTGAGAGTAACAGCAACCACTATATATCATTATGAAGCATACATTTGTGAGTAACAGCTACCACAATATATCATTATGAAGCAGACATATTTGAGAGTAACAGCTATAATTATATGAAGCACACATTTGAGAGTAACAGCTACCACTATATATCATTATGAAGCAGACATATTTGAGAGTAACAGCTATAATTATATAGCATTATGAAGCAGACATTTGAGAGTAACAGCTATATATGATTTTGAAGCAGACATATTTGAGAGTAACAGCTATAATTATATATCACTAGCTGACATGGCCCGGCTTTGCCCAGCCACTGGTGGGGATTGAACTATCTATCTGTCTGTCCGTCCGTCTATCCGCCCGCCCATCTACCTGTCTGTCTGTCTATTTATCTGTCTGTATATCTATCTATCCGTTCATGTCTGTTTCCATGCTCGTCTGTTTAGTTTGATCCACGGGAGTGAAGAACAACAACTGTTCGTAACTACTTTCTGGTTAAATCAGAGAGCGAGTTCCCTTGCAGCAAGATGGCTGAACATTTATTCGTCTGTTTCTAAAGCTCGTGCCATTTTCTTTCATGCTGGAGGAAAAATTGTTGATTTTAAACTAAATAACTATGCCAGTTGGCTCGGCAGGAATGAGAAGAACATCTGTAAAAAAAATTCATCTCAATCGGATGGACCGTTCGCAAACGCATAAAGGACACACAAACAAAGAAACAAAGACACAAACAAACATTCTCTTTTATATATATAGATCCGGGATGGTTAACCCGGTCAACAAATGCCCGCAGAAGTCGGATGTGTCGGCCTAACGGCGCAAGAACGCAGCTTTGCTGTAAACAGGCACAACGCAATCACATCCACAAAACAAAAAAAACCTCTGGATGAACGCAGAAGAGGAAGATATATATATAGATTATGAAGCATACATTTGAGAGTAACAGCTATATATCATTATGAAGCAGACATATTTAAGAGTAACGGCTATAATTATATATCATTAAGAAGTAGACATTTGAGAGTAACAGCTACCACTATATATCATTAAGAAACAGACATATTTGAGAGTAACAGCTATAATTATATATCATTACGAAGCAGACATTTGAGAGTAACAGCTACCACTATATATCATTATGAAGCAGACATTTGAGAGTAACAGCTATCACTGTATATCATTATGAAGCAGACATATTTGAGAATTACAGCTATCACAATCCCTGTGTGTTAGCGAGACTCTAATGGGAAGCAAAGGATATTAACACTGCAACTCAGCATGCACATCATCAGAGGGAGCTTCCGCTCATGTGTGACCCAGCATGCATATCATCAGAGGGAGCTTCCGCTCGTGTGTGACCCAGCATGCATGTCATCAGAGGGAGGTTCCTTCTGCTCGTGTGACCCAGCATGCAAGTCATCAGAGGGAGGTTCCGCTTGTCCAACAGTTGTTGCAGATATTTGCATTTCCAGTTGTCATATACTGTGTCAACAGCATAACATAGATTATTTACAACCTCCAATTCATATTTCTGATCATTATTATTATGTTGTGGAGAGAAGAGATCCAGCGACAAAACACATCCTTGTCTTACTCCTGGCTTTATTTCTTAATAATTGCCCATATTATTTCCCCTTTTTTTTCTGCTACTTAGTTTCCTGTAAATATTTTTTATTTATTATTCTGAGATCTTTCTTCTTATCATTTTAATATCTTGCAACGATGTGATCACTTTAAGATGTTTTATTCTATCAACTGCCTTGGTGTAATCTATAAAGCACAAATATTGGTTATTTTGTATCTCCATTGATCTCACATAGTGTTCTGAGTGTGTTTTCTGCATTACTTCTCTTTAACTAATTTCTATATTTATTATTTATTTTGCTTCTTCTTGTTCTCATATTTTGAAGTTTAGTGACATGGTTTATAAGGTTAATTGTGCGACATTATGTGCATTCAATCAATTGCTCTTGGTCTTTTTGTATAAAGCTATACATACATTCAGATCTCAGCGTATATTTATTTATGTGTATGTCTTAAGTCTTTTAAGCTAATCAAATCTGTTGAACAGTTTAGAGAATATTGAATTGAAAATCCGAATTATTCTAGTACTTCCTCTACCGTGATTTCATGTAGCCCAGGATCCAACATAGAAAGTTTAGCTCCAATTGTTATGTTGCTGCAGAAAGACCGCACACATTTGGGCTTGGGTTATAACTTATTTCATCACGACACAACAGTCACGCCCACAAGCAAGCAAGCTGGCTAGGCCGGTCATTGACATGTTGTACTTACCATGGGGTTGTGAAACATGTCGTTCGAATCCATTAGGTCCACCATATCTTGTTCATCTAAATAGTTCATTTTTGTACCGTGTCCGTATAGAAGGTCCATGGTCGTTATGTCCCCGAGGTCTGGTAGAGATGAACCACAAAACCTCAAGGGATGGTCGTCAACCGGTAAGGAATGGAGGAGAGCCGCGGACGTTCCTCTCTCGTCTGCTGCCGATAGCAAATGTCCTACTTCCTTGTCTGCTTCGTATCTCTGCGCCCTGATTCTACTATACATTAGCTCCTCCTCCGCCCACTTATATAGTACTCTAGATATTTACATGAGCAACACTTGCTATATTTCAACATATCTCTCCTGCATTGAGTTTATAATATTTATGATTCAATAAACAAATATTTATGAACACTTGCCTTTTACATAATGATTTAATAACAGTTATAAACATATTCAATGTACATATCCTGCAGCCACGTTTAGAATTCTATTTATACTTGACCAATGAGGAATGGGGATTCCTAGTGACCAAGCAAGCCAAGGGAAACTAACGTTGTAATCTCCCCATACTGAGATGCAACAACGGAAACTACCACTGTATTCACCCCAGACAGAGAAACACCAGGGAAACTACCATTGTTATCTCCCCAGACTAAACCTGCTCTGGAAATAATTTGGGAAGTCCTAGATAATACCCAGTTTTATCGAGTAAATATTAAAGACATTATTAACCATCGGTGGTCCTATCGAAAGTATGACAAATAATTGTAGTTGAGAACATATTGAATAATGTATTAATGCCCTTTGCACAAATATCCCTGTCAAATTAATAATATATCCGAACTGTGATTCGGTCACAAGATTATTAATCTAAGGCATTAATCTAAGGCTGGGATGGGCCGTAATTATAACTTCTCTTCTGAAAATGCCCCACTTACATATATATTTATTAGGTTCCAGCTGTATCGTCCGATTTTTATCTGCATTCCCTGCACCTGACCCCACACACTCATATCCAGTATTGAATGCCGCAAACCAACCTTGACCACCAGAACCTGCCCATGTCTTCCCTGCCCGGTTGGGTTAATGTAACACATGTATATCCAGGGCACTTAAAAGAGTTTGTCTTCAGTTCTTATAACATCATGACATCAAAATCGTAGACAGGGGCGTCACTAGTGGGGTGCGGGGGGTACGGGCCGCACCGGGTGACACCATCAAGGGGTGACACCAAAATAAAAAAATTGCAAATTTGACAAAGCAGACATAGCTCTGTCTAGTCGGGTTTCATAACCGTTCATTGTTAATTTTAGAAATTTTAATGTTAAATAACAAAAATTTAACTTTGTCCGAGTTTGGGCGAAGTGGTCAAGCCGTTTGACTCGTGCTCCGAAGGTCGTGGGTTCGATTCCGGGCCGCGTCCTTCGGTTTACGAGTTAAATGTTTCGGAGACTCCTGTGGGTCGTCGCTAAAAGCTACGGAGTTCGTGCTTTATGCGACGCTTTCCGTGCTGCGGAAAGAGACCGAGCCATATGGAATAAAACCCGGTGCAATGAAGTCGACTTTTTTTCTTTTTTTCTTTTTTTTTTTTGTCGAAGTTCTTTATTTATGTTTTACCTGAAGTATTGAAGTTATATTGTTCAATTTGTTTTCTTTCTTATGTCCTTATTAACTTTTTGACTTATTTTACAAACATTACTATATGCGATTATATATGGTACAGGAACACTCGGAAGAAGACCATGGTGAAAGTCTAGAGGGGTGACACCAAGGGTTTACCGCACTGGGTGACACCAACCCCAGTGACGCCACTGATCGTAGATCAGTTTCTCCAATATTGGTCCTCGTTGCTTTGCACTACGGCAATTCAAATACCCAACCCGTACATTTTAAAATCCCAAACGATCCGTTTTCCTCTTACCCCTTATGGTTTCCCCCCTCTCCCGTACCTCTTCTCCTCTGCTGGCTGTTGTCAACGGTATCGAGTGCAAAGCACGTACTCCGTTGCTTCGGCGATAATTCTTTTCTTTTTTTTTTAATTTTCGATAGTTCGTATGATTTGAAGGCGGGAACTAACCGGCCACCCTAGCAAAGCCTACCTGCTATGGAAAGGGCAGGGGATGTCCCTCAGGAGTCCATACACCTGGCGCCTCCCCGCCCGCATACCAGACGTTCCACGTTCACGACCAGCTCACCCGTTTCCATTCAGTCCTCGGCATGTCGGTCCACTTTAAACTTGGGGGTTTATAATCAGTTTTCCCTCTTATAGATTGGCCGCTGTAATAGCTAACGGGCCAGATCTACACGGGGGCAAGAGGTTCTAGCGCCCCATTTCTGGCGTACACATTAGATGAATGTATCATCATCATCATCATCATCTTCTTCCACTTCTGCTGTCAAGCGTCGTGGAGAGGATTAATTTGCGCTCCAGCGCCCGGTGGGATAGTGTCATTCCGTGTGATTGTACAACATCTTTGATGTCGTCAATCCATTTTCTTCTTGGACGTCCTCTAGGTCTCGTCGCAGATGATCTTTGATGTTAAGGCCAGTGACGGTAGTTGTTGGTGTTGCATTCTACAGACATGGCCAAACCACTTGATCTTCTGTCTTTCAATAAATGTGGCACAAGGTGTTTATCCCACAGTCTGTCTGATAATAGCATACTAGTTGACATCCATTTTAAAAAGACAGAAGAATTAGCGGCGCTGTATCCACCTAAGGATACTACTAAGTTACGAGATTTGTTAGAAGTAGTTACATCGACATTGAATTGCTTTTTGTTATAACTTAACAACTTATCGGGCTTAACAACGGATGGTGCCCCAGCAATGGTTGGGAAACCCGAAGGTTTAGTAAAATTGATTGAAAATTAGGCCTACAAAGTAGGTAACACTTCAATGCTAAATTTTCATTGCATTAATCATCAGGAGAATTTATTTTCGAAGCCCCTCAAAATGGACCATGTCGTGAAAGTAGTCGTCAAAATAGTGATCTTCATGAAGTCGAACGGGTTGAGTCACCGTCAGTTCCAAGAATTTCTATTCTTTGGACTCAGATTATCATGACGTTACATTTTATGCAGAAGTAAGATGGCTGACCCGTGCCAAATTGTTGAAAAGATTGTTTGATTTGCAACTCCTTGTCCATAGGCAAGATACCACCAAGAGGTGCATTCCCTGTTAGCCTATCAGCCTGTTAATTCCCCCGTACAATTAGACATACATGGCTTAATATTTGAGACAAGCATATGATTACTGGCAGGATCAACCAGATATCTATCAGACAGACGGACTATTCACGCACACGCAGGCCAAGAGTAGCAATCGCTCAGCGCACTCACTCGGTACCCGGTGATACATGCAAAACCACTGGAGCTTCCAAGCTACGCCAGACAAGGCTGACGGAAAAGCTATACCAGCTTACTGACTGCAGGCCCACTACTCATCGAGAAAGAGTGTGCGCTTATCGAGACTTTGTCCAACGGTCGTACAAATTTGCTCTTTCACCCGCTCAAACCACGACTCTAGCTTCACGCTGCGGTAACATTTTCGAAACGCCTGCCTCGCTAACTTGCGTCGGCTGGGAAGATCCCAATTGGTTGCACCTCACACAGCCATCTGAGACAATGAACGCCAGACGCGGGACGGATCTTGCGAACCAGACCAGCTCTCACCCTGTTAACACAAGGGGCTGTGCTTGCACAGTTGTTAATGCGTTTACTCACCGTTACGATCGTAAGGGGCTCAGTCTTCTGTAAGCAAACAGCACTTCCCTTATGCTCTGATGTGTGTATCTCCCCTTGTAACGGTAGAGGGGCTTGCAAGTTTCAATAACCCAAAGAATAATGCCGACGGTAGCGCAGTTGCTAGTAGGGTCTCCCATGTCGGACAGGTCAAGGGATAGGAACCAGACGAAGAGAGACACAAACCTGCTGCGTTGTAGGTAGACTGGGGAAAATCAAAGGCTAGTGAATGCAAAACAAAAAAAAAAACAAAAACTTGCCGAAACCGGATGTGCTGAACTACAAGCTTGACAAAACATTACAACACCTTTCAATTAATGAAATGATGTCACAGACAGCACTGGATACCTCACTCCTATCCCCAGATATTGTCTCCCAACACCGACGTCACAAAACTCGGGATATAACCATAAGTTCTTCGTCTAAATGAGAGTATGGATACGCATATGCTCCACCCCCGCCCACGACCCTTCCTACTGGTGTGGAACTATATTCCTGATTCCTCTAGTCGTAGCCTAATGTTGCCATTGCCTCCTACCCCCACCCCCCACATTCACTATAAGATCATTTATAAGATCATTTATGAACAGTATCACGTCTCCCTTGCTCAATCGCAGTGTTCCACCAGGAGATGCCATAGAGGTGTCAGTCAGTCAGTCGGTCATTTCTGGACCTTGATCTGGACAGTAGAGCTATTTCAGCTCTTGTGGTGACCGCGTGTTTAAGCTATTCTGATACTATTCACGACACAAGTGACCAACCTCCACAGCAATACATCCCTGGGGCGAACTTCTTCGTGTGTCTACTCTGTAAAACCGAAAAAAAAAGGGTTCGCAACGAGATGCAGACGACTTTGAAGCTGACCACCCTCGTTGATTTCGATGGAATGGGCGTCGGTCGTTCAGAAAGTAATGGCAAACTAGTGAGCGTGAAAATTGCCCAGACAGTCACCAACAGCAAAACAATTGCCGGGGTTGATGACTGTACAAGACACGTTATATTACTGACTTGATGACTGCAACGTCCTGTACAGGACACGTTATATTACTGACTTGATGACTGCAACGTCCTGTACATGACACGTTATATTACTGACTTGATGACTGCGACGTCCTCTACAGGACACGTCCTATTACTGACTTGATGACTGCGACATCCTGTACAGGACACGTTTATATAACTCACTTTTTTTAGCCCCCTCCCCTCCGCTGTTAACTGATTCAGTGCCCAATGATAATATACCGCCAAATGTGACCTGCCATTTGGACAGAAGGACTATATATCGCCATACTAGAGTCATCGTGTTATATGATTTGTTTCGGTGTACTATCTTCCAAAATTCATCTCAGTGAATGGAAATTTACATGATAATACTTGTTCATTTGATCGTGTGCCATGTTTTATCAAAACCTACTTTTTGTTTGGCATTGTGTCAGTTAATGAAGCTGGAGTTGTTTCTATTATTATTTTTCAAGTTTTCCAAATATACATCTTCCTCTGTCTGTCTTTGCTGATTATTTTCCAACATCAGGCTAAATAAATTATATATTTAATCTCTTCTACTGATACGTAGACTTTACCATTTCACTATGACAATGATAGCCTTTTGCAAGATGGAAAACATATCAGCCAATAATAGGATGTCTATTGCGAGTACAAAAAGAGTGTTGAAGTGCTATATAGAACATGTATTTTTTATCTGTGAAACGTGGACAATGAACAGACAAGCTGAAAAACATTTGATGGCAGTGGACATATGGTTTCTGAGAAAAATGCAAAGAATACCATGGCCAGGCATAAAAACCATAGAGCGTGTCCTACAAGAAGAAAATGATATATATATATATATATATTCTTTATTCCCGCGTTTCCATCCTGTTTCAGGATATTGCGGTCAACATCAGCATCTTTCAGCTGTATGTTGATTCCTAGGCTAGATTACGCTCATCGGCACGCCACGACTTTCTGAACGACTTTCTGCCATACTCTCATAAGTCACTGGTGCGACGCGAACCGCTTCCAATTGTCGTGCGCTCACGTCAACCACGAGAGTATTCGGGATTACGGATATATATATATATATATATATATATATATATATATATATATATATATATATATATATATATATATATATATGATATAAAAATCTACATTTATTCATGTACACAATTCTACATTTATTCAAATACAGTCACGTCATCTTGGTTAACACGAGTGACGTATTAAATTATGAACCACATCCGTTCATTATCAAGTGCGCACCAGTGGTGTCTGTACTCCGACTGGCCATTCAGCAACAAGTTTCTCATTCTAGCTGGCAAACTTGGGCTTATGTTAGGGGTAGGTCTTATTTTCGGGGAAACACGTTATATAGATGACTTGGCCACGTGGCATAATAGAGAAAAAATACAGAGCTGATCCACGACTCTGGTGATCGTGTGAAATGGCGAAACATGATCGCCAATGCTTATCGGCATGGCACGTGATTATGATTTCATCACGTCTCATTCAAGTTTTCCTTGTGGTTTTAATGTGTGCTAAAGAAATAGCTGCAACAATTTGTTTTGTCCATGATATTATTATTATTATTATTATTATTATTATTATATACCTTATGATATCTTGCCGGGCTCCCCGGCAAAGGATTTAATGACTTTCTCCGTAATCTCGTATAATATCCATGTGACACAGAAAATGAGTGCTGTCATCCACCCGAAAAAGGCGGCTGTTTTGTGGTGCTCTCTGGACAACAGGATTGTGAGAGCTGATGTCCCAAGCCTCACGATAGATGGTAGAAATGTCAGCAGAGAGAACAAACTGAAGTATCTGGCGTTCACATTTGACAGGAGCCTATCCTTCAAGGACCATGTGGAGACGGTTGTGACAAGATCTCAAAAGGACTCAGTGCACTTAAAACTATGGCTGCAATGGACATAGAGCAGAGAATGCTTTTCACACTATACCAGCACTTGATCCTCTCAGTAATTGATTATGGATTAGGACTGCTCACTGTCTCAGAGAGTCAGCTGGTGAAGTTAGAGCGCATACAGAACGAAGCTATGCGGGTCATTCTGGGATGCACCAGAGACGCCCCAGTAGTGTGTATGCGTTACATCCTTGGTCTGCCGACTGTTGCTGGTAGGCTCAAGGTGATGCAGGCGAAGGCATACCTCAGAGTAGCTGCAGACACAGACCACCCACTGCATGAGGCGCTGGACGCAGTTAAGGGTCAGCGACTGATAAGAGGGAAATCATGGATGGCTCAGGCGGAGGATACGATCAGACAGGTGTGCCCCTTAGAGAACATTAGGTGAGGAGAGGAGTGGGTCAGCGTGCCAGCGGAGCAGTCAGACTTGTGCAGAGTTATAATCACATTAAGCCGGGAGTGCAGGGAGTGGCCACGGAAGTGGAAATCCAGCAACTAATTCAGGACATGCTCACTCGGGTGATGTGATTATCTACACAGATGGTTCGGTGTCAAGAGGTGAGAGAAGTGGCTGGGGGTTCATAGCCAAAGCTAATGGTCGACGTTTGGTGCAGGAGAGCCTGGCATATACCACAACACCCAGCTTAAGAATGGAGGTGGAGGCAGTCACTGCGGTTCTCCGCTGGATGGAGAATACGACACACACACATCGTGATTGTAACTGACTCAGAAAGCATGCTAACGAGGGTGAGGACGGGCAGGCTTCGTGCGGAGTGGCTTGCTTCGCTTCGGAGGTCGCGGGTGACAAGCATCGCCTGGATCTTTTCTCCGGGGCATGCCGGTGTGCTGGGAAATGAACAGGCGGACAGATTGGCTGGCTCTGCAGAACTCGGTGGAGTATTGATACATGACAAGGCAGACGTGGTTGCGGCCCTGTGGGAGCACGTGTACACCTCGGAGGAGCAAATGGATTACCATGGTCTGGCAAGAATGAGGCAGCGAGGAGTGACGAGGGGATCTGGCCGACGTTCAACGCTCAGAGGAAAGGCGAGACGGACATATAATCAGATTGCTACTGGTACTATTGGTGTTGGAACTCTTCGCTGGCTGCTGAGGAAGGGGACGGAGCGCTTATGGGAATGCCCCGATTGCTGTGATGTTGATTCCTAAATCAATCAATCCATGTGAGGAACGCAGCTGCGCGAGATTCGCTAGTGGATCACACCGCGTTGGTTACTTACGGGGTATGTGAGCCGGTCGCTCAGAAACCAATGGCAAACTACTGAGCGTAATCTTGCCAAGAACATCAACAGCAGCTGAAAAATTCTGGTGTTGACTGCAACGTCCTGTAAGGGATATACAACTTTCCCCCCCCCCCCCAAAAAAAAAAAAAAAAGAGAGATATCTTGAAATCCATTTTCAAAGCTCTAAGGAATCTAATGCAATAGATTAACTAGTTTAACAACTAGTTTAATGCGACTGAAATACGGTTGAGAATTGCAATGAGAAGAATACGAAGTAAAATTACAACCAGAAATTTGGGATAAACAGAGTTGATGTGTAGAAGACAAAGGCATGAACAACGCCACTATGCATCTTTAGAATATTAGTAGAAACAACGATTGAAATGAACAGACTGTGTAAAATGTATTTGTATAGGTATTTCTGTTTTATTGACTACACTAAATAACGCCTTTGAGAACGGCGAAACATGAAAATGTGAAACATATATATATATATATATATATATATATATATATATATATATATATATATATATATATATATATATATATATATATAAACATGAATGTTGACAATATGAACAATATATACACTGGCAACATCAGGCAGCCACGAAAACACAACAATATGAAAACTGTGCAAGATATAAAACCAGATGTTACGTTTGTTTATCATCACCGCTGGCTCTGAGGAGAGGGGTTTCGGGCGCAATTCGTAATATCCCAGTACACGGATGTGGGCGATTTGGCAACATACCGCCTTGCATTGGTTTTTATCCAATGGTATGAGTACCAGCCGTTCAAATAGCAAATATATATATATATATATATATATATATATATATATATATATATATATATATATATATATATATATATATATATATATATATATATTACGTTGCCACTCAAAAAAAAAAAAAATCAGAAACAGCAAAAAAAAAAAAAAAAAAAAAATCAGAAACAGCAAAAAAAAAAAAAAAAAAAATGCTGGGATTGACTGCGACGTCCTGTAAAGGATACGCAGTTAACTTACCATCACCCAAAGTGTTAAATAAGAAAAACCAATTAATAGTGGGATCCTCATGACACAGGTGGGGAACACTGGTTGGTGGGTCTAATGTAAACACTTTAAACAGCATGTGTTACGCTCATGCCGGCTTTTGATCGCTGACTTTGACACGAGGTTACACAAAATATAAATGATTGCAACATAAATTCAAATCAACAGAAAAACAGAAGTAATGGTAATTACACAGAAATAATGTTTTCTCCAAATGCAACACCGAAGTGAATGGAACCAGTCAGGGATACGTCCGTGTATTTAATTATACCGGTGCTGTGGCCAAGGAGTTGAGAGCACATTTCGTAAGTCCGCATACTGCGTTCGGAACACAGCTGCGGGAGATTTGACCGTCTAGCTCTGGATTTCATTCAATAGTATGAGTGTTGGTCGTTCAGAAAGCAATGACAAACTACTGAAAGTAAACTTGCCAAGAAATCACAAATTTTATCATTACTCGGGTACTTTAATAGCAGTAGATGGAAGATGAAGTACATAAGCTGAATGTGGAAAAACGAGAGCAGATACAGTATTTCACAAGGCAGAGAATAATCTTTGCAATATCCATCCATCATGTGCCATGCCGGAAAGCGTGGGCGGTCATGACTCGCCATTTCACTCGATCACCACAGTCGAGGATCAGCTCAGGGTTCCTGTCTCGACCATGCCATGTGGCCAAGCCATCCAGGTATTTACTTCTCGGTCTTCCCCTTGGTCTGTTCCCTTCGATCGTGCCAGTTGTCACCAAGTTCTCTAATTCATTTCTTCTCATAACACGACCAAAAAATGTTGACTGTCTACGTCTAATTTCTCTAATCAATTTACGATTTTCATTTGTTTCCTGTAGTACTTCGTCATTTGTTTTTCTGTCTGTCAATGGAATGCTTTGCATTCTCCTCAGAAATTACATTTCTACAGCCATCAGATGTTTTTCAGCTTGACTGCTCATTGTCCAAGTTTCACATCCATACAAAAGTAAAGGCACCTCATCAGTCTTTTTCTCGTTTCAATTGACATCTTTTTATTGGTCAGTATGTTTTTCATCTTGCTAAAGGCTAGTTTAGTTTAGTTTAGTCGTCCATGGATCAACATCATGGCACATGGGTATAACCCATACGTGCTCCATTCTCCTCCTAACTCAAACCTGAGTCTGGAGAAACTCAGCTTAGTGCACAAACTCCATAGCACCGGCGAGGATCCTGAAATACTTGGGTAGATTTTTAACTCAAATTTTGCCCGGGCAGCGCCATTAAACTGCCAAGGGATTTTTTACGTGCGCAACAATACACACGGGCGTCCGATCTCACTACCCAGAGACCAGGGGAAATTTTATTACTAGAAGTCCTCGTGAAAAAATCCCGGTCCTCATTGGGGCCTGAACCCGGGACCTCTAGCACTCGAGGCGGACACCATACCTCGAGACACGCAGCCCCCTTGCTAGAGGTTATTTTTGCCATGGCGATTCTTGTTCTAATATGTTCAAGGCATCTCCCATCAGATGTTTGCAATAAATCTTTGTCAATAATGAGAAAAAGAGTTCTTAAGAGTCATATACTAAGCAACCCTGTTGTGCAGGAAACGTATCATGGACAATTCACAGACTAATAAGGAATTATCTGGAAGCTGCGGAGATGTGGTTTTATAGAACATGGTGGCCAGATAAAAAGAGTAATGAAGATAACTGTAAAAAAATTTAACTCAAAAATAAAAAAAAAACAAATGGTTATAAACAACAAGGGAAAACAATACACATTCTTTTGGCATATCATGTGCAGGAGTGAGCTGGAATGAGTCGGCACAACGGGAAGGTGGAAAGGGAAGAGCTGAAATGAGTCGTAAAAACGGAAAGGTGAAAATGGAAGAACTGGAATGAGTTGTCACAACGGAAAGGTGGAAAGGGAAGAGCTCGTGCGAGTCGTCACAATGGAAGAGCTGGAATGAGTCGTCACAAAGGGAATGTGGACAGGGAAGAGTTGGAATGAGTCATCACAATGGGAAGGTGGAAAGGGAAGAGCTGGAATGAGTCGTCACAACGGGAATGTGGACAGGGAAGAGCTGGAATGAGTCGCCACAACGGGAAGGTGGAAAGGGAAGAGAGGCAGGTGGAGATCAAGAGAGAAGTGGCTGGGCAGTTTGACACCATGGCATGGAGAAACGTTGGTATTAGAAATGATGGGCAGCACCTGAGTCAGAAGGCTGTGGACAGACATGATCACAAACTTCACAAGGCATGAACTCTAAAATTATTATTCTTACTATTATCATCATCATCATTATTATTATCAATACATCCCCCAAAACATCACCCCATTCGCTTTCAATGTCTTCACATTTTTATGTTAGCTGTCGTTGAACTCAAGCACAATCTACAAACTTGCTGCCTACTGGGCTGATTTTTAAGCCCTGGTTAGCTTTCCACACTACCAGGTCAACATCTGCACACCTACAACAGAACAGGTTAACATAACGTTTCAGCAAGCTAATTGTTATGTTTGTGGTGTTGTTTCTCTCTTCCTAATGGGTTAATGCTAGCTATAGGATTATTCTTCCCACGTTTGTCACTGTTTCACATCTTTCATCCTATCTCACTGTTTCATATATTTCACCTTATGTCACTGTTTCATATCTTTCACCCTATTTCACTGTTTTGTATGTTTCACGGCAAATCACTATTTCACATGTTTCACCATATGTCATTGTTTCACATCTTTCACCGAATACCACCGTTTCCCATCTTTCACCGGATATCACTGTTTCACATCTTTCACCAGATATCACTTTCACTGGATATCACTGTTTCACATACTTCACTGGATATAATTATTTCACATCTTTCACCATGTCAGTTTCACATCTTTAATTGGATAGCATGTTTTTGCATCTTTCACCATGTCACTGTTTCACATCTTTCACTGAATATCACTATTTCACATCCTTCACCGGATACCCTGCATTTGTTTTGCCTTATCTCTTGCTTGCGATTTTTATATTCATTATATTCTTGTTCATGTTTGTTTTTAATCATCGCCTGTTATTTATGTTTGTTCTCATTTATGACAGTGTCCCTTCTTCGCGTTATCATGGTGTTTTCTACTGCCTGTTGTTTATCTGTTTGGCACCAACTTTTTCTCTAGTTTCTGTCATTATGATTTCTCTAAATGTTTTAGGCTCATCTTTGTTTGATATTCTTTCTTCAGATAGGTATGTAGCACACTCTGTGATTTTTCCTTTAACATCCTTTATTTGTCTGTTTATTTGAGTTTCTGCACTGAGTTACAGGACCATCTGAAACAAGTAAACAGACGAAGTATAGAATGTAAATTTAAGAAGCCACAAACAATATGTTGCACGATTTATTGCCTGGCACGTTTTACAGCATCTTGTCTGGTGCATACAGCAGAGCTATACATCATGTGAAGTGAATAAATGGATAATACTTTAACTGAAACATAGTGACAACTGCATAAACCGTGCAACATGTTGATTGTGACTTTTGCATTTAAATTGGCTAAGAGAATACATTATTTAGAATGTGGATTTGTAAGGGGCGTACATTTGAAATCCGTTCGTGCCGCATCGCGCATAATTGCGTGCATTGAACATGATCACGTCATAGTCATGTGATAAGTACTGACCAGTGAATAAAAGAGCAAGTGCTTAGGTTTTGTTTCTGACCGTTGAGAAAATGGCCGCGTTGATCCAAAATCCGCCCAAAGAAGCTTGAAAAGCGGTGATTCAGTTTCTTTCATTTGAAGGATGTCGACCAGTGGACATTCATCGAAGAATGCAGGCAGCGTACGGTAACAAATATGTGTTGAAGACAACAGAGACAGACTGGGCACGAATGTTTCAGAAAGGACGTCAGTTCACGACAGATCTTCCATGGCCGTGTCAAGTGCATATTGTTCCAACAGAAAAAATCCATCACCAAAACTGATGCAGCAGTACAGATGAACCGTTGTCGAAGCATACACTCACTAGCGAAAGAATTTGATGTGTCAATTAGGACTATTCAAAAAGTCGTTCCTAAGAAATTGCAATATCGGAAGGTGTGTTCACAGTGGGTACCGAAGATGTTGACCGACCACCAAAAAGAGGAAAGCATGGGATGGTGTTTGAACCACTTGCTGTGTTACAGAGTGGAAGGTGATGCATTTCTCTTCCACATAGTGGCAGGCGATGAATCATGGTGTCACCACTTTGAGCCGAGCAGCAAAAGAGAGAGCATGCAATGGAAGCACGCTGGATCACAAAAAGCCAAAAAAAATTCAAGTTACAGGTTTCCACTGGTAAGGTTATGCTGAACGCATTTTTTGACCATGAAGGGCTATAGCTGGCCGACTTTAAAGAACCTGGTGTCAACATCAACTCTACCCACTACTTGCAAACACTAGACAAGCTGCAAAAAGCCATCAAGAATAGACGACCCGGCATGCTTTCTCATGGTGTGATTTTGTTGCGCGATAATGCTCGTCCACATGTCGCAAAGATTGTGCAGGAAGCATTAGCAAGAAAGAAGTGGGAAATTCTGCAACATCCAGCCTATAGCCTGATTTGTCACCATGTGATTTTCATTTGTTCAGACCTCTAAAAAAAGCTCTCAAGGGGCAACGATTTCACAGATGCAGACATAATGCACGTGGTAAACACTTGGTGACAGTAGAGTCATCAACCTACAGCAGCACACAACCTGCCGGTTCCTGAACACCCTGTCTATTGCTGAAGGGTGTGTAAATCAGCAACCTGCACTTTAACATCACCCGAGACGACAACCCGGAGCGAAGTCTTGAGCTAAGTAACCGACCTCCTCGACTGACACCTTTAGCTTACCCACTTAAGTTTATGATTTACGTGACAGGCACACTGGTGTGGCTACACCATACTTGTCCCATAGCTTGATAAATCAATTTATTGTTATATTTTACATTTAAACCAAAACTAGTCTGTTGTACACTAGTTTAATATTAGGATAGTATTAGTGAGTGATGTAATGAAAGTTGTAACTTCATAATTGTAATCTGTCTATCTCTGTGTTGTGAGAAAGGATCAGTAAAAGGGGCTCTATTATCTTACTGGCATTCGTAGCCGGATTCCCTAAGCTATTGTCCAGAGAACTAGTATAGTTGTTTGCTTTACCTAACCGTGCTAGGACAGTCTGAAGACTTGGTCATTCTTGGGACTGTTCAAATCATACATCCTAGCATCGCGAGCCAATTTGGCCTCTTCTTCGACAGTGATTAGTCTTTTGGAATTCTGAAAGTCTATTTTTTGCTATTTCTGATCAATGTCTATCAAAATAGTCAACCTCACGTTACAAACTTCATTCAGGGACATGCACTAAATCAGTCAGTTTTATCCTTTTTTGAAGAAATTGATTCTGAATTCTGTGACTTATCTTTATTACACATCAGTGAGGTGGCTCAGCTGCAGTAAAGTCCTGTTTCGTTTTTACAAACTCAGAAACTAAATAGATGTTTTCCTCACTGAAAAAAGATAGAGCTGATCCACAGCTTTCAGATCCTACCTGGCTGTCAAAGTTGACATGTTTGGTCTAAATCACATCCCATATGAATGAACCAAACTTGACACTTCAGGGAGAGGATAACCTTGTCTATGATCTTTCCAGAAAAAGGATTTTGGAGAAAGCTGTCATTGTTTTAAGCACAACTGGAAGGAAAAAACTTTTCTCATTTTCAGTTTCAAAGAGTTTTGCACCACAATCGCCGAAGATGTCAACCTCGATTTACCAAAAAATAATTATTCGTGACTTGAAGAAACACATTTTTGGAGAGATTTTCAGATCTTGACAGAATTGAAAGTGACTGACATTCCTCTGTTCCAGAATCCATTTGATTGTAACCTTGATAATGTACAAGTTGAACTACAGTTGGAGCTCACTGATTTGCAAGCAAATGGCTTGTTGAAAGAGAAGCACAGAGAAGAAAAACTTGTTGAATTTTACCGCTGCTTACATGATGTTGAATTTTCAAAACTGAAGATATTTTTCGCTGATATGGCATCAGTCTTTGGAACAACTTATGTCTGTGAGTAAACATTTTCAACAATGAAGTATGTTAAGTAAACACATCGAACGAGATTGACTGATGAACATTTGAAAGTAATTCTCGTGATTGGATGCAGCAATTCCAAACCAAACATTGATAATATCTTGAAAGCCAAATGTCAGTTTCACAAATCTAACTAACCTTGTTTGCTGCTTAGTTTGTGAGATTCGGATATGTGCACACTAGGTCTGACATAACTATCTTTTTGCTAACCTCGCCTTCTTTGATAACTTGTTTTAGTAAATAAATATGTTGGTTGTCTTTGTTTTTTGTGCATTGCACGTCACTCACCCATGATTCATATGAAATGCTAAACTTAATTTTTCGTCTTTTTTCCCAGAGCTTTTGTTCTGGCTTGCAAGTATTGTACAGAATGATTATGCGATCCACACTCGTCATTTTGTCAGATATCCGGCCCACTGTCAAAAATGTTTGGTGACCCCTGCTACAGACAGATTCCATCCAAGGTAATGGACACTATCTACTCATGATTTGAAGATCAAGTGAAACAGGATTCAAAGAGCTAAAGAGCACACATATACACATCCATGTCAAGAATAAGATCTGTATATCTTGCACCCTGTTTAGTTAGAGGCTGGCCATAGTAAAACAGAAGTTAAACAACATTAAGAAACTCTGAGACAACACTAGCAAAAAAGTAACATTTGTAAGAGCAATCATCTTTTCTGTGACAACATGGATGTAAGAATTGTACTATTTCACAGTCACTTTAAAAAAACTGACTTAGAATGTTGTGAAGCAAGAATACAATTTTTTTAAATGTTGCATATCCCTTACAGGACGTTGCAGTCAACACCAGGATTTTTCAGCTGCTGTTGATGTACTAGGTAAGATTACGCTCAGTAGTTAGCCACTGCTTTCTGAACGACCGGCTCACATAGACAAATTACTGATATTCAATCAGATTTGGATATAAAAGATATAATTCCTTGACTTGGGGACATGTATGGACTATGCTTGAGTTTAAAGCGAGAGTTAAAAATACAAATAAGAAACCATAATTTTTGAAGTTAAGTACAGAAATACTTACATTATAAGCAGCTAGAACCTCCTCTGGTGCTTTCTCATCATCCCTTTCTTCCTCTGGTAAAGAACTATGGTAGTGAGCGTATGCCTGCACATACTCTTCTACCTCCTGAACAAGAAGATATCAAACAATAGTTAATATAAACAACAACAAAGCATTTCAGTTTATTATAGTCATTTCTGCCATCCCTTGCATTGTGGAGTTGCTTCCTGCAGTGTGCAGAGAAAGACAGACAAAGAGAGAGGAGGGGTGGGGGAGGAGACAGAGGAGAAGAGGGAGTTGACATTTTTGGCTCCATCATGAGAAAAGAAAAACAGGAGAAGTAACTGCTGGAATAATTTATGAGGGAAAAACTCACATACAAAAAAAGCACAAAAGAAGATTTATGAAAGCCTTTCATAACAGCATGAAAACATAACACACAAATTGACACATTTTGTTGGAGATTGTGACAATGTGGAGGAGCAGTCATTTTCTCCCAGCTGGCAAGATAAACATTATATATGAAAAACTACTATGTGAACATGGATTCATTCAAGGGATGTGAACATGGATTCATTCAAGGGATGTGAACATGGATTCATTCAAGGGATGTGAACATAGATCTATTCAAGGGATGTGAACATAGATCTATTCAAGGGATGTGAACATGGATTCATTCAAGGGATGTGAACATAGATTAATTCAAGGGATGTGAACATAGATTCATTCAAGGGATGTGAACATGGATTCATTCAAGGGATGTGAACATAGATCTATTCAAGGGATGTGAACATAGATTCATTCAAGGGATGTGAACATAGATCTATTCAAGGGATGTGAATATGGATTCATTCAAGGGATGTGAACATGGATTCATTCAAGGGATGTGAACATAGATCTATTCAAGGGATGTGAACATGGATTCATTCAAGGGATGTGAACATAGATCTATTCAAGGGATGTGAACATGGATTCATTCAAGGGATGTGAACATGGATTCATTCAAGGGATGTGAACATAGATCTATTCAAGGGATGTGAACATGGATTCATTCAAGGGATGTGAACATAGATTCATTCAAGGGATGTGAACATGGATTCATTCAAGGGATGTGAACATGGATTCATTCAAGGGATGTGAACATAGATCTATTCAAGGGATGTGAACATAGATTCATTCAAGGGATGTGAACATAGATCTATTCAAGGGATGTGAATATGGATTCATTCAAGGGATGTGAACATTGATAGTGCCATCTGGGAACCACTGCAGAAATGATAAATATATTAATAGTTATTCATCATGTGCCAAGCCAATAAGCCAGAATAATGGTGAATAGGCCATGATTCACCATCTCACTCGATCACCAGAGTCATGGATCAGCTCAGTGTTCTTGTCTCAACCATGCCACGTGACCAAGCCATCCAGGTATTTACTTTCCCTAGTTCTCTTCACCTCGATCCTGCCAGTTGTCATCAAGTTCTCCAATTTATTTCTTCTAAAAAAGTGACCAAAAAATTTGTATTGTCTTCATCTACTTTCTCTAATCAGTGTGTTTTCATTTGTTTTTTTGTAGGACAAGGTCCTTGGTTTTTCTGTCTGTCCACAGTTTTCTTTGCAGTTTCCTCAGAAACCACATTTCCACAGCCATCAGATGTTTTTCAGCTTGTCTGCTCATTGTCCACGCTTCACATCCATACAATAGTACAGGTTCTATGTAGCACCTCAACACTTTTGTTGCACTTGACATCTTTTTATTGGTCAGTATGTTTTTCATCTTGCATAAGTACCTTTGTCATGGCAATTCTTGTTCTAATCTCTTCAAGGGATCCCCATCAGATGTTATGACTGTTTCGAGATAATTGTACCGATTCACTTGTTTAAGAATATTCCCATTTACTTGTATATTACCATAATCTGTGTCTTCTTAAAATTTAATTCTAACTCTAGCATATTAATATACAAGAGCAACATATGCTTGACTGATTGTTATATTACCTTTTTGCAGGTCCACATGGCCGAATGGGAACTTGATGCTCTTAAACATCCGGTGTGCTGATGCCGAGGTTAGCGGTTCAATCACTACACTGGACAGCTGGACTAACCTGATGACCTGTTGTCCTTGACTTGGGGATGTTAATTACAAGTACCTCTGAAGTCAGAGTGGGTTTGCTTGATGGCGAGGGGCACTGTTAATAAAGAAAGCTAATCCACACGCAAAATTCAGTCCATTACTAATATAGTGTTATGGACTATGCTTGAGTTCAAAGCTAGCAAGTGTAAAAAAAATTACCTGTTTATATGACTTAGTGAGGTCTTGTAACTGCTCCTCTGTGAGCTTGTGGTATAAAGCTGACAGCTCCCGACTCTGTTCGGATATACCAAGATGGTGCACTGTATCCCTCTTTGTGTTGCAGAAAAAATTGAAAAGATTCCTGTGGAAGATTGTTACAAAAGTTTAAAGCTTGTTAACTGCTCACCTTATTCTACCGTAGGTCATTACATCCCCACCACACCAAATGGGTATATACCCCAAAACACATGGAGGCAGGTCAAAGGTCAAACCACATGGATGTATACCGTAAAACACATGAAGGTAGGTCGTAGATCAAACCACAAGGATATACACCAAACTATATGGAAGTAGGTCATAGATCAAATTACATGGATGTATACTCCAAAACACATGGAGGTTGGTCATAGATCAAACCACATGGATGTACACCCCAAAACACATGGCGGTAAGTAATATGTCAAACCACATGGATGTATACTCCACAGCAAGTGGAGGTAGGTCATAGATCAAACCACATGGATGTATACTCCAAAACACATGGAGATAGGTCATAGATAATAGATCAAACCACATGGGTGTAGTACACTGAACCATACAGATATAATACACAAACCACCTGCATACAATACATCCGGACAATATACCAACACAGCAAGCACAGAAAGAAAATAACAAATTTGGGTCAGGTCGGCTATGTTTGGAATAGTTCATTTTTACACACCTTAGCATGTCTTCCATCATATTCCGTACTTGTTTTTGTTTAAAATATGTTATTTTAATACTTCTTCTTCTTCTGCGTTCATCCGGAGTGTTTTTTTTCCAGACGTAATTCCGTTGTGCTAATTTTATTTGCATCCTTAGGCCGGAACAGCTGACTTCTGCAGGTGTTTGTTGACCGGGTTAGCCTTCCTGGGTGTTTCGAAGGGCTTTCGACTCTCACTGTTGTGATGCCGTCCACATCCCAGCTGGTCATGTTAGAACGGCCGATGGCATCACGGTCAACCCTCAAGGGAAGGCAGGGGTAGACCATGGGCATTCTCCGACATCCAAGGAGGTTTCCATAATTGCAGAGCTGATACACAGCGCTCTGTACTGGGCTCACCCAAGGAATCACCATGTCCTGCACATGGCTGCTTTAATTTCTCACTTCCACGTATTGGGTATTTCATTCGCCATTGGCCGCTACCTACGCAAACCAGGAATGGTCAGCCTGCATACGACATCTATTCAGCAAGCTTTCGCTTCGGACTTCCACGTAATAGATTCGCTAGCCAAGCGTTCTATTTCGTGTTGAGACGACATCCACTCAGCAAGCTTTTGCTTCGGACTTCCATGTAATGGATTCGCTAGCCAAGCGTTCCATTTCGTGTTAATGAGACATTTTTCCACCTTTGACTACGCTCGCTCAGTGAGTTTAAAGACAGACTTGCATAGTAACCATTGCGTGCAACTGGGATGCTTTTTCCACCTTTAGTAATGCTTATGAGGTAGACGGCATGTGCTGCCGGCTCAGTATGTTACCTCCATGTAGCAGAGAGCGAGTAATGGCCAGGCCCTCTCATACGGGGGATATTGACTTAGAGGAGTTCAGCCATATCCCTCAGCTGAGAGCCATAGAATAAGTGTCTGGACCAAGAATGTAGTGGCATTGTGCGTATGATTCGGACTTTGAGTGCAATGGATTTGCTTATCCCTAGCCTTTGACTGTCCCCAGTCTACATGCAAGGCAACAGGTGTGTGTCTCTCTTGGTATGGTTCCTATCACTTGACCTGTCCGACATGGAAGACCCTACCAGTAGCTGTGCTACCATCGGCATAGCTCTTGGGGTCATTGAAACAAGCAAGCCTCTCTACCATGGCAAGTTGGAGGCACATCAGAGGGGGCCAAGCGATATCATTAAAAGCTTCTGTCCGAATATAAAGGGTCTATTTATGTACATAAATACTAAAAATTGAGCCTGTACATTAAAAAATGATTGTTTTAGTTCATACTTAAGACATCCAACATGTCTGCTGTTTATCTTGGTTTCCATAACAACGTTAAGTGCAAAGTCAATTTGACAGTATTCTATCGATCAGCAGTCTTCAGTATCAAACCTTATACCATAAAAGAACATAGAAATTAAATATTATAGAATTTAATTTTTTCTGCCTCACATCGCTTTAATTCCAATAAAACAAGTAGTTGGTTACGGGACCATGACATGCTGGCAGTGTATGGTGTAAGAAATGTGGCTGATGCCATGTTGTGTAGGTTCAGTACTGTAAGTTGAGCAGTGCTGCAATCAGTCAGTCAAGTCAAGGATCCCTTTACACACAAGCCTTAAGGCATGCTGGCCATATGGTGCTACATTTGTATAGACCCACCAGCATTCTGGCGCATGTGACAGCAAATAATGCCCATGGCTTGCTACTAGCAGAACGACAGGCCATGGCTGTACATCTGTGCAAGCTGGCGTATATGAAACAAAATTTCTTCCTCCCAGTTTTCTACACTTACTTTGGGGGTGCGGGTACAGGTTTTCCCTTTGATGAGTGCCATATTCTTTCTTCCTCCTCGGACAAATGAAGTAGTGCTGGCTTTGTGGTTGACTTGGGATTATTGGCCAAATGTATATCAACTTTATCCTTCAGAGAATAAAAGCATTAAAGGTAATCACTATATAGGCTAACTTCTCCCTAATGACAGAGAAATGTTACATGATAAGAGCAACACCATCGATGTTGAATGTTGTCTTACTGGCAACTTATCATCTTGACAGACAATGATAGTTGGTTACATTGTTGTCTTACTGGCAACTTATCATCTTGACAGACAATGATAGTTGGTTACGTTGTTGTCTTACTTTACTGGCAACTTATCATCTTGACAGACAATGATAGTTGGTTACGTTGTTGTCTTACTGGCAACTTATCATCTTGACAGACAATGATAGTTGGTTACATTGTTGTCTTACTGGCAACTTATCATCTTGACAGACAATGATAGTTGGTTACGTTGTTGTCTTACTGGCAACTTATCATCTTGACAGACAATGATAGTTGGTTACGTTGTTGTCTTACTGGCAACTTATCATCTTGACAGACAATGATAGTTGGTTACGTTGTTGTCTTACTGGCAACTTATCATCTTGACAGACAATGATAGTTGGTTACGTTGTTGTCTTACTGGCAACTTATCATCTTGACAGACAATGATAGTTGGTTACGTTGTTGTCTTACTGGCAACTTATCATCTTGACAGACAATGATAGTTGGTTACGTTGTTGTCTTACTGGCAACTTATCATCTTGACAGACAATGATAGTTGGTTACGTTGTTGTCTTACTGGCAACTTATCATCTTGACAGACAATGATAGTTGGTTACGTTGTTGTCTTACTGGCAACTTATCATCTTGACAGACAATGATAGTTGGTTACATTGTTGTCTTACTGGCAACTTATCATCTTGACAGACAATGATAGTTGGTTACATTGTTGTCTTACTGGCAACTTATCATCTTGACAGACAATGATAGTTGGTTACGTTGTTGTCTTACTGGCAACTTATCATCTTGACAGACAATGATAGTTGGTTACGTTGTTGTCTTACTGGCAACTTATCATCTTGACAGACAATGATAGTTGGTTACGTTGTTGTCTTACTGGCAACTTATCATCTTGACAGACAATGATAGTTGGTTACGTTGTTGTCTTACTGGCAACTTATCATCTTGACAGACAATGATAGTTGGTTACGTTGTTGTCTTACTGGCAACTTATCATCTTGACAGACAATGATAGTTGGTTACGTTGTTGTCTTACTGGCAACTTATCATCTTGACAGACAATGATAGTTGGTTACGTTGTTGTCTTACTGGCAACTTATCATCTTGACAGACAATGATAGTTGGTTACGTTGTTGTCTTACTGGCAACTTATCATCTTGACAGACAATGATAGTTGGTTACGTTGTTGTCTTACTGGCAACTTATCATCTTGACAGACAATGATAGTTGGTTACGTTGTTGTCTTACTGGCAACTTATCATCTTGACAGACAATGATAGTTGGTTACGTTGTTGTCTTACTGGCAACTTATCATCTTGACAGACAATGATAGTTGGTTACATTGTTGTCTTACTGGCAACTTATCATCTTGACAGACAATGATAGTTGGTTACATTGTTGTCTTACTGGCAACTTATCATCTTGACAGACAATGATAGTTGGTTACGTTGTTGTCTTACTGGCAACTTATCATCTTGACAGACAATGATAGTTGGTTACGTTGTTGTCTTACTGGCAACTTATCATCTTGACAGACAATGATAGTTGGTTACGTTGTTGTCTTACTGGCAACTTATCATCTTGACAGACAATGATAGTTGGTTACGTTGTTGTCTTACTGGCAACTTATCATCTTGACAGACAATGATAGTTGGTTACGTTGTTGTCTTACTGGCAACTTATCATCTTGACAGACAATGATAGTTGGTTACGTTGTTGTCTTACTGGCAACTTATCATCTTGACAGACAATGATAGTTGGTTACGTTGCGCTTAAAAAAACAACACATAATAACCTTTCCATAGCTGGGCTGAATTGTAGATACCATCTGTTGCCCATGCAGCATGATCTTTCTCTCGACTTGCCTAATTTGCTCCAGAGGAAAGGTAACACCAATACATCTGGAAAAATACGAGCTGTAGAAGCTGCTGGATCAGCAAAGCAATACTCTAACTGTCCACCTGTTAGAGCTTCGATCCTGGACCAGTTGCTGACCAAGGCGTGGGACCAAGTCTTTTGTTTTACCTAAATACTTTCTACTTGCTTGCTCTGAGCAAATGTATTGCCTGTTATTCTCAAGTATGTTGAGATGCTAAACACAATTCCTGGAGCACAGGCCCTCAAGTAACCCATGCCAATCCTTGTATAGCCAGTCTCATGACCGGTTGGATGTTGCAGCTACAACTGTCTGCAGGATGAGGTAGCCAGTCTCATAAACGGCTGGATGTTGATGCTACATCTCATCATTAATGTGCATGTAGAGAATAAAGCTGTATAACTGTCATATCTCCTGTGAGTCTCTGCATTAATGAGCTTGTAGAGAATAAAGCTGTATGACTGACATATCTCCTGTGAGTCTCTGCATTAATGAGCTTGTAGAGAATAAAGCTGTATGACTGTCATATCTCCTGTGAGTCTCTGCATTAATGAGCTTGTAGAGAATAAAGCTGTATGACTGACATATCTCCTGTGAGTCTCTGCATTAATGAGCTTGTAGAGAATAAAGCTATATGACTGACATATCTCCTGTGAGTCTCTGCATTAATGAGCTTGTAGAGAATAAAGCTGTATGACTGTGATATCTGCTGTGAGTCTCTGCATTAATGAGCTTGTAGAGAATAAAACTGTATGACTGTGATATCTCCTGTGAGTCTCTGCATTAATGAGCTTGTAGAGAATAAAACTGTATGACTGTGATATCTCCTTGAGTCTCTGCATTAATGAGCTTGTAGAGAATAAAGCTGTATGACTGTGATATCTCCTGTGAGTCTCTGCATTAATGAGCTTGTAGAGAATAAAGCTGTATGACTGTGATATCTGCTGTGAGTCTTTGCATTAATGAGCTTGTAGAGAATACAACTGTATGACTGTGATATCTCCTTGAGTCTCTGCATTAATGAGCTTGTAGAGAATAAAGCTGTATGACTGTCACCTGTGAGTCTCTGCATTAATGAGCTTGTAGAGAATAAAGCTGTATGACTCATATCTCCTGTGAGTCTCTGCATTAATGAGCTTGTTTTGACAGGCCTGGCATAAGATAGAGCCTAATGGAGGTCAGCATGGCTGAATGGATAGGAGCGTTTGTTCTTAAACATCCATTCTGCTGATGTCAAGGTGGCGGGTTCAATCACTACACAAGTCAGTTGGACTAAAATGTTGACTTCTCGTGCTTGACTTGGGGAGATAAGTTAAAGTACTTCAGAAGTGGGAATGAGTTCACCTGATGGCGAGGAACACTGGTAATAGAGAAAGCTAATCCACCCGCAAAAATCAGTCCAGTGCACTAGAAATAGTAGCAGATGTATGGACTACACTTGAGTTCAAAGTGAGCGTACAAAACAAGACATGGAACCAACCATAAAACACAAAGCAAGCCCTACAATTCAATCATATCACATTGCTGTTGTCAGTAAGGAATCATTGACATTTACAAAATTCATATAACAATGTTTAATTTGATCTGGGCGGTATTTAATTTGCCGGTCTCCGGGGCAAAGGCGTTGCGGACATGGTTCATAATTCCGCTACCTGCGTTAGAAAAATAGCTGCGACTGATTTGGCAGCAGACTGTCGTGCTAAGTTTTAACGTGTTGGTATGGGAGCCGGTCGTTCAGAAAGCAATGGCAAACTACCGAACGTAACACTTGCCAAGACATCAACAACAGCAGTGCTGGTGTTGACAGCGATGTCCTGTAAATAGGATATGCAAAAAAAAAGTATTTAATTTAGACGCCACAGAAAACAGCTCTACTATCTGCTAGGTCATGCATGGGGTATTTTAAACACGATGAAAAGATTCTTCTTCTGCATTCATGCGGAGCATTTTTTTCAGATGTTTTTACGTTGGGCCAATTTTAATTGCACCATTAGGCCAGCACATTCAACTTCTGCAGGCGTTTTTTACCGGGTTAGCCTTCCCAGGTGTTGCTCACTGTTGTGGTGATGTCCACACCTCAGCTGGTCAAGTTAGAACAGGTCAAAGACCTTACGGTCAAGCCTCAAGGGAAGGGAGTGACAGTCCATGGGCATTATCCGCCTTCCAAAGAGGTTTCCAAAATTGCAGAGCTGACACATATTGCTCTGGTACTGGGCTCACCCAAGGAATCGCCATGTCCTGCACATGGCTGCTTTAATTCCTCACTTCCATGTATTGGGCTGTGACATGCGTGGAAAATAGTCAAAGTACAGTACGAGGTGCAGGTGTGGGATCAATTAGGCTAATCAATCCTGCACATGGCTGCTTAGTCTCACTTCCATATATTGAACCTCCCGTTCACCTCAGGCTGCTCCTCCAAAGACCAGAAGGGACCTGTATGCAGATGACGTACACACAGCAAGATTTCGCTTCGGACTTCCATGTAATGGATTCACAAGCCATTCCATTACGTGTAAATGAGATGTTTTCCCACCTTTGGTAACTCTCACAAGGTAGGCTTCAGAAACTGCCAGCTCAGCATCTCACGGCCAGGCCCTCCCATCCGGGGGATACTGACTTAGGGGTATTCAGCCATATCCCTCAGCTGAGAGACGTAGAGAGTTTTTCTACCTTTGGTAGCGCTCACTCAATGTACACCTGGGACACATTTTTCCACCTTTGACAATGCACATGATGTGGGCTGCAGATGCTGTTGGGTCAGCATCTCACCTCCATGCAGCAGAGTGAGCATAATGGTCAGGCCCTTGCAATCCGGGGGATATTGACTTAGAGACGTTCAGCCATATCCCTCGGCTGAGAGCAGTAGAACAAGTGTCTGGACCAAGAATGTAGTGGCACCTTGCAAATGATTTGGACTTTAAATGCAATGGATTTGCTAGCCAAGGTATATTCCATTTCACTTCACTTTGCCACTGGGGTTGCTAGTCGGCATAGTTTATGATCAGAACCATGATGGTATCTGATCGTCTTCGTGCCACTGACTTTCATTCTTGATTAATGAAAACATTCTTGACAAATGCTTTCGCAGTAGCTCGCCTTGCGGCGATCCAAGAATTTCACCTCTAACACTACAATACGAATGCCCACATTTGTCCCTGTTAATCATTACCTCCAGTTCTGAAAACCAACAAAACAGAACCAAGGTCCTATTCCATTATTCCATGCACCATTATTCAGGCAGCGGAGGGCTGCTTTGAACACTAATTTTTTCAAAGTAAATGCGCCAGCCACCCGGGATGCTCAGCGAAGAGCATCCACGGGAGAGAGTTGGCAGATGGTAGGGCAAGAACAACAGGCAGTGAACCGGCGCGAGCCGGACCGCCTGGCTGCACCTGAGATCCAACTATGAGCATTTTAACTGCAACAACTTTGATATAAGTCTGCTGCCTTCCTTGGATATGGTAGCCGTTTCTCATGCTCACTCTCCGGAATTGAACCCTGATTTCCCATTACCTGTTACAAACATGGTAGCCATGTCATGTACCATCGACATTTGAAAGATGCGTCGCTGGCACGTAAGGCCATGTGATCAGCACAAAGTTATCCAGAGTCACCAGTGGGAACGCCGCTCCCCACAAAGCGCAACGACGATTGGCACTGAACTAATAAAAGCGCTCTTTCTATGAGGGTCGGTGCTTGGTAAGCATGTATTAGCTCTAGAATTGCCAGTTATCCAAGTATTATCGTGTCATCTAAGGAACCTCGACAGATTTAATGAGCCATTCGCAGTTTGCCCGTGAGACAGTATATACATAATAGTAATCTTAGACATGCATGGCTTAATCTTTGAGACAAATATACGACTACTGGCAGGATCAACCAGATATCTATCGCACAGACAGACTCACACGCAGGCCAACAGTAGCAATCGCTATGCGCACTGCCTCGGTACCCGGTGATACATGCAAAACCATTTTATGCCTACTAACAAGCTTTCAAGCAACACCAGGCAGGACTGACCGAACAGCTATGCCAGTTTACTGACTGCAGGTCCACTACTCATCGAGAGAGAGAGTGGGGCTTCTTGGGACATTGTCGAATGGTCGTACAAATATTGTTCTTTGCCTGCTCAAACCACGACTATGGCTTTACACTGCGGTCACATTCTCGAAACGCGTGCCTTACTAACTTGCGTCGGCTAGGAAGTTCCTTATTGGCTGCACCTCATACAGCCATCCGAGACAACGAACGCCAGACGCAGGACTGATCTTGCAAACCAGCCAGCCCTCACAGATTGTAATCTATAATAACGAGCTGCGATCAAGTGGAAGGCTGAACACTTCAATCTTCTAGGGCAGTATCTGACACGGAAGTACTTGCGTAAACTGCAATTAAAATATTAGTCAGAAAGCCTCTTCACAAATAGTTAATAATCAATACATAGAGCATACCTCATTTGATAGTTCCAATGGCTCATCTATCAACTCAAGAGCATCGGTAATGACTTCTTTCAATGTTCTATACTTTCTCACCTGAGTACAACAGAAACAACATTTGATACAAGCATGAGTGGGACAAATCAGAAGGAATTATAGAAAATGATTTATAACAATGGATGTTGAAAGTAAAAAACAGGGTCTCATCAACTTGAACAATTCAGAGGTAAAGGTAATAACAAAGATGAGGCTCATGTTCAAATGTATAATTAAAGTAAATAGTATTAATTTTGGCAAATAGAGAAATTATATTTAAGTACCTGGATAACATATAAACGTAAAAAAAATAAAGATAAAATGGGTGATGCATACAAGAAATAAAGAACAATTAGTTGAATCAAACACCGATATCACAGCATTCGGGCATTACCATACATGCTCCATCCTCATCTTCAAAAGTAAGCAAACAGTCTCAATACTAATAGTACCAGCTGCAGTCTGATGTGTCGTCTCACTTTTCTTTGGAGTACTGAGCGTCGGCCAGATCCTCTGGCCACTCTCTGCAGCACCATTCTATCTAGACTATGATGATTTATCTGTTCTTCTACCCCTGGATTACCACACGGATCAGCAATCTTGTATGTGCTATTCAATGTTTACACAAGCAAGATTGCAAGCATTAAAGCACCTGTGATTGGAAGGATACTGACATTTGCAGATGATGTCGTGTCATATAGGCCGGGGAGAGAACTGAAGCAAATATCATAAGAGTTGCAGGCGACAGAGAAGAAAATTATTGATTGGTGTACTGTGGTCAGATTTGTCATTAACCCAGATAAAAAGTCTTGTGTTATGGTGCTCTCTGGACAATAGCATTGTTACAGCTGACATCCCAGGTCTCATAATAAATGGCGGAAATATTTAGAGAGAAGAGGATGGACGATAACTGGAAACCACTTTCGACAAGTCTGTTGTTCAAGGATCATGTGGAAGGAGCGGAAGGATTGGGACTGCTCTGTGTCTAAGAGCCAGCTAGTGAAACTGCATACATAATTAAGCTATGCAAGTGACTCTAGGCTGCACAAGTGACATGGCAGTAGTGTGTATGTAACAAATTCAAGCTTTACCAATGATTGCGAACAGGTTCCTAGTGCTGCAGGTTAAATCATATATCAGAGTGGATGCAGACATGGAACACCCCCTGCATGAAGCCCTAGACACAATTACGGGCCACAGACTTAGAAGAGGAAAAGCATGTATCACTCAGGGAGAGCTCCCTATTTGTCCTTCATCAGAGAAGTATACATGATTGAGAACACTGGGTTAGGAGAAGAGCGGATCCCAACGCCTGAGGAAAAGTGCAGGGTCATAGTTACATTGGATTAGGAGTGCAAATACTGGTCAGCAGGCTGCACTGGATGAGTGGTGCAACAAGTGATCCACGACAATTTGAGGCCAGGTGATATAAATATCTATACGGATGGCTCAGTGCTAAGAGGCAAAAGAAGTACTTGGGGTTTCATAGCGAAGGTTAACAGATGTGCTTACTGCAGGAAAGCCTGGCATATGATACCATCACATCTAGTCTAAGGACAGAGGTGGAGGCAGTCCAAGCGGCAGTCCACTGGCTGAAGGACAAACAGCACACGCATGTCATGACTGTAATGGATTCACAGAGCATGCAAGAAAGATTAAAACAGGCATGTTTCATGCAGAGTGGCATGCTGCAATACAAAAATCAAAGCAAGGCATGGGCAAAATTATTAAAAGAAAACCTACCCCCGATAGATGGAGCCTGTGACCTTGGATGGAATGTCTAGAGGCAGCAAACCTGACACAAATACATGCAATAGTAGGTTTCATGCACTCCCATTGACAGAGCACTGAAGCAGAAACTCCCATCTGAACAGATGTGTCATATGGTTAACAGTATGGGTGTACCATCCATTGCGTGGCACAATGACATCCTGTTGCTGGTTATCTGTTACCTCTGTCCTGCCACCATCAAAGTGCTCACAACAGATACAAACCTGCGCATGTGACATGACATAGGTCCATAGATCCCAACAAGCTGACGAATTTCACTTGGTGTTGTGCCCTTAACTGACAGAACCTAACATTCTCACCTATTTGATCATGTACCTAAAAGTCTACTCTGTGGTGAAGGGTTACAGACACAATTCGTAATACCATGTTGAAAACACAGCTGCGGGCAATTTGGCAGCAGAACGCCTTTTGATGGTTTTCATACACAGGTATGAGTGCCAGTTATTCAGAAAGCAATGGAAAATTACTGAACATAAACTTGCCAAGAAATCACAAACAGCCAGAAAATGCTGGGGTTGACTGTGATGTCCTGAGAAGGATATGCAACTAACCTAACAGTCCCTCCACTTTGAAATGCTTGTTAACAGCATTTTCAATGCTCTTTTGGGAAGGAAATTAAAGTGCTCAGAGCTGTCAAGCCTGCAGGAATGTCACAATCAAACAATAATAATCTGAAGAATGTGACACTCTGTCACATGTGTATGTATTGAAACTCCTTGTATAAACCCTACTCTTCTTCTCCCCTGTATCCACAATTGTAGCATATACTCTCCACCCACTCAGGGCAGGGTAGCCGTCCTATCTCTTGCAGCTCCCTCTATGTCTTTCCATATTGTTTATGTCTATTCTTTCCCCATCTATGGCACAGGGGCAGTGAACACAGTGTCATATCCTGACATACTGGGTTCGAAATCAGTCGCTGTCAATTTGGGAGCAGATCACTTTGCGTTGATGTTCACAATTATGAGCGTCTGCCATTCTGACAGCAATGGCAAACCACTGAATAAAGTGTCTAGACAATCACAGACAGCCAATCATTGCTAGGGTTGATTGACACACCCAGGAAACGACTGGCAACTAACTCAACACCTCAGTAGCTTCATTTCTTCTTCTTTTCTGCGTTAATCCAGAGTGTTTATTCAGATGTAATTGCATTGTGCCAAGTTTATTTGTGCCCTTAGCCTGACACATCCAACTTCTGCGGGTGTTTGTTGCCTGGGTTAACCTTCCCGGGTGTTTCGAAAGACATTTCACTCTCATTCTGACATTTTTGCATTGTGCCAAGTTTATTTGCGCCCTTAGGCTTACATATCTGACTTCTGTGGGTGTTTGTTGACCGGGTTAACCTTCCCGGGGGCTTTGAGGGACATTCGATTCTCACTGTTGTGGTGTCGTTCCTTGGGTGAGCCCAGCCCCAGAGCTCTATGTGGCGGCTCTGCAATTATGGAAGCCTCTTTGGATGGTGGGGAATGCCCATGGTCGGCCCCTGCATTCCCTTGAGGGTTGACCATGATGTCTTTGGTCATTCTAACTTGACAGCTGAGATGCGGATGACAACACAACAGTAAAATGTCCCTCGAAACCCCCAGGAAAGCTAACCTGAACAAAAACGCCAGCAGAAGTCAGATGTGCCGTCCTAAGGGTGCAAATAAAATTGGCACAACGCAAAAATGTCAGAGTGAGAGTGGAATGTCCTTCGTGCCTGGAACAGCTCTGACTATTTTGTCTTCCGGGCTCAGTGTTCAGCACATGTCCGAACCAAAAGGTCGCTGAGTGGACGCCGTCTGCAGACCGATCGTTCCTGGTTTGTGCGGGTAGTGGCCTGTGGTGAACAAGATGCCCAGTACATGGAAGTGAGGACAGTGGCGATTCCTTGGGTGAGCTCAGTACCAGAGCGCTATGCATCGGCTCTGCAATTATGGAAGCCTCCTTGGATGGCGGTAAATGCCCAAGGACTGCCCCTACCTTCCCTTGAGGGCTGACTGTGAAGTCTTCAACCGTAACTTGACCAGTTTGGATGAGGACAACACCACAACAGTGAGAGTCTCCCAGGATGGTTAACCTGATTTAAAAATGCCTGCTAAAGTCGGATGTGTTGGCCTAAGGCTTTTAGCCCAAGGGTGCATAACGAGACACATTGCAATTACGTCTGAAAAACACTCTGTATGAACACAGAAGAAGTAGAAGAAGAAGACTTTAGCGGGCATGTGTTAACCGGGTTAGCCTTCCTGGGGGTTTCAAGGGACATTTGACTCTCACCGTTGTGGTGTCATCCACATTCCAGCTTGTCAAGTTAGAACGGCCAAAGACATCACGGTCAACCCTCAATGGAAGGCAGGGGCAGACCATGAGCATTATCCGCCATTCAATGAGGCTTCCATAATTGCAGAGCCGACACATAGCACTTTGCTACTGGGCTCACTCAAGTAATCGTCACGTCCTGTGCATGGCTGCTTCACTTCCTCATTTCTGTATACTGGGTGTTTTGTTTGCTGCTGGTCGCTTCCCACGCAAACCAGGAGCGGCCAGTCTGCGGACGACATCCACTCAGCGAACCTTCGGTTTGGACTTTTCATGATATGCAGATGCTGCCGGCTCAGCATCTCACCTCCATTCAGCATAGGGTGAGTAACGGCCAGGCCCTCACATCTGGAGGATATTGACTTTAAGGCGTTCAGTCGTATCCCTCAGCTGAGTGCCGTAAAACAAGTGCCTGGACCAAGCATGTAGCAGGCTCAGCATCTCACCTTCATTCAGCAGAGGGTGAGTAACAGCCAGGCCCTCACATGAGGGGGATATTGACTTAGAGACATTCAGTCATATCCCTCTGCTGAGAGCAGTTGGTCAAGTGTCTGGACCAATCATGTAGTGGCACCTTGCAAATGATTCAGACACTATATGCAATGGTTTTGTTAGCCAAGGTATATTCCATTTCGCTTCACTTTGTTACTGGGGTTGCTAGTCGGCACCGTTAATGGTCAGAACTACTACAGTATCTGATCGTCTTCGCGCCTCTGACTTTCATTCTTGATTAATGAAAACATTCTTGACAAATGCTTTCTCAGTAGCTCGTCTTGCGGCGATCCAAGAATTTCACCTCTAACATCGCAATACTAATGCCCCCGTTTGTCCCTGTTAATCATTACTTCCAGTTCAGAAAACCTACAAAATAGAACCAAGGTTCTATTCCATTATTCTATGCACCATTATTCAGGCAGCGGAGGCCTGCTTTCAATACTCTAATTTTTCAAAGTAAACGCACCGGCCACCTGGATGCTCAGCGAAGAACATCCGCGGGAGAGAGCTGGCAGACGGTGGGGCTGGAACAACAGGCAGTGAACCGGCGCAAGCCCGACCTCCCGCCTGCACCTGAGATCTACTACAATCTTTTTATCTGCAATTACTTTTAAATACGCTATTGAAGCTGGAATTACCGCAACTGCTGGCACCAGACTTGTCCTCTAATAGATCCTGGTTAAAGGGTTTAAAGTGTACTCATTCCAATTAAGGGGCCTCGATAGTCCTGTATTGTTATTTTTCATCACTATCTCCCCGTGCCGGGAGTAGGTAAGTTGTGCGCCTGCTGCCTTTCTTGGATGTGGTAGCCGTGTCTCATGCTCCCTCTCCGGAATTGAACCCTGATTCCCTGTTACTCGTTACAAACATGGTAGGCATGTCATGTACCATCGACAGTTGAAAGATGCATCGCAGGCATGTAAGGCCATACGATCAGCACAAAGTTATCCAGAGTCACCAGTGAGAACGCCACACCCCGCGAAGGGCAGTGACGATTGGTTTTGAACTAATAAAAGCGCTCTTTCTGCAAAGGTCGGAGCTTGGTAAGCATGTATTAACTCTAGAATTGCCACAGTTATCCAAGAAGGATCATGTCATCTAAGGAACGTCAACTGATTTAATTAGCCATTTGAGGTTTCACAGTGAGACAGTGTGAACTTAGACATGCTTGGCTTATTCTTTGAGTCAAGCATATGACTACTGGCAGGATCAACCAGATATCTATCACACAGATGGACTATTCACGCACACGTAGGCCAAGAGTAGCAATCGCTCAGTGCACTCCCTCAGTACCCGGTGATACATACAAAACCACTGGACGCCTACCGACGAGCCTTAAAGCTACGCCAGGCAGGACTGACAGAAAAGCTATGCCAGCTTACTGACTGCAGGCCTTCTCGAGAGAGAGAGAGAGAGTGGGTGCTTATCAAGACTTTGTTGAACGGTCGTACAAATATTCCTCTTTCTCCCGCTCAAACCATGACTCCGGCTTCGCGCTGCGGTCACATTCTCGAAACGCCTGCCTCTCTAACTAGCTTCGGCTTGGGAGTTCCCGATTGGGTGTACCTAACACAGCCATCCGAGACAACGAACGCCAGACACTGGACTGATCTTATGAACCAGACCAGCCCTCATGCTTCATTTCTGTCTTTCATACCGCCTCACATTTTTAGCACCATATTCAGAGGCAGAAAAAAGCTACATTCAGGAGCATGTCCCCTTTTCTCATGAGCCAGCAGATATTAGTTTGCAAATAAAAGCAAAGAAACGGACTGAAAATTAATGCAGCAGGAAGCATGAGGACAAGCGCCCTGGATGGTTTTTCTGCCCCTATCCATATCATTGCCGATCTCCCTGGCCTAGGGGTTAAATGACTTTCTCCGTAATCCTGTTTATCCATGAAGGGTAATGCAGCGCACAAGAATTGGTAGTGGTTCTCGTCACATTGGTGACTTACGGGATAAGTGAGCCGGCCACTCAGAAAGCAATGGCAAACTATTGAGCGTAATCTTGCCAAGAAATCAACAACACTGGTAAAATGCTGGTGTTGACAGCGATGTCCTGTAAAGGATATGCGGAAAAAAAAAATCTGTATCATTTAAGTCTTTGGTGGAAACTACCAGTCCGCATTCTTTTGTTTAAACCCTGGTTCATACTAGAGATAGTAGGCCAGCATGGCCGAATGGATAAGATCGTGTATTCTTAAACATCCGGTGTGTTGATGCCGAGGTAAAGGGTTCAACCCCTACACAGGACAGTAGGAATAAAATGTTGATCTATCGTCCTTGACTTGGGGACGTAAATTACAAGTACCTCTGAAGTCAGAGTGGGTTCTCCTGATGGCAAGGGACATCGTTAATAGGAAAAGCAAATCCACATGCAAAATTCAGTCGAGCACAACTAGAAGTAGTGAATATAAACTAAGCTTGAGTTCAAAGCGAGCGAGCGCAAGAAAACAAATACTAGAGATTTTTTGGGGGGTGCTCGCTCGCTTTGAACTCAAGCGAAGTCCATACACACTACTTCTAGTAGTGCTAGACTAAATTTTGCGTGTGGATTAGCTTTCCCTATTAACAATGTCTCTCACCATCAGGCGAACCCACTCCGTCTTCGGAGGTGATACTAGAGATAAAACTCAGTACACTTACTTTTTCAGTCAACTTCTGATGCATGGCTTTGCACTCTTCCGCTGACTTCCCATCCACTTTGATATTTTCCCATTTTATGGATGAATTCGCACTGTGAGGTTTGATATTCCTGCCGCTTACCATTTCAGCAACAGCACTTAGTAGTTTCTTTTTGTCTTCCATACTCCATTGTGGAGTATCTGGAGAAAATATTTTTCAAAAACATTAACAACATCACTATCTTTATTTTTCTATCACAAATGACCAATGAGATATGATGGATATGCTATTCACGGGCTTCCAATGACCAACGCACCACCATCATCATCAAGTAGCAAGGTCAGTCCACAATGTCACTCTCACCACACCTTGTACTGTGTCTTCTTCGCTGTATCCTACTCTCTCTTACCCCACAGCCGAGCGGTGGAACAATCTTAACTCCCCCCTGAAAGCTAGTATAATAAACATTCCCTTAATTGTGGTATGTTACACCTACCGTAGGTAATTGTAACTGCCATGTCAAAAATTAGTATTAGTGAGTCTATTATTGATTATTGCACATTTTCTATGCAAATTACTGCTCTGTGGTGAAGAGGTTACGAATGCAATTCGTAATCCTGCATACCACGTTTGAAACACAGCTGCAGGTGATTCGGAAGCAGACCAAACAAAGGTATGGCTCCTATACAAAGGTATGAGAGCCAGTCATTCAGAAAGCAATGGCAAACTACAGAATATAAACTTGCCAAGAAATCACAAACAGCCACATACAAAAATGCAGGGGTTAACTGTCATGTCCTGTAAAGGGTATCTTCTTCTGCACTCATCTGGAGTGTTTTTTCAGACATAATTATGTTTTGTCTGTTTATTCGACACATCCAACTTCTGCAGGTATTTCTTGACTGGGTTAACTTTCCTGGGTGTTTTGAAGGGCATTCTACTCATACTCTGACGTTTTTGTGTTGTGTCTATTTATTTGTGCCTTTTGGCTGACACATCCAACTTCTGCAGGCATTTGTTGACCGGGTTAACCTACCCAGATGTTTCGAAGGACATTCCACTCTCACTCGAACGTTTTTGCATTGTGCTCGTTTATTTGGGTCTTTCGGCTGACACATCCAATTCTACAGACATTTGTTGACCAAGTTAACCTTCGGGTGTTTCGAAGGACTTTCAACTCTCACTGTTGTGGTGTCATCCACATACCAGCATATCAAGTTAGAACGGCCAAAGACATCATGGAATTGTCACATCCTGCACATGGCTGCTTCACTTCCTCACTTCCGTATATTGGGCATTTTGTTGGCAACAGACCGCTCCCACGAAATCCAGGAGAGATCAGTCTGCTTACGACATTCACTTGGCGAGCTTTCGGTTTGGACTAGCCAAAGAAATGGGTTTGCTAGCCAAGCAATATTCCCATTCGTACCTTGGGTCACTTTCTCAACTCTTACTGTTGTGGTGTAATCCCCATCCCAGCAGGCTCATCAAGGACCGCCAAAGACATCCCTGTCTGCCCTCAAGGGAAGGCAAGGACAGACCATGGGCATTCCCCACCATCCAAGGAGGCTTCCATAATTGCAGAGCCAACACATAGCGCTCTGGTGCTGGGCTCACCCAAGGAATCTTCATGTCCTGCACATGGCTGCTTGGCCTCACTTCCGTATATTGGGCCTCCCGTTCACCACAGACTGCTCCTCCGAAATCAGGAGGGACCTGTATACAGCAATCTTCCACTTCCGACTTCCACGTAATGGATTCGCTAGCCAAGCAATATTCCATTTCGTGCCAATGAGACACTTTTCCACCTTTCATAATGCTCACTCAATGAGCTTTATATACTGGCTTTCCTCGTAATGGATTTGCTAGCCAAGCAATATTCCATTGCGCGCCCCTGGGACACTTTTTCCACCTTTGGTAATGCATATGTGGTAGGCTGCAGATGCTGCCGGCTCAGCATCTCATCTCCTTGCAGCAGAGAGTGAGTAATGGCCAGGCTCTCACATCCGGGGAATATTTACTTGCCATATCCCGCAGCTGAAAGCTGTAGAACAAGTGTCTGGACCAACCATTTAGTGGCACCTTGCAAATTATTTGAACTTTATATGCAATGGATTTGCTAGCCAAGGTATATTCCATTTAGCTTCACTCTGCCACTGTGGTTGCTAGCCTCTAACTTTCATTCTTGATTAATGAAAACATTCTTGACAAACGCTTTCGCAGTAGCTCGTCTTGCAGCAATCCAAGAATTTCACCTCTAACGTTGCAATATGAATGTTCCCATTTGTACCTGTTAATCATTACCTCCAGTTCCGAAAACCAAAAAAAATTGAACCAAGGTCCTATTCCATGCACCATTATTCAGGCAGCCGAGGCCTGCTTTGAACACTCAATTTTTCAAAGTAAACGCGCAAGCCACCCGGACGCAGAGCGAAGAGCACCCACAGGAGAGAGCCAGCAGGAATAATGGGCAGTGAGCCTCACCGTGCCGGGAGTGGATAAGTTGTATGAATGCTGCCTTCCTTGGATGTGATAGCTGTTTCTGTTTCTCATGCTCTCTCTCTGGAATCGAACCCTGATTCCCCGTTACAAACATGGTAGGCATTTCACTTATCATCGACATTTGATAGGGCAGACATTTGAAAGATACGTTGCCGGCACATAGGGCCATGCAATCAGCACAAAGTTATCCAGTCTCCAGTGGGAACACCGTGCCCCATGAAGGGCAATGACGATTGGTTTTGAACTAATAAAAGCGCTCTTTCTGCGAGGGTTGGTGTTTGTTAAGCATGTATTAGCTCTAGAATTGCCACAGTTATCCAAATAGGATCGTGTCATCTAAGGAACCTAGACTGATTCAATGAGCCATTCGCGGTTTGACCGTGAGACAGTGTGAACTTAGACATGCAATATGACAAACATATGACTACTGGCAGGACCAACCAGATATCTATCGCACAGACTATTCACGCACATGTAGGCCAAGAGTAGCAATCACTCATCGCACTGCCTCGGTACCCGGTGATACATGCAAAACCACTTGATGCCTACCGACGAGTTTTCAACCTACGCCAGGTAGGACTGACAGAAAAGCTATGCCAGCTTACTGACTGCAGGCCCATTACTCATCAAGAGAGAGCAGGCACTTGTCGAGAACTGTTCGAACGATCGTACAAATATTGATCTTTCGCCCGTTTAAAATGCGACTCTGGCTTAGCACTGCGGTCACATTCTCGATAAGCCTGCCCCGCTAACAAGTTCCCAATTAGGTACACCTCACATAGCCATCCAAGACAATGAACGCCACATGCGGGATCTGTAAAGGATATGCAACTAACTGTAATGCATATTATTCTGTGGTTTACGTTGTCTAAGATTAGCTTCATAAGTGATGTACGATTGAAATAATGTATGAGAGCAGAGAGAGAAGAAGGGCAGAATGTCAGACGGGCCTTCGTGACCATTTCTGAACCCTTTGAAAATAAAGTTTGTTCATTCGTTCCTGTTTCTTTGGCTCACAGGCCCTCAAACAGCTAATTCCAAGCCGCCCTATCTTTTGTCATCTCATGCAACACCATTTATGTCCTCCCCATAAAATGGGTCTCATCTACATGTATTGTTAGGTCTTCCTGATCTGTCTCATCTACATGTGTTGTTAGGTCTTCCTGATCCTCTACTTTGTTTATCACATGGGTTCCAGAGAAAGAACTTTCTACTCAGAAGGAGAAAAAAAAAACATTTCAGTATTTTCAGGAGCAGCAGATTTATCCAAATTAAGACTAAGAAAACATTTGAAAATGTGTGTGCTAAGTTAAAATTTCCAGGTGCCATGGTAAATAGGTTAGCTAAATAAATAAATACCTAAAGGGACTGGTATTTTATTTGGGGTTGACGAGATGGTAACAGAAATTGTTTCTCTGTACATTAAATCTACTACTTTATAAATTATATTATATTTTAATTTATAATATATCAATGTGATGAGGTGTCTGTTTGATTAGTGTTTACCTACGGTGGCACAACGAAGAGGTGGTTGAACAGAGTGAAAGTGAAAGAACACATCAAAACTGGATAGTAGACAATATTAAAAATGTTACTTAGCATTTATGCCCAAACAATAGCTAGGCTTGGAACAGACAACAGATGTAGAAACTTGAGTGAGGTTAGCTGGGTTGCATTTTTCAAGAACTATCCATCATCATCATGCAGTGCCTTGCCAGCTGATGTGGGCAATCAAACGGATGCCAGGCAGTGCTCTGTGGGTGTGACTGTTGTTGTTTCGGATTGCCAACATTAAATTTATTATAATCTACTTACCCTCAGAAGATGCAGAAGGTGTTAGTCTGCTCATTCTCGGCTGCTGTACATTCAATTTTCAACTGACCGTTTGTAACGGTTGCCACCGGTAGTACATTGCAGATTTCTACCACAACATAGGCCTAATTATGAACATCCTATAACTGATAGAAGACAAAGATTAGTTTGGCCTACACAGGTTGTGGTATTCTTTAACCACACAATGAGACACTGGTCAAAATAACTTTAAAATTAAAACACGTGGAAGCAATAACAAATGAAGATACCCAAAAAAGAAGTTTGCCGGGGCCCATACGGGGGAGCAAAGAATAGTAACACTGTTGCCTACCATGCACGTCGTAAGAGGCGACTAAGGAGGCTATGGTTCCGTCGCCCTGCTACTGGAGTGAGTGAGTGGCGCGATACTGAGCTGTGAATTTCGCGTGGAATGCTTTTGCATCTGTCCGCGGTTGTTTTTAGCGTGAACTGCATGTTCGGAACGATGACGGCCAGCTGTTGCTGGATTGACTGGTTTGCCTTTTCGGTTCACGAGTGCATTTTTTCAGTAGACTCCTGGGAGTCGTCGCTGTAGCTACGGAGTTCGTGCTTTGTGCGGCGCTTTCGGTGGGTCGCCCTGAAGAAAGAAACCGAGCCATATGGGATAAAACCCCGGTCAATGAAGTCTTTCTGGTGACTGCCGTTTTCATCGATGATGAACTGTATTTTTCGTGGAGGACTTTTGTGTTGGCAATCTGGCGGCGGCATTACGCACAGTGTACCTGTGCGGGCTGTTGGTTTGCCGACACTCCTGTCTATTCCATTGTTCACATGGGGCAGTGAGGAGCAGTTTGTGATATTCACTGGCACAGGAACGGAGCAATATGGGACGACCCGTTGCCGTGAAGTTGGAACCGCGACTAACTAACTAACTAGCTACAGACAGTATGTTGCACAATTGTTGCCTGTTGTATTTCGTTGTATCTCGCCACGTGCATACTGCAGAGTACAGATGAATCATTTTATAATTGAGGTACATGACACTGCCCTCCATGGCGATGGCGTTGCTGACGCGATTCGTAATGTCGCCTACCCGCGTAGGAAAGAACGCGGTGACCGATTTGGCAGCAGACCTTGTCTCGCTGGTTTTAACGTGCTGGTATGGGCGCCGGTCGTTCAGACAGCAATGGCAAACTATTGAACGTAAAATTTGCCAAGACATTAACAACGGCAGTAAAGTGCTGGTGTTGACTGCAACGTCGTGTAAAACATATGCAACTTTAAACCAAAAAAAAAAAAAAAAAAGCATTTTATCCAGAACAGGTTTCATCTTTTTCACTTCATAAATCTAATTCTGCAGTTTGCAGCTGACGATATACAACGAGATGTATGACAGATTACACAGTGTTCAACCTATTGTTTTTGACAGTTTTTGTAAATTCACAAATTAAATACCATTATTGCAATAACTTAACATAAGCAACGTATCTGGAGGAAATTGACTGGATTGAATTGTAGAAACATCTTCATGACAATGTGACAGTTTACAATGTTGCCCCAATCTTCTCCTTCAGGTCAATGATATAACAATGTGAAAGTTTACATTGTTGCCTCAATCGCGTCCTTCAGGTCAATGATATAGCAATGTGAGAGTTTACTTTGTTGCCTCAATCTTCTCCTTCAGGTCAGTGATATGACAATGTGACAGTTTACATTTTTGCCTCAATCTCCTCCTTCAGGTCAGTGATATAGCAATGTGAGAGTTTACTTTGTTGCCTCAATCTTCTCCTTCAGGTCAATGATATGGCAATGTGAAAGTTTACAAAGTTGCCTCAATCTTCTCCTTCAGATCAGTAGTGATACGGCACTGTGGCCAAGGTATTGCCAACGCGATTCGCAATCCCTCATACCGCGTTCGAAACACAGTTATTGGCGATTTGGAAGCCGGCCGCTTTGCGCTGATTTTCATACAATGGTATGAGCATCGGTCGTTAAGAAATTAATGGCAAACTACTGAACATAACTTTACTTAGTAAATCACAAACAACCAAAACATGCCAGGGTTGATTGTGACATTTTGTAAAAGAACACGCAACTAACTTTAACTATTACAGATCAGTGCAAGCATTCCACAGCACTGGCCAGGGTATAAGGTATTGACAATAACAGAATGCACGACTTTTAGTCGAAATCATATAATTGTAAAGGGAGAGAGAAGGCGAAAGAAGATATAAATAAATAACAGTATTGAGGGCTCAAAAGATGAGCGATTCATCACCATCATGTTACATTCCCTTCAGCGTAGGAGGTGGTGGCTGGCATTCTGAAACGACCACCAGTCTTGGATAAGGCCTGTGTTCTTGGTCCGATTATATTATTATTATTATGAAGCCAAACGGACGCAGAGGTGTTTCCAAGGCACCAGGGCCGGGTTATATACTGGCCAAGACCTATTGACGCGTCCTCGCCGAGCGTCCTGGGCAACAGGTCCCTTCGGGGTCCTGGCTAAAGTCAGTAGGATCGCCGATTCCTCCGAAGTCGGAGAGTGTCTGCCTGTACGGCGAGGAACCACCAGTCTGCACACCAATAAGCCAGACATGGGACAACGGATACTCACGCAAACCTCAGGTCCTGTATGACATCACACTGATGTTGGACAACAGGATGCCTTCATCCGACATACAGGACTTCGCGTTGGAGCTCAAGCCAACGAACACAAGCAAGCAAGCATGAAGCCAAACCATTTTCTTCTTCCCTCCTCCTTCAATCCTCTACCTCTTCCTCCTTCTATTCGTCTTCTCTTCTTCTTCATCTTCCCTACTCCTTCTTAAACAGAACTTCGGCTGTGTTGTGACTGTTTACATACAAAAATAGCATATTTTGGTCTTTCGTGAGGTATATTTGACCTCATCGCGGTGTTTGTTGTGCCAAGAACTATTATGTGAAGGTGAAGTCTCATTTTTAAAAAGGGCAGGGTTCTCTGCAGGGCAAAGCAATCACATCCAACCCCTAAGTGTTTGTGATTTATTAGTCAGATTTACGTCAACATTTATGTCCAAGTGACCGGCGTGTGGAATGAACCCACAAATAAAAATAAATTGAAAGGAACAATCACATCCGAATTCTAGGCGGCAGGTTCGAATCCAGATGTTCATATAGCTGGCATGCATTTATGTTTAGTAGGGTGGTGTTTAGCAACTAATGTCAGGTCTTAGTCAGATATGACTGAGCTACCGTATAACAGTAGACAGTACTACCTGGTTTCTGTTAGCGCCGAATTTTGGGCGTCGATCACCAAACCTGACACCCCACATTATGACAACGGTTTCGGGCGGAGGAGTGCATTTGGGAGGGTACAAGATTTACCCTAATGCGAGGAAATGCAACCTAAAGACTAAATGTCATGGCAGGGCAGACCAGGCTTTAATCCTTGGTCGGCAACTGGTCTAGGATCGAAGCTCCGACGGGCGGACAGATAGAGTATTACTTTGCTCAACCCAACATTTGTGCTATTGAGAGGTATAACTCCATTTTACAAACTATAGTCTGTCAAGACGGCAAGGTGCCAGTCAGTTTAGCAACGGTCGTTCAACAAAACCAGAGACAGTAGAAAGACTTACAATATACACACATAGGTTTCATGTGGCGTTCCAAAATTCTGGCATTCCTAAATTTCTGCATCTCTGCATTTACACAATCGGCGGTTGTGGCTCAGATGATAGTTGAACTTGTGGTCACAATTCCCGGACATAACGAGTCCACTGTTCGACATCGGCGGCTTTGCGTTAATTTCGGTGGTATGAGAAATCGGTCTGGAGAAAGCAATAGCACATTGCTGGATGAAAATTGTCTAGTATGTTACAGTCAATGCTGGGTTTGGTTGCAACGCCCTATAAAGGACATGCAACTAACTTTAAAAGCATGAACGCATATACATCGTCATGTTCACATTGGATTCAACGTGTGGTTCAGACTCACTCCATCTAATTTGCTTATGGCCTCTTTATGTGTCTCATTTGCCTCTTTCAACTCTTTCCACAATTTCCAAAGACATGTTACACTTCCAAAAAAAATTTTTTTTTTAAAATGCACTCATCATCTCATTATCTAATCTGGTTCCTCTTGTACCTTGCGGTGTCGAGGTGGAGCATAAACAGCCGGAGAGTGTCCGGTTATGGGCTTCATGTATCGAGATTCCTCGTGGACTCTTGCATTCCTCCTGTCCATCGTTTACATGGTCGGCCTTTTCTTCTCGTTTCATTTTGTCTGTACATCATTGCGTGTTGTCTAGCATGATGTCAGCTGATAGCCTAGTTATGTGACCGAACCATCTCACTATCAACTGCAATTTTGTTCTGTGGACTAGCCCAAGTGTGATGAGAATAATTCTTCGATAGTGATTAGTATGTAGTAAGCATCGCTGTAATCGTGGTTCATAATACCCCGATCTAATCTTTAACATTTCCGTTAGAGCATACCAACTGATGGCACCATTTGTGTCTTGATTAATTAAATTTCTTGTATTCCTGACCAAATCTCCATGCCTGGCAGCATCTCACTTCACTTCGATCTCTCTCACTCTGGTCAAGGAGGCAAATTACCAGGTTTCATTATAGTCATCTGTTCGTCCTGTGTCTCTTATGATATGGCGTTGATGATGTCCCACCTCGATCATCGCCACGTTCGCCAACAGATCGGTTCTCTCATTACCTTTCGGTACAGAGTGGCCCGGCCCATAGATGAAAGTTAGTTAGACTAATTGTAATATGCTAAGTGTTTCAATGCCAATAGTAACAACTGGAAAGATCACGGGGGAAGAGAGGCAGGGGCAGACCAAGAGAAATTATGCTGGGTGGATTGGGACGGTGGCATTGAGGAATATCATCAGCAGAGTTGATCCATAAAACCAAAGACCGAGATCTGTGGAGAGTCATGAACGCCTACGCTTGCCGGCATGGCACTTGATGATGTTGAGTTGATTTGAGTTGAGTTAAGAACCGACATCACTGCACTCAGGACATTCCCATACGTGCTCCGTCCCCTCGTTCAACAGTCATACTACTAATCGTTCCCATCGCTATCTGATTTAAAGTTCTGCTGGTCTTCCCTCTCAGTTTTGAGATTCTTCCAGAACCCCTGCCGATCCCCCGCTATCTCATTCTTTCCAGATATGGGTTCTCAATCTGTGTCCCCGCCTTCTCCACCTGGTATCACAAGCGCACGACCACCTCCCCATTATTCATAGGTAATCTACCACAAAGACCTTATCATTTCCTGCTAGCCTATCAGCCTGCTCACTCCGCCGCACCCCCGCATGGTCAGGGCAAAATATCCATACATTTCTCACAATCTGTGACCTCTGAAGCGACAATAGCCATTCCACACGAAATTTCTCCAACTTACTAAGCATACTCTTTGAATCCGTAATGAATATAACGTGTGTTGCAGTAATCTCCTCTAATCAACAGAATGCCGCTGTTACTGCTTTCAACTCCATTCTCATGCTGGAGGTCGTAGTCTCATATGCCAGAATCTCCTTTTTCAGGACTCGTCCATTAGCTTTTGCAATGAAACCCCAACCACTAAGTCTGTTTCTCACCACTGACCCATCGGTGTAGATGACTATATCACCTTGGTGTGTGTTACTTTGGATTAGTTGTTGCACTTCAAACTCAGTGCGGCCCGCTGACCATTCTCTGCACTCACGACCCAGTGTTACTATTACGTTGTGCCAGTTCGTCATGTCTTCCGGAACTTCAACCCACTCTTTTTCACGATTGATGGTCTCTAGATCACACACCTGGTGTATAGATAGTTCTGCCTGTGCAATCTAGGACCTGTCTCATCTTAGTCCATGACCCTTGACCATATCCATTGCTTCATGTAGGGGTGATCCCTATCTGCAGCAACTCTCAGGTACCATTTGGCCTGAAGAACCCTATGCCTATCCCCCATTGTATGTAGCGCCAGGATGTGCCTCATGCATATAATTAGTATGTCCCTTGTGCACCCCAGGATTACCCGCGTGGCAGCATTCTGTATGCTCTCCAACCTTTCAAGCTGGCTCTTTGATACTGTCACCAGCTCCAAACCATACTAAATGACATAAATTATTAACTGCTGAAAGAGCTTGTAAAGCATTATCTGCTCTACCGCGGTAGCTGCCATCGTCCTCAATGCATTAAGTCCCCTACCAGCCTTCACCACCAAAGCCTCCACATGATCCTTAAAAGACAAACACCTGTCAAAGGATACCCAAGTACTTCAGTTTACTCTCTCTCTCTCTACTAAGAAGGCATCCATTCAATATAATACCTGGGACATCTGCCTTGACCATCCGGTTATCCATGGAATACCACACAACCGATGCCTTGTCTGGGTTTATAACGGCCCCTGCACCACTCAGCCACCCTGTTTACTGCCACCTGTAAGTCTTCAGCTAAACTGGTCCTGTCTCTGCCCTTCCTGTACACCTTAACATCATCTGCAAATGTCAAGATTCTACCCACACCTGGTGTCTCAATAGCTGTGATTTTGCTGTTGTAAACATTAAAGAGCACTGGGGATATGGCAGATCCCTGTGACAACCCAGGTGTAATAATACATGGGTCAGAAGTCATGGAACCGATGCGCAATGCAACCTTACGCTCATAGAGGACTGCTGCAACCCATCTGACAAGGCAAGGGCAGACCTCCGTGTCCAACAGTGTGTATATCAACCGATCACACCTGACCCTGTTATACGCATCATCTAGGTCAAGAGCTACCGTCATTGTTCCTTGTTTATCCTGGAAACCCTCGTAGACATCAAATGCAAAAGTTGCAGCATTGGCCCAGGTGTCCTTCCCAGGCCGGTAACTCCCGAGCCCTTTGGGAAGCAGATAACGACTTTCCAAATGTCGCTGGAGCCTGCGTGCTACTATCGTTTCGAGGACATTGTCAAACGTGTTTTTTCAGGGTTATGATTCGGTATCCATTATCAGGGTACGTCACTGATCCCAGCTTGAAGCGCTTGGCAGAAAGATCAACGGTCAGATAGATCATTGAGACTCGTAGTTACATATTGTCAAGTCTGTGTGATGTTCTAACTAGACGGGAGAGTGCACTTTGGCAACTTTCTGTGATATCATAGTTATTGTTATAGAGACAGTACATAAATAACAGTCAGTCATCATGACAAGTCAAAGCACAAGTAAAGTTCATATTATTTTGGGTATGTTGCCTCATCTCTAGAATCTCTTGTTTTTCTGAATTACTTTTGATGTTGTTATCTTGTACAAATAAGTCAAAATGGTCAGCTGTTTGCTTTCTTGTTAAGATATTTCCATCTCTATATAGTGCAATGTTTGAGTTGCTCCCTGTGCTCTCATCGTTAAGTTGTTTTACTAGCTTCCACAACTTCCTTGTGTCTCTTTCAAAGTTCAGTGACTCTGTTTTCTCCTGCCAGCTTTTCCGTCTTGCCTGCAGCTTGGCCCTTTGAAATTTGGCTTTTGCGTGCTGGTATTTGGTGTGGTGCTCAAGACTAGGTTTGGATTCTTCTTGCTTTCTACATACTTCCACATCATTATGCAACTGTTCTAGTTCTCTACTCCAGTACTGTTTGAATTGTTTACGAGCTCCTCTTGGTACTATTTCTCATGTATTATGCATTTCTCAAACTCTTCAACTACTTTTTTTTAAAATGTCTTTGTGTTCAGATATCTTAGTGGTGTAACACGGGCTCAAGCATCTCGTTTTTTATGGGGCACTATATAAATTAACCATTTATCGATTTTGCAATACAAAGGGCGATAACTCCTGATATTTATTTTTTCTTTAAAAAGTAGGCATGGTCTAGTGGGTGTGGTCAAGTGACTCATCAGAGTGGGTGTGGTCAAGTGACTCATCAGAGTGGGTGTGATCAAGAGGTCAAGAGGTGGTCAAGTGGGTAGGCGTGATTAAGTGACCCCTCGAAGTTTATGGGAGGTACGTTTAGTGACGTGGTGATGTGTACAACATAAAAGTAAAACATAAAATATTCGAAATAACAAACAAACGATTCAAAGAGAAGATATATAATAATTTTATACAGGGAAAACATATATAGAATGCATAGTTAAATGAGGAGAGGTGTGGTTGGTACATTATCAGGTTGTACCTGTCGTTTTATGTACAGATATGATACGGAAGCACGATGTTGTTGATAGATGTAGACACTCGTCCAGTGGGTCTTAAACCCCATATTGTTTCCCCCACCCGCCTCTTGGGTGGTGAAGACATTCAAGAATTTTTCCTTGTCCAAAACGTGGTTCTTGGTTAGGCCTTTGGTCTCGTCTTGGTGTAGGAACCGAAACAATGATACGTTTTACTAGACAGTGACACCACCCACCCCCTATCGTATTCTAGTTTGAAAAGACCAGGGGTTCTCGTTTCATACGCTTTGATGTCCTGACAGTCCTGACATGTAGTGGTACTAGGGGCAGCTCTATGAGCAGGGCAGACTTCAGACGGGAACCACTAATTGTAGACTCTATCATATTCTTCTTGTAGGTGTCTAACCACCTCAGAGAGTGAATCGGCACTAAGGGCCAAGTAGAGAGAGAGAGAGAGAGAGAGAGAGAGAGAGAGAGCGCGAGAGAGAGAGAGAGAGAGTGAGTGAGAGAGAGAGAGAGAGAGTCAGTGTCCATTTCGGTGAGTTGGTAGTCGTCTTTAGAGACAAATGTGTCGAGAAAGTCAAAGTAGAAAGCTAGCATGCGAAATTTGGCATACTGGAAGACAAAGAAGCTAATCTGTAGAGGCAGATCCCATACCGTTTTCTTCTTTAGCATTTCTACTTCGAAGAGATCATCCGTAATAACAGTCATGTTTTTAAACCTAGAGTTATTGATTAGTTTAGTAGTATCTTTTCCCTGGCAGTAGGAGACACCGGCATGTTTGGCATTATTTGTTAGTGTTTTGCAGTAAGCGGCGTTTCCTAATAGTTCATAGTGACGGTTGTAATAGCTTCAGCCAGATTTATCTCCCCTTGGCGACGGGCGTTAGACACTGTTTCCCCAAATTGTTTAAAACAACAGGTCGATACTCGATTGTCTGGTAGATTTGTGTAACTACCAACCCAGGAGATAGCTACCACTTTGAAAGCAGGGTGGCTAATAAAATGATCTTCCAGAAATAACTACTCATGAAAGTCCGCCGTGGAGTAGTCAGTAGTTTATATTTTATGGGGTATTCTTTCATAAATTCGCCAATGTCGTCTCTCAATACTTCCGTGTTCTTGACAATTGGCGGCATCTCAGCAAAGACCTCTTACAAATCAGCCGGGGTCTCAATATAACATTCAACAAAAAAGAAAATCCCCCCCCCCCCCCCCCCCCCCCCAAAAAAAAAAAAAAAAAATTATAATAATAAAATAAACAAAACAAAAACAAAACAAAAATCTCGTCTTTTACAGCCTCGAAGATATGTTTTTCAGCAACAAACCCCAAGGAAGTTCTGACAGTAGAAATGTTTTATTTGAAGACATGCAGTGAATGAAAGCAGAAGAAGTGAAGACATGCAGTGAATGAAAGCAGAAGAAGTGAAGACATGCAGCGAATAAAAGCAGGAGAAGTAAAGGCATGCAGCGAATGAAAGAAGAAGTAGTGAAGATATGCAGTGAACGAAACAGAAGAAGTGAAGACATGCAGTGAATGAAAAAAGAAAAGGTGAAGACATGCAGCAAACAAAAGAAGAATAAGTGAAGACATGCAGGGAGTGAAATAAATGAAGACATGCAGTGGACAAAAGAAGAAGAAGTGAAGATATGCAGCAAGCGAAAGATGAAGATCAAATGAAGACATGCAGCGAATGAAAGAAGAAGTAATGGTGACATGCAGCAAACGAAAAAGAAGAAGTGAAGACATGCAGCGAACATAAGAAAAAGAAGTGAAGACATGCAGTGAACGAAAGAAGAAGTGATGATTTTCAGCAACAAAATATAAATAAATAAGAAGTGAAGTCATGCACAGAACGAAAGAAGAAGTGAAGCCATGCAGTGAACAAAAATATAAAACATTAAGACATGCAGCGAACGAAAAAAGAAGAAGTGAAGACATGCAGCGAATAAAATAATAAGTAAAGACATGCAACGAACGAAAGAAGAAGAAGTGAGGACATGCAGTGAACGAAAGAAGGAGAAGTGAGGACATGCAGTGAACAAAAAAAAAAAACAAAAAAAAAAAAAACAACGTTAAGACATGTAGCGAACGAAAGAAGAAGAAGTGAAGACATGCAGCAAATAAAAGGAGTGAAGACATGCAAGGAACAAAAAAAAAAGTGAAGAATGCAGTGAACGAAAGAAGAAGAAGTGAAGACAATCAGCAAATGAAAGAAGAAGAAGTGAAAACATGCAGTGAATGTAAGAAGAAGAAGTGAAGGTATGCCGCGAACAAAAGCAACAGTGAAGCATACCATGAACAAATTCAGAAGAAGTTAAGACATGCAGTAAATGAAAGAAGAAGTGAAGAAAGCAGCGAACGAAAGAAAAAGGAGTGGAGAATGCAGCGAATGAAAGAATAAGTGAAGTTACGCAGCGAAAGAAAGAAGAAGTGAAGACATGCAACGAACGAAAATAAATGTGAAGAATGCAGGGAACGAAAGAAGAACTCCTCTGACGTGTCTCCATCTTGCCGTGGTAGAGGGGCTTGCGTGTTCCAATGACCCCAAGAGCTATGCGAGGGTAGCACAGCTACTGGTAGGGTCTCCCCTGTCGGACAGGGCAAGGGGTAGGAACCAGACCAAGAGAGACACACACCTACTGCCTTGCAGGTAGACTGGGGACAGGCAGTCAAAGGCTAGGGATAAGCAAATCCATAGCACTCAAGTCCGAATCAGGCGCACGATACCAATACATTCTTAGCCCAGACACACATTCTACGGTTCTCAAATGAGGGATATGGCTGAATACCGGTCAATATCCCCCGGATGTGAGGGCCGGGCCGATACTCACCCATTGCTAAATGGTGGTTAGATACTGAGCCTGCTACATGCTTGGTCCAGATACTTGCTCTAAGGCTCTCAGCTGAGGGATATGAGGGATCACCCGGATGAGAGGGCCTGGCCGTTACTCGCTCTCTGCTGCATGGAGGTAAGATGCTGAGTCGGCAGCACATGTATCCTACCTCGTAAGCATTACTATAGGTGGAAAAAGGGTCCCAGTTGCACGCAATGGATACGATGCAAGTCTGTATTTAAACTTACAGGGTGCGCGTGGTCAAAGGTGGAAATACGTCTCACTAATACCAAATGGAACGCTTGGCTAGCGAATCCATTACGTGGAATTCCGAAGCAAAATCTTGCTGAGTGGATGTCATCTGCAAACTGACCGTTCCTTGTTTGTGCGGGGAGCGGCCAGTGGCGAATGAAATGCCCTATACATGGAAGTGAGGAATTAAAGCAGCCATGAGCAGGATGTGGCGATTCCTTGGGTGAGCCTATTCTTAGAGCGCTATGTGCCGGCTCTGCAATTATGGAAGCTTCCTTGGATGGCGGAAAATGCCTATGGACTGTCCCTGTCTTCCCTTTAGGGCTGACCATGAAGTCTTTGGTCATTCCAACTTGACCGGCAGATAATTTGACGACACCACAGCAGTAGAGAGTCGAATGTCCCTCGAAATCACTGGAAGGCAAACCCATTTACCAAACGCCCACTGAAGTCAGATGTGCCGGCCTAAGGGCGCAAATAAAACAGACACAAAGCCAAAACGTGCAAGCGAGACTGGAATGTCCCTTATGCCCGGAACAGCTCTGACTATTTTATCCTCCGGGTACAGCGTCCAGCAAATTTCCGAACCGAAAGCTGGCTGAGTGAACACCGTCTACATCCTGACTGTTCCTGGTCTGTGCGGGGAGCGGCCTGTAGCGAGCGAAATGCCCAATACATGGAAGTGAGGAATTAAAGTAGCCATGTGCAGGACATGGCGATTCCATTGGTGAGCCCGGTACCAGAGTGGTATGTATAGGCTATGCAGTTATGGAAGCCTCCTTTGATGGCTGTAAATGCTCATGGACTGCCCCTGTCTTCCCTTGAGGGCTAACCGTGAAGTCTCCGACCGTTCTAACTTGACCAGCTAGGATGTGGACGGCACCACTAAAGTGAAAGTCCCCAAGGAAGGCTAATCTGGTTTAAAAAACGCCGCTAATTATTTCGTGACCTATAATGTGTGATGGTCGAACACTTCACACCCCACATTATATTTCGTGGCCTATAATATGTGACCGTCTAACACTTCACAACCCACCTCATATTTCCTGACCTATAATATGCGATGGTCTAAAACTTCACACCCAACCTCGTATTTCGTGACCTATACAATGTGAAGGTCTAGCACTTCACACCCCACCTCATATTTCGTAACCTATAATATGTGATGGTCTAACACTTCACTCACCAACTCACATTTCGTGACCTATACTATCAGACGGTCTAGCACGTCATACCCCACCCACTTCATATTTCGTGACCTATAATATGTGACGGTCTAACACTTCACACCCCACCTCATATTTCGGGGTCTATAATGTGTGATGGTCTAACACTTCACACACCACTGTGGGCTATTAAAGAAAGGGATAGGGGATTAAGGCCCTAATTCTAACAGCCAACTCTATAAGAAACTTGAAAATGGTCAATGAGACTTTCTAGGGGTATAAACTATGTAAAGTGATGTTTCCTAACAGAGGCCAATAGAGCACTGGAGATTTACCGAACTCCCGAGAGGATAACACTCACTCTTAGTAAACCGGAAGTCCGTGTGGTTATCCAGTCCACGATCAGCTCCATAGTAATGTTGTCTCTTGACAAGTATTTTCAAACACCCATAAAAAGACTCAAACACCAACTAACAAGTAAATAAACAACTCTTAAATACAACAGATAACATTATTTTGGGATGACCTGGGGAAAGCGGGAAGTGTGTATATGCTCATGTGACATGGTATAATGATTCACAACCATTAAAAAAATGGTAATAACATTTCAATAAAAGATATGTCAATAATATCTAATTAATTAATTAACTGTTCAGATGTTGTCTTGACGAAGAAATTAAATTAACACTTTCCTGGCTCCATTGTTTGAACTACACAGATAATTTCCACTGTTTCATCTACACAGATAAATCTCTCTCCATTGATTCATCAAAGCAGATAAATGTCCATTATTTCAACAACACAGATAAATGACCATTGTTTCAACTACACAGATAAATATCCATTTATAAGTATGAGTCATAAAATGGAATTCCTGGGTTTAGAATCCTGCGGGTGTTGGCACGGGGAACACATGAAGTAGTACTAAAAGAGGCATAGCGGCGTTTATCATGCTGAGGTTTATGTTAGGACAATGAAGAGGCCAGTGATGATTAGGGGTGAATCACTCTTCCCGCATAGGAAAGGTATTTTCCTTCTCCTGCGGTGAGGACTATGACCCTCCTGTTGCGATTCTTCATCGTTTGGGAAAATACCAAATTTTCAGCCAAACAAAGACCTTTTCAGCCCAATGAAGCAACCACCGCCCCCCACCCTCCCCCCCCCCCCCCCCAAAAAAAAAAAATAATGAATTAAAACAAAAACACCACAACAGCCGAACTGGCTAACACGCCTTGATCTGTCAAATGCAGGAGTTGTTTAAACCAAGCCAGAGGTAATTTGGCGGTTGTCTGTCCCATAATTTTGGAACAGGGGAGATAAGTTTCCCAGTTGTCACCCCTGTCTTTACAAGCGGTAATTCTCATTGACAACACAAGCGAACATCTTCTGGGATGGACTCCCCTCTGCCATCTCCCCATCTCGCATATGATCAAACGCCATGTGTTCATCTATTCTGAGCTTGTTTACAACTCCGATAGTTGCCAATTTTCTAAAGGCAGACAAATTGTATCTTTAGCTGCAGTTTTGTTATGTTAAGAAATCAGGGAATGAATTCGTCTTAATACTGTGGACTTTGAAGCACTTATTCTTCTCTGTTCGGAATGGGGATGATTGGCTCATGCTATTATAAATAGAAATGTCACACATCCCCCATCTAAGACATTTTCCCGCAGGAGAACTGAACTAACATCTACTACTACTCTTCTGAATTCTAACTTCTAATCCAACTCCTCTCCAGTGTTTCCTTTCACTACTGTCTCTGTTACAGTCTCAGGAACAAGTTTAGTTTAGTTTAGTTTAGTCGATGGATCAACATCACGGCACACGGGTGTAACCCATAAGTGCTCCGTTCTTCTCCTAACTCAAACCTGAGTCTGGAGAAACTCAGCTCAGTGCACGAACTCCGTAGCACCGGCGAGGATCCTGAAATACTTTGAGTAGATTTTTAACTAGAAATTTTGCCCGGGCAGCGCTGTTAGGCTACTCTTTTTTTTCGATTTCCAACTGCCAAGGGATTTTTTACGTGCGCAGCAATACACACGGGTGTCCGATCTCACTACCCAGAGACCAGGGGAAATATTGTTACTAGAAGTCCACGTGAAAAAGTCCCGGTCCATACCGGGGCTTGAACTCGGGACCTCCAGCACTCGAGGCGGACACCATACCTCGAGACCACGTAGCCCCATATGACGACGGAGGAAGTCCGTTCCTACATTCAACATTCCAGGTACGTACTCGATCTTAGGGTTAGGGTTAAGGGTTAAGGATTAGGGTTTAGGGTTAGGGTTAGGGTCTGACCGTATGTGGTCAGCGGGCCAGAGCAACGGCTCTCTGCTCTGACATTCTGATCAGACGGGAGATAAGCCTTTGCTCTGACCCACTGGCCAGATAAGGGTGTCTGCTCTCACATCCTGGTTAAAAAGGTGATGTGCCCTTGCTCATGTAAATGTGTCGCGCTTTCCTGATTTTGTCCAGTTTTTGTGAAAATGATGACTTTCCCATTATGATGTTTCGTTGTGTTTTATTGATTTTAAGTAGCTGTTTTTAAGCTATTGGGGAATAAAAGTGGTGTATTTATCATTATTCTGTAAATTTAATTGGATCATCATCAAAGATCGGGAAGTAGTGCCTTGGTAAATGGCAATTTTAAAGAATTGTCACTCCTGTCTTCTAATTAGTTTAAAAAAAAAAAAATCTAAAATTATTATTATATTTCTGAACTCTAGCAAAAGTATCAATACTGACGTGTTTCTTGTGCAATCTCCTTTAATTTGATATATAATACAATATAGCTGCTACCATTTTAACAATTTTAATATCATTATTGGACACATCCCTACTTCCCATTTTATGTCACCAATTTCTGTTTGGTCCACACCCATGTGTTGTTTATCAGTGAATCAGTTAAAACAATATCTAGCACCATATGCCGACAGCTTTTAAGCAGGTAGAGGGGCTCTTTGTGATACTTACATATTTATCAGCTTATAATGAGAAAAAGAAAAAAAACCGAGTTGCCATACATAATGATGTCTTCAGATCTTATTTCCTTATGCAGTGAAAATATTTTCTGAGATTTAGAAGATAAGAGAGGAATTACCATTGGGGGATATGACATCAATTACATTAGATATGCGGATGTTACAGTATTTATTGCATACAAGGAGCAGGATCTGCAGCATTTGGTAGATACGGTTATTGTACACAGTGAACAACTAGGGTTAGAATTAAATTGTAATAAGTCAAAGATTATGGTCGTTACTAAGAAGACAGAAATACCACAATGTAATATACAGGTAAATTGGTATATTCTTAAGCAAGTGAATCGGTACAACTATCTTGGAATAGTCATAACATCTGATGGGAAGTGACTTGAAGAGATTAGAACAAGAATCGCTATGGCAAAGGTAGCCATTTACCAGATGAAAAACCTAATATCAATTCCAACGAGAAATTGAGAGTTGAAGTGCTGCATAAAACCTAAGTAGTTATATAGGGAGGAAACACTCTCCTTTTCAGGAGGCTCCTGATGTGGCTCCCCTGTGGGTCGCACATCAGGATTAATCCTGATATTGTTCCCTGGTTGTATATCTTGTGGATCCCTGTGGACTATTGGGGGTCCCTGTGGGTCCCTGTTGGTCCATATTGTGGGACGCCTGTGAGTCTCTGCTGTGGGTCCCCAGTTGTGGGACCCTGTTGTGGGTCCCCAATGGATCCATGTGGGTCCCCTGTTGGGGCCTCTGTTTTAGGTCCCATGTTGTGGGTCCCTGGTGTTGGGCCCCTGTGAGTCTTTGTGTGTCCCACTGCCAAGGAGAGATAATATCCTCTGTGCCAACGGGAGATGGTTCCCCCTATGCCAAGGGGAGATAATTTACTATGAGCCAAGGGGAGATAATTTTACCGATGAAATCGGTGGAATTTCTTGCGTGGCGTTGGCTATGTCGGTTTCTAAAATCTAAGCTGTCAGCGTCTACGATCTGGGTGATGACAAATTACCATCATTAATTGTGCAAAAATACTTAAGTGAGCGCACGGGTTTTTGCTGGCGATCGGTGGTGGGGGCGGCTATTCCATTAAAACATGCTAAGGAAACGTCAGCACTGCGGTGGCGTATGGAAAAGTATTATTAGAGTAGTAGTAATGATGATAGTAGTAGTAATAGTAATAGTAGCAATTGTAGTTGTAACAATGGTAGTATTAGAAGTAGTAATAGTAGTAGTAGCAATAGTAGTAGTATTAGTAGTAGTATTAGTAGAAATGGCTTAGAGGTTAGCGACTTTTCTCCGTAATCTCGTATACTCTCGTAGGTAACGAGAAGACGGTGAGAATCTGCAGTGGTTCGAATCGAATCGGTAACTTACGGGGTATGTGAACCGGCCGCTCAGAAAGCAATGGCAAACTACTGAGCGTAATCTTGCCAAGAAATCAACATACAGCTGAAAAATGCTGGTGTTGACAGCGATGTCCTGTAAAGGATATGCTAAAATAAAAATAGTAGAAATAGTAGTGGCAGTAGTAGTAATAATAGTGATAGTAGTAGTAGTAGTAGTAGTAGCAGCAGCAGCAGCAGCAGCAGCAGCAGTAGTAGTAGTAGTAGTAGTAGTAGTAGTAGTAGTAGTAGTAGTAGTAGTAGTAGTAGTAGTAGTAAGAGTAGTAGTATTAGTATTAGTAAATGTAAAAATAATCATAGTAGTAGTAGTAGTAGTAGTAGTAGTAGTAGTAGTAGTAGTAGTAGTAGTAGTAGCAGCAGCAGCAGCAGAAGCAGTAGTAGTAGTAGTAGTAGTAGTAGTAGTAGTAGTAGTAGTAGTAGTAGTAGTAGTAGTAGTAGTAGTAGTAGTCGCAGCAATATTAGTAATTTAGCGATAGTAGTATTAGTAAGCTATAGCAATGTTGGTATAAGAAGAAGTATTAGTAGTATTAGTAGTGGCATTAGCAGAAATAGTAGTGGTAGTGTTAGCAATAGTAGTAGTACACGAAACGGAAGAAGAAGGGGTGAAAGACTACTACTACTACTACTACTACTACTACTACTACTACTACTACTACTACTACTACTACTACTACTACTACTACTACTACTACTACTACTACTACTAGCAGCAGCAGCAGCAGTTAATGTACCAATAATCATAGTAGTAGTAATAGCAATAGTAGTAATAGTACCAATAGTAGTAGTAATAGCAGCAGTAGCATTGGTAGTGTGGTAGAGATACAAGGCTCTTTATCGGGATGTGTAAGGGTGTATAGTCACTCACATGGTCACATGATTAAGGGATACATCCGGAAGACGTGAGTGATGGTTTTATCTGGTCAATAGTTAAGTTGCATCCAGTCATATGCTGGATCCAGTCATATCTATCCAATCCAGTCCTAACAAATATCCAGTTGCATCCACTCATATGCACATCCGGGACACGTGCGTAATCGCCACAACAGGTCAAAGAGCGCGATGCTTCTGGTCGCATACATAAGGATACATCCTGTTACACCCGGTCAAAGATGGCGTTGCAACCGGTCACATGTGTAAGGGTACATCTACTACTACTACTACTACTACTACCTACTACTACTACCTACTACTACTACTACTACTACTACTACTACTACTACTACTACTACTACTACTACTACTACTACTACTACTACTACTACTACTACTACTACTACTACTACTACTACTACTACTACTACTACTACTACTACTACTGCTGCTGCTGCTGCTGCTACCACCACTACTACTACTACTACTACTACTACTTCTAATACTACTACTATGATTATTGGTACATTTACTAATGCTGCTGCTGCTGCTGCTACTGCTACTACTACTACTACAACCAGTCTTTCCCCCTTCTACTTCCGCTTCGTGTACTACTACTATTACTACTACTACTACCACTACCATTACTACTAATGCTACTTCTAATACTACTAATACTTCTACTGATTAGCAACATTGCTACAGCTGCCATTTTTACTACTACTACTACTACTACTACTACTACTACTACTACTACTACTACTACTACTACTACTACTACTACTACTACTACTACTACTACTACTACTACTACTACTACTACTACTACTGCTGCTGCTGCTTCTATCACAACAACAACAACAACAACAACAACAACAACTACTACTACTACTACTACTACTACTACTACTACTACTACTACTACTACTACTACTACTACTACTACTACTACTACTACTACTACTACTACTACTACTACTACTACTACAATCCGTCTTTCTCTCTGTCTTTCGTTTCGTGTACTACTACTATTACTTCTACTAGCACTACTATTTCTACTAATGCTACTACTTCTAACACTACTACTACTATTGCTACTACTGCTATTACTACTTCTACTAATACCACAATTGTTACAACTACTATTGCTACTGCTACTATTACTACTACTATCATCATTACTACTACTCTAATACTGCTGTTCCATACGCCACCGCAGCGCTGACATGCCATTCGCTCTTTTCATGGAATACCCAACCCTGCCACCGATTACCCGCAATCACCCGAGCACTCGCTTAAGTATTTTTGCACAATTAATGATGGTAATTTGGCATCACCCAGATCGTAGACGCTGACAGCTTAGATTTTAGCCGCCGATATAGCAAACACGCAAGAAATACCACCATTGACATTGGCAAAATTATCTTCCCTGGGGTTAGGGAAAATTATTTGCCCACTTCACCATGGAAATTATTTTCCCTTGGCACAAGGACCCACAAGGACCCACAGGGGATCCACAACAGGGGGTCCACAACAGGGACCCACAACAGGGGACCCATAGGGGACGCAAAAATGGGGACCCAAACTGATCCATAGGGGACCCACAACAGGGGACCCACAACAGGGACCCACAGGGGACCACCACATGGACACCCAATACTCCGCAGGGATCCCCAAGGACCCAAAGGACCCACAACAAGGGTCCCACAACAAGGGACCCACATCAGAATTAATCCTGATGTGCGACCCATGGGGGACACAAGGGGACCGACACGGGACCCATATATTGAGCCTCCTGAAAAGGAGTGTGTATCTCCATGTACAGCTACTAACCTCTGCTTTTGTATGGATGTTAAACGTGGACAATGAGCAGACAAGCTGGAAAACATCTAATGGCAGTGGAAATGTGGTTTCTGGGGGGAAATGCAAAGAATACAATGGGTAGACAGGAAAAAAAAAAAAAAAAACTAATGAGAAAGACCTACAAGAAACAAATGAAAACCGGAAACTGATTAGAAAAATTAAACTTAGAGTCACATTTTCTGGGCACGTTATGTGAAGAAATAAACCAGAGATCTTGGTTACAACTGGCAAGATTGAGGGAAAAAGAACAAGGGTAAGGCAGAGAAGTAAATATCTGGACAGAGTTAGTTCCATATCCTTTACAGGGCGTCGTAGTCAACACTATCATGTTTTGCTGTTGTGATCTCTTGGCAAGTTTGCGTTCAGTAGTTTGTCATTGTTTTCTGAACGACCGGCACCCATACCATTTCTTAAAAACCAACGCAAGGCGGTCTGTTGCCAAATTGCCCGCAGCTGTGTTTCTAACGCATGTATAAGGGATTACGAACTGTGACCGTAACACCTTCGCCACGGAGCAGGCAAATATCTGGATGGCTTGGCCAAATGTTATTGTCGAGGCAAGAGCACATTGTTGATCCACGACTAGTGTCGTGTGAGATGGCGAAATATGACCACCTACGCTTATCGGCATGACACATACATTTGACGCACTGATATACAGACAAACAGGCGAGGCCGTGCTACACTTTCACAGCTTTACCGCAGTTCCACCTAATTTTATGATACTAAGAGGCGGCACCGTAAGGGGGCTTCATAAGGGGGCGGCATTTTAAAAGAGTTAGTCAATCAGCCAGACAGACAGACAGACAGAAGGACAACAAACAGGCAGGCAGGCAGAATGTTTATTGGCTACATGTCGTTTGAGATAATTTTCCATTATTGTTATTTTTATTTTTTTAGATAGATAGATAGATAGATAGATAGATAGATAGATAGATAGATAGATAGATAGATAGAAAACTGGGTGAACTTTCGATGACCCCCCAACTCTGCCCTGCGCATATCGATACTGGTGACCTTGTCATGTGACAGGAGGATTTCTGCTTCAGAGACCACCATCTCCGACCTGGTCTAGTAATGTTCGTTCCTAGCATTCTACACTTTAACAGGCCTGGACTTAAATGTTCTTACATCAAGGTAATGTAGTTAACAAGTACAGAAACCGAGTCAGATGCGGCAAAACGCGGTGTAATGAAGTCGGTCCGCTCATCTTAAACTGAAACAATGTCGCGAATGGCCACATCACAACACAACAATAACAAACAAAAATAACATTGTTTGCTATCGATCGTTGTTAAAACAATGATTTCATTCACTCATTCACTGATTCACTGTCAGACAAGTGGGTTTGGACCCAACAGACATTGATGGCAGAAAATGGAGGATGTGTCACAGTAATGATGTAAAATGATTAAAATGATAACAGATATATTGTATTTTATTATAAATCAAATTACAGGAGATTGCACAAGGAACATGTCTGTCGGCGTCGGTGTTGACAATTTTGGGAGAGGTTAGACATTTTATCACAATATTGATAGATTTTGTAACAACAATTTGAATTAAAGGGATGACCGTCATCATGACGACTATTAAAAACGATTTCGGGACTCTTCCGAACGACGGTCGAAATTATTTAATTTAGTGTTAAAAGCATCCCTTACAGGCCTTCATTAGCTGATATAATAAAAAAATATGAACTAAAATATAGAACTGAGCAAATGGAAATACGTACCAACAATATTTTACAGTTATATGTGGAAATTGTGGCACTAAAGTTGTAAACACTGTCGGAAAACATGTTCTAAACTATTATATTATTGGTATATCCGTGGGGCGAAAAAAATTATACATATTGGAATGAGCAGTGAATGTGTTGTCGATCACTTCCGGTTCAGTGTGTCACGGACTGCTAGACCAATCGATGGATACAATAAATGTGTCTGGGCCCGGAGGGCCCTCACTGTCGTCGGTAGCACAAGCTATGGATATACACTCCGACGACAGTGAGGGCCCTCCGGGCCCATAACCTTTATTGTATCCATCGATCGGTCTAGCAGTCTGCCACACACTCAAACGTCGAATGGTCTAGTGTCTAGCTGATGACGATACTCTCAAACGTGATTGACAACACATCGCGCCGGAAATGACCTTATGAGGCCCTATAAGGGATGCATTTTACACTAAATTATGACCGTCGTTCGGAAGAGTGCCAAGATTTCTGCTTACCAAGGCTTTATTTCTCCTATTATTAATCCTGTTAAATTGAATGAATAAAGATAAACAGACCACTTTTCTTCACCAATATCATAAGATTTTAAAGAATTGCTCCTTAACCCTTTACAGGGCAGATGCGTGTCCGTTTTTTAGCCCTGAATGGGCAAGATTGTTTCACGTTCGGTAAAATTTCGGGTTGCGTTAGTAAACACATCACAAATAAGGTGTTAGTCAACCGATTTTAGTTAAATAAACAACACAATGAAGGGAAAAGCATGCAGAATATGTTACTCACGTGATTGTTGACGGTTATCCATATATGAACACAAATATTTACGAAATACAGTTATTGCTTGTGATTTTCAGTCATCTATACGGCAATTTACAAACACATTTGCAGAATCATAATCACTTTCTTTTAAAGTCCGACTCACGACTGCTACTGCAAAGTAACGCTTTTCACTTATATCTAGCTCCGATTAGTAGTCAACTTCGTGCCCTTTAATGTCACTTAAATTGAACCTAGCGAAATCTCGGCTATCACTTGAAGAATCGCCGAAATCCATTTTGAAAAACTAAGCGTAAAAACCCCGAAAACTATCAACAAAAGTCTGTTCAAATTCATAGTAAGTGCTTCCAAATGGCGGCCACGTTGTCAAGCTATCGGCAAAAGCGAAAGTAGCCGTCGGAAGTATCGGAAAGCCGAGAGCTCGAGTTTTTACAATGCATAATAGTATCAGGCGCGTTTGGGCGATCTGCCTGTTTAAGGTATCGGACGGAAATGGACGTTCCACCCTGTAAAGGGTTAAAACCACCAAAAAAGCAATTGTAACTGCATATTTTGAAGAATGTCAATTTCACTCATAATTGAGAAAATCAGAATACACTTGGCAGGTTTGTTCTCTATAGATTGACAATTAATATATACACATTTCTGTTTATTGTTATTTACAGTACTGCCTAGCTTATTTGTGATAGGCTGCAAAGCAAACTTTGGGACATAAGTGTGACTATTAGTGCAGCCAGAGCAAACAAAAGTTGACCTGTGCCGTTTAGCTTGAGTGATGCACAAAACAGTTTCTGTCAATACCAACATATTCTGTCAAATTCTTGGCACCTGTCACTCTTTCAGCATAATTTCCTGCAGCAGTCTTTTTGTAATTCTTTTGGCAGGCAGAGTGTGGCACTTTCAGGATTAATCTGAGCTGCTTCGCGCTGTGCAATTTCCAGTAAACTTTGCTTGAAATCCTTCAGTGACAGTTTTTTCCCTCCATTCTGTGTTTGGCATATGGTGTGCAGAATGTGTGCATTGACCTGTGCAATTTCAAAAATCCAGTAGTAGATCTTCTTCCACCACTTAATGGTTTTCCTATCATGTATGTTGTAGTATCCAACCATTTAGTCCATTCTGTCACAGCCGTTCATCGCCTTGTTATAGTTATGGATCACCTTCGGTTTGCTGACCAATTTCCTCATTCCGCTCTCAACAGTTCCAACTACAGACTTGGTGGAGACAACAATGCATGGCTTTTTAGATGTTTTATCTCTCCATACCACATACTGAACTCATTATATGATACCGGACATATACCTTTTGAATTATGTAATTCTGAATTTATTGCAATCCCAAAGAAATCAGGAGCCTTGGAATGTGATCAACATAGAACAATTAGTACAATGAGTCACATCACAAAGATTTCACTACGAATTATCATGCAAAGAGTGAGGAAGAAAATTACAACCTGAAATAGGGGAAGAACAATGAGGGTTTGTAGAAGGAAAGGGTACAGTAAATGCTGTGTTTATGCTGCGTTCAATTATTGAACGTTCTATAGTAGTAAACAAAGATATACATCTTTGCTTTATTGACTACACAAAGGCTTTCAACAGAGTAAGACATGTCAACATGGTAGATATGCTTGCAGATCTACAAATTGATGGGAAAGACATTAGACTTATAAAAAACATATATTGGAAACAAAGTGGACAACTCTGCACCTGAGCAGGGCAGGGCACTCACTTGTCCTTACAGTCGGAAATGGCTGTCAAAGGCAGAGTTAAAAGACCACCGTGTGAATGTGGAAGGCAAGGGGAAACCACCACATTATCTTCCCAAGACTTCATGGCAAAACATAAATCAAAGTTAGTGAAGGACGTTAATGGCTGTCTTAGGGCATCCTCGTCCGGTAGGGACAGTCATGAGCCACAGGTGACACCAGACCGTCATCCAGCTACTGATGGCAAAATCATAACTAAAATAAATAAATTTAGAGTAGGAACATGGAATGTTAGGACATTAAATGAGCTAGAAAAGTTGACCAATGTTCTAAGAGAGATGGATAGCATGAAAATGAATATACTAGGCGTTAGTGAGATGAGATGGAAGGGATCGGGCAAAATTATAGCTGACAATCACACAATAATTTATTCTGGAGGGAAAACACATGAAAAAGGTGTAGGAATAATATTAGATGAAAAAACAGCCAAGTCAATTAGTGGATACTGGTGTATTTCAGATAGAGTTATTATGGTAAAAATCAAAGGCAAACCAATAGACATAAATATTATACAAGTATATGCACCAACAGCAAGCAGTAGTGATGAAGAAATACAACACTTTTACGACGAAATAGAAATGGCGATGGCTCAAATTGGATCACAAGAAATAAAAATAATACTTGGTGATTTTAATGCAAAAGTAGGAAAGGGAAAAATGGAGGATGTAGTGGGGAATTATGGTTTAGGTACAAGAAATGAAAGAGGGGAAATGCTAATAGAATGGGCAAATATCAATGAGATGATAATTGGAAACACATGGTTTAACCCCTTTACCGTGTGTCACGAGTTAACTCGTCATAAAAATTGTTGGCTTTAACCGTGCATCACGAGTTAACTCGTCATCAGATGTAAAAGTCTTCTGTGTGCCGTGCGTCCCGAGTAAACTCGTGTTAATACAAAAATAGCATAGGAAATGCATAGGGCGGCTAATCCAACAGCCAGTTCAACAGCGGAAGATAAAAGTAGGTCATCACGTGATGCCAAAAGTGAAAGTGGACAGTAAACAAGAAAAAAAAGGTACGAAAGAACAAAAAACTTTTTATTGTGATTTTATTATGATTATAATTTATAACTTTGTAGTATGATTATAATTTATGCATAGTATAGCTTGTGTAGATGTATGCGTACATACATGTATCCTATGGGCATGTATTTGCATAGTTTTTATTAGCAAGCTTGGAATCTACAGAGTACGGGCTTGAACAACTTGGCTGGGTTTTCATATTTTTTTTTTTTTTTCAGATTTTTTTTTCCGGATTTTTTCAAATTTCGTAAAGAGACACGATACTACTGTCCGGAGTGTGACACAGCACTATGTGCAGCTCCATGTTTTGGTGTTTACCACACCAAGTATAATTACTAAAAACAATTGACATCTAATATACGTATCAGTTTAGTTCGTTATTGAACAGTACCATTTAGTACAGAACATTTCTTATTTTCCTCACAATTTCTAAAAGACAACTCATTTTCACTTAAAAAAACATTTTATTTTGCCAGGACAACATAACATATCAAATTATGAAAGAAAAAAAATACACAGTTTGCATAACAAAAAAAAATTTTTTTTTTCCACGGTAAAGGGGTTAAACACCATAAAAGACGACTGTACACATGGATAAGCCCTGATAAGAAAATACGCAACCAAATTGACTACATACTAATTAATAAAAGATTTAGAAATGCTTTAATTAATGTAAAGACAATGCCTGGTGCTGACTGTAATAGTGATCATGTACCACTATGTGGACAAATAAAAGTAAGATTAAAGAGAGGGAAAAAAAATGGTTAAGAACATGAGACTTAATAAAGAGGTTCTGAAAATAGATAAAGAAATGCAAGAACAATACAGAGTGACTGTGAAAAATAGGTACAATGCAATAACTAAAATACAGAGTATAGATGAACAATGGGAAATGTTAAGGGACTCCATTCATCAAACTAGCAAAGAAGTATTACCGGAGAGAGGCAAAATAGCTAAGAAAAAATGGATGAATGAAGATATCTTAAAACTGATGGACAAAAGAAAACAGAGTAAAAATGACAAACAAGAATACGCTAAGATAAATAAAGAAATAAAAGATAAATGTGGGAAGGCTAAAGAAAGTTGGTTAAACGAGCAATGCAAAAAAATTGAATTAAATTCCATTAAAGATACAAAAAAATGCACAGAAAAATCAGTGAGCTTACAGGAAGAAAAATAAGAATAAATACAGGGTGTTTGAAATCAAAAACAGGAAAGATAATATTAGAGGAAGATGCTATAATGAAGAGGTGGAATGAGTATATAAGAGAATTATATGAAGGAGAAAGGGGAGAATTAACAGAAGATAGTAACTTAGAAGGTCCACCTATTCTGAAAGAAGAAGTCGCTGACGCTATGAAACGTATGAAGAAAGGAAAAACAGCTGGGCCAGATGAAATCACAATAGAAGAATTAGAAGTATTGGGAGAATTTGGAGTAGATATATTAACCAAAATGTTGAATGATATTTACAGCAGTGGATATTTACCCAGTGATATGCTGAAATCTTTATTTATAGCTATACCAAAAAGACCAGGAGCAATTGATTGTGAAGATTTTCGTACAATTAACCTTATAAACCATATCACTAAGCTTCTACTCAGAATCATAATGAGAAGAATCAAAAAGAAAATAAAAATGGAAATTAGTGAAGAACAGTATGGATTTGTGGAAGGAAAGGGCACAAACAATGCAATTTATACATTACGGACACTAATAGAAAGGTCAATAGAGAAACAGAGAGACATATATTTGTGCTTCATAGATTATACTAAGGCATTTGATAAAGTAAAACATGATGAACTGATTAAAATGTTGGAAGATATCAACATTGATGGAAAAGATTTAAGAATAATAAAGAATGTTTACTGGAACCAAGTAGCAGCAATTAAAATGGGAAATAAAAAGGGTAGTTACGAACGGATAAAGCTAGGAGTACGACAAGGGTGTGTCTTGTCACCAGATCTTTTCTCCCTGTATAGCGAAGTAATAATGAGAGAGATCAAAGAGATGCCAGGAATACTAGTTGGAGGTTATAATATAAATAATATACGCTATGCAGATGACACAGTATTGGTGGCGGATAATTCAACAGACCTACAACAATTATTAGACGTTGTAGTAACAGAGAGTGCAAGGAAAGGACTCTCCTTGAATATCAAGAAAACAGTAACAATGGTAATATCAAAGAAAATGGTGACACCAAAATGTGACATAGAAATAGAAGGGAAAATCCTTAACCAAGTTGATAATTTTAGATACCTAGGGGCATTTATAACATCAGATGGAAGATGTACAACAGAGATTAGGAGTAGAATAGGGCAGGCAAAAGCCGCTTTTCAGAAAATGAAGAGTATCTTATGCAATAAGTCACTATCACTGAATGTAAGAAAGAGAGTGCTGAAATGCTATGTAGAACCAGTTTTGCTGTATGGCAGTGAATCTTGGAACGCAAATGAACAAATTAAGAAGAAATTAGAAGCAACAGAGATGTGGTTCCTGAGACGAATGTTGCGAATTCCTTGGACTGCCAGAGTAACTAACGACGACTGCCTGAAACAGGCTAATGAAACTAGAACATTATATACAACAATAAGACAGAGACAAACATCTTTCTTTGGTCACGTGATGAGAAGAGAGGCATTGGAGAACATCGTAACAACTGGAAAGATCGAGGGGAAGAGAGGCAGAGGTAGACCAAGAGAAGTGATGCTGGATGGATTGAGACGGTGGCATGGAGGAATATCAGCACCAGAGTTGATCCAGAAAACCAAAGACCGAGATCTATGGAGAGCCATGAACGCCTACGCCAGCGGGCACGGCACTTGATGATGATGATGATGTTAGGCAGGGATGTGTAATGTCTCCGGATCTTTTTTCCCTATACAGTGAAAATATTTTCAGAAATGTAGAAGATATCAATGGAATCAGCATCGGAGGACAAAACATCAATAATATTAGATATGCAGATGATACAGTATTGATTGCAGACAATGAGCAGGATCTGCAACAGTTATTAGATGCGGTTGTTGTACACAGTGAACAACTGGGATTAGAATTCTTCTTCTTCAGCGTTCCGAGCCATTGAGGTTCTTTGCTGCAAATACAATCCGTCTCCATTCGTCTCTCTGGTGGACCTTCTCTTGCCAGTCGTTGATTCCAAGTGCTTGTAGGTCTGTACATGTATTACCTCTCCACCGCCTTCTTGGTCTACCTCGGGGTCTACGGTCATTTATTTCCTGAGTGTAAGCGAGTTTTGTTTCCCTATTATCTTCCATTCTTTCTATATGCCCCAGCCATTGTAGTCTATTAGCCTTCATGATACCAGTGATTAGCGGGGACTTAAACAGATCATAAATGTCTTTGTTACTTCTTCTTTTCCACTCTCCACTTTGTGTATCCCTAATGGGTCCAAAGATGCGTCTTAAAATTTTGTTCTCAAAGGTTTGTAACAAGGCTTCGTCTCCTTTCGTTGTACTCCAGGTTTCAGAGCCATACAGCACAACTGGTCTGATCAGTGTTTTGTATATTGTGATTTTGGTGTTATGAGATAGCGCCTTTGATTTTAGTAGATGTTGTAGTGCATAGTATATCTTATTTCCAGAGTTGATTCTAGTTTGTATTTCTTCCCTTATGATGTTGGAGCAGTTGAAGATTGTACCCAGGTATTTGTATGTTTCCGTTCTTTTAATGGTCATATTGTCTATTTGTATGTGGCCAGAGTTGATTAGAATTAAATTGTAAAAATACACAGATTATGGTCGTCACTAGGAAGAATGAAATACCACAATGTAATATACAAGTGCCGGTCTCTGTGGCTGAAGGGCTTGCGAACGCGGTTTGTGAGCCCGTATACCCGGGTTCGAAACACGGCGGTGCTGGTTTTTTCGAAAAAGGTATAGAGGCCGGTCGTTCAGAAAGCAATGGCAAACTACTGAACGTAACACTTGCCTAGTACATCAACAGCAGCTGAAAATGCTGGTGTTGACTGCAACGTCCCGTAAGGGATACGCAACACAATTTTTTTTTTTTTAATATACAAGTAAATGGGAATATTCTTCAACAAGTGAATCGGTACAATTATCTCGGAACAGTCATAACATCTGATGGGAGATGCCTCGTAGAGATTAGAACAAGAATCGCCATGGCAAAAGTAGCCTTTAACAAGATGAAAAACATACTGACCAATAAAAAGATGTCAATTGAAACGAGAAAAAGAGTGCTGAGGTGCTACATAGAGCCTGTACTTTTGTATGGATGTGAAATTTGGACAATGAGCAGTCAAGCTGAAAAACATCTGATGGCTGCAGAAATGTGGTTTCTAAGGAAAATGCAAAGAGTACTATGGACAGACAGAAAAACCAATGACCAAGTACTACAGGAGACAAATGAAAATCGTAAACTGATTAGAGAAATTAGACGTAGACAGTCACAATTTTTTGGACATGTTATGAGAAGAAATGGATTGGAGATCTTAGTGACAACTGGCAAGATCGAAGGGAACAGACCAAGTGGAAGACAGAGAAGTAAATACCTGGATGCCTTCGCCACATGGCATGGTCGAGACAGGAACAATGAGCTGATCCACGACTCTGGTGATCGAGGTAAATGGCGAGTCATGACCGCCCATGCTTTCCGGCATGGCACATGATTGATTGATTGATTGATACTATACACAATATTCTATCGCCTTCAAGAAACTATTTCATCTCTTGATACTGAAGGCGCAAACACTTTGACTCTGGAGGAAAGCCACTTGGTTGATATTCAGTGTGCTTGTTAATTGAAATTGTTGGAATGCAGAGAATCAATAAGAGCTTTGGAAGTATAGAATCTGTCAGCAAAGATGTGATGACCAGGTTTGAGAGCATTCAATAGCGTGGCAAACACTTTCACTGCATGAGCAGTTGTGGGATCTACATCTGGATTGTACGCAGTGTTTCTTCCATAATAAATTTTTTAATTCAGCACATAACCAATCACAGAATCACACCGGCCAAATGCTTTGATGTGGTACTTGTGAGGCTTTGTTGCATTGTATTGTTTATGCTGAAATCTGCCCTGCCACCCACTAACCATTTCATCAATGGACACATTTTCAAATGAGTAAAATGCTGCCTGGAATTTCTCAGAATCATCTCAACAAGAGGTTTAACTTTCCTCTGGTGAAGCGTCTGGTGAAGCATGGTGTGATAAATAGATTCAAATTGATTCCTAGAAAACCTAGTGGCATACCAAGGAGTACAGAAATGTGCAGTTGTACTCCAATAGTCTTTGATACATGGTCTTTGATCAAGTCCCATTGAAATAATGACAGATGTAAACTTCAGCAATTCGTGCTTCATGAGTGGGGTCCTGGATAGCAGACGAGAATATTTTCTTTTAGGAGTGTTCTAAATCAAGACCTTTTCTGCATATTGATTTTATGTTTTGAACTAAACAGTCCACTATGTTATCATCAAAAAACATTTTGAGAAAATCTATAGGTGTTTGAAGATGATAGTTCAGGGTTCACGTGAAACCTTCGAGGACGAAACTCAAACTCAGGTTTTGTTTCCCTGTTTGACACATCATGCCATGTCAGTTCTGTTGATGATGATGAGAGAGGTGCTTCAGGTTTTACAGAAGCTTGTAAAATTAAAGACTTTTTACCTTTTTACAGCCTTGTTTGAAGTAGGAATTACAACCTTATTGAATTAGGAGCTAGTCTTAGTGAAGTAGCAAATTCAGTCTTATTTAAGTAGGAACTATAGCAAGCTTGAAATTACTTTCAATAAGGCAGTTTGGGTGACACATTTGGTTCATGATTGAAAACTGAAACCACACACTTTCTAACCATTAACAGCAAATGTGGATCACAGAATAATAGATAGTACATCACATGTGCAGAACTGATTGTTTTATTGTAGTTCTTATGAACTCTACTTGTTGAATGAGGCAGCAGACTGCTAGGTGTCATATTTGCAGAAATGACAATTGTAGTGTGTGAAACTTTTAAGTTGGAATAATTGTCAGTAAGGCCATCTAAGCTCTGTGAACAGCTTGAATCTAGCTGAGGAAGGTTGTGTAGAGGAAGCTTGTGTAAAGGGAGGTTGTATAGAGGAAGGTTGTGTAGAGGGAGGTTGTGTAGAGGAAGGTTGTGCAGAGGCATTTCTCTCAATTTGGTATTCAAGTACCGTTTCCACTGGAACTGTAATGCAGTGCTCTCCAAGCTCAGAAACTGGCGGAGCATGCAAGATGACATTTTGGAAGAGGCATATAGAATGTACCCAGGACATGATTCAGGACAGCTTGCACTGACTTGATTGGTTATATTTCTCCACAGGTTTTAGTATTTCAGTGTCAACAGACTCCATGTCTGTGTTTCTTCTACAAGTTTTAGTATTTCAGTGTCAACAGACTCCATGTCTGTGTTTCTTCTACAAGTTTTAGTATTTCAGTGTCAACAGACTCCATGTCTGTGTTTCTTCTACAAGTTTTAGTATTTCAGTGTCAACAGACTCCATGTCTGTGTTTCCTGTAGAGGTTTTAGTATTTCAGTGTCAGCAGACTTCATGTCTGTGTTTCCTCTACAGGTTTGAGATATTTTAATGTTAACAGACTCCATGTCTGTTTCCTCTACAGGTTTTAGTATTTCAGTGTCAACAGACTTCATGTCTGTGTTTCCTCTAGAGCAGTGTTTCCCAACGTGGGGCCCACGTCCCACAGGGGGGCAATTCGATTGTTAAGGGGGGCAATTCGAAAATGGAGGAATATATGGATATAACAAAACGGGGAGACTTGAGACTGAAGTTAACTAAATTGGAACCTGACATAAAATCTCTTTGCATCAAGCATCAAGCGCAAGGATCTCACAAAATTTAAATAATTACTAATAATTAAAATAATATAGAAAAATCTTTCATTAAAATTATTTTGTACTTGAATTTCAGTTCTCCATTATATGTTTTGAAAATTTACTTATTGTGTTTGCTCAATAATTTCCTAGTGATTTCTTCCTAAAACCTATTGGTCCTTAGCTAGGATTGGGTGCATTTGCCTCTCTCCCCCCAGAATTGCACCTGGTCTGGTCGGGGGCCGGGATGATCAAATAAAAACCCATCACATATCTTCACCTTAGATGTGGGCCTGGTGGAACACTGTGGGCAATAGCTCACAGTGAGACTAAGGGTTCACACAAAAAAAGGGGGAGGCGGGGGAACCAGCTTGCCTGGGGTCAATTTTTTAATATTAAAAATGATGCATATGTTGAGGGGAGGGAGGGGGGGGGGGATTAGAATTTTAGAAAGGCTTAGGTGGGGCATAGCACAAAAAAGGTTGGGAAACACTGCTCTAGAGGTTTTAGTATTTCAGTGTCAACAGACTCCATGTCTGTGTTTCCTCTAGAGGTTTTAGTATTTCAGTGTCAACAGACTCCTTGTCTGTGTTTCCTCTAGAGGTTTTAGTATTTCAGTGTCAACAGACTCCATGTCTGCGTTTCCTCTACAGGTTTTAGTATTTCAATGTCAACAGACTCCGTGTCTGTGTTTCCTCTGCAGGTTTGAGATATTTCAATGTCAACAGACTCCATGTCTGTGTTTCCTCTACAGGTTTGCGATATTTCAATGTCAACAGACTCCATGTCTGTGTTTGCTCCACAGGTTTGAGATATTTCAATGTTGACAGACTCTGTCTCAATGCCGAGCAGACAGGTTAAAATAGAAATAACATTGTTGAGAACAAGCATTTTTCCTGTGGCAACATAAGGACCTTTTCACTGACATTAGAAAATTGGGTTTGAGATATTGGGAGAGCTGGGTTCAGAGAAGAATAGGCAAGGTTTGACGCACACCACATGGACACAGGACATTGCAGAAACCTTGGGCACGAGGGTGCAAGATACAAAGAGACTTTTCTGACACAGGACATTGCAGAAACTTTGGGCATGAAGGAGCAAGATACAGAGAGACTTTTCTGACACAACTCATTACAGAAACCTTGGGCATGGAGGAGCAAGATACAGAGAGACTTTTCTGTCACAGGACATTGCAGAAACTTTGGGCATGAAGGAGCAAGATACAGAGAGACTTTTCTGACACAGGACATTGCAGAAACCTTGGGCATGGAGGAGCAAGATACAGAGAGACTTTTCTGACACAGGACATTGCAGAAACCTTGGGCATGAAGGAGCAAGATACAGAGAGACTTTTCTGTCACAAGACATTGCAGAAACTTTGGGCATGAAGGAGCAAGATACAGAGAGACTTTTCTGACACAACTCATTACAGAAACCTTGGGCATGGAGGAGCAAGATACAGAGAGACTTTTCTGACACAGGACATTGCAGAAACTTTGGGCACGAGGGTGCAAGATACAGAGAGACTTTTCTGACACAGGACATTGCAGAAACTTTGGGCACGAGGGTGCAAGATACAGAGAGACTTTTCTGACACAACTCATTACAGAAACCTTGGGCATGAAGGTGCAAGATACAGAGAGACTTTTCTGTCACAAGACATTGCAGAAACCTTGGGCATGAAGGAGCAAGATACAGAGAGACTTTTCTGTCACAAGACATTGCAGAAACCTTGGGCATGAAGGAGCAAGATACAGAGAGACTTTTCTGACACAAGACATTGCAGAAACCTTGGGCATGAAGGAGCAAGATACAGAGAGACTTTTCTCACACAACTCATTACAGAAACCTTGGGTATGAAGGAGCAAGATACAGAGAGACTTTTCTGACACAGGACATTGCAGAAACCTTGGGCATGAAGGAGCAAGATACAGAGAGACTTTTCTCACACAACTCATTACAGAAACCTTGGGTATGAAGGAGCAAGATACAGAGAGACTTTTCTGACACAGGACATTGCAGAAACTTTGGGCATGAAGGAGCAAGATACAGAGAGACTTTTCTCACACAACTCATTACAGAAACCTTGGGCATGAAGGAGCAAGATACAGAGAGACTTTTCTCACACAACTCATTACAGAAACCTTGGGCATGAAGGAGCAAGATACAGAGAGACTTTTCTCACACAACTCATTACAGAAACCTTGGGTATGAAGGAGCAAGATACAGAGAGACTTTTCTGACACAGGACATTGCAGAAACCTTGGGCATGAAGGAGCAAGATACAGAGAAACTTTTCTGACACAAGACATTGCAGAAACTTTGGGCATGAAGGTGCAAGATACAGAGAGACTTTTCTGACACAGGACATTGCAGAAACCTTGGGCATGAAGGAGCAAGATACAGAGAGACTTTTCTCACACAACTCATTACAGAAACCTTGGGTATGAAGGAGCAAGATACAGAGAGACTTTTCTGACACAGGACATTGCAGAAACCTTGGGTATGAAGGTGCAAGATACAGAGAGACTTTTCTGACACAGGACATTGCAGAAACCTTGGGCATAAAGGAGCAAGATACAGAGAGACTTTTCTGACACAAGACATTGCAGAAACTTTGGGCATGAAGGTGCAAGATACAGAGAGACTTTTCTGTTGGCCATGATGAGAGCGATGTTATGAAACAAGACCTGCTACATGACGATGAATAACGCATAAATAGCAACAGTTGGAGTGGGTTCACCGGATGGCCAGGGACACTGGTAATAGGGAAATCAGTCATGTGCACTAGAAGTAGTAGCACGTGTAGGACTACGCCTGAGTTGAAAGCAAGCAAATGCAAAAACAAAAAAAAAACAAGAAAGAAAAAAACAAAAAAAAAACAAATAGCAAATAACAAAAAATGCTGAAATTTGTATTTGATTATTAACGTACATTGCCTGCTGCTGGTTTTGCCAGCAGACAGTGGAGTGTTTGCTGATACAATACTGACATGGCCTTGAGCTCAAGACAGTCTGTAGTTTGTGACTTGTTTTGTCCACCCTTTCAGTTATCTATACAGTTTTCTGGAATCTAGGCTGTGTATATTGACAGCTGAGAATTGTTGAGCATGATGGCAGAATTCTGCATGAATACATCTGCGTTGTATTAGCTTATTGCTCTTTTTGTTCAGATCTGGCAGGTTGAGACGTTGTGCTAGATGAGGACCTCCATGTTGCAGCAATCAAACAGTGTTAGCTGTGCGGTGGTCCCAGACTCCTGAGCTTGCATTGTGACATATACGGTGTCATAGAGCACCAGCATGGGAAGGAAGAGGAAACTGACTGACCTTACTGCTGATACAAGGTCACTTCTGCCACCATGTCGAGTCTGTGATGCACCAGGAGCAGGCTTTCATTATGGAGCTAATACATGTGAAGCCTGCAAGGTCAGCTCGTGTGTGACAGACTAGTCTGTGATATGACAATACAACCGAAAATAGCATATCTCTTATATGTTATTGTAAGACACAACTGAGAATACACTATCTACTCTATGATAATATCAGAAACAACTAAGAATACTCTATCTACTCTACAATAATATAAGACAAAACCATGAATACACTGTCTACTGTACAAGAATATAAGACACAATCATGAATACACTGTCTACTCTGTGATAAAATAAGACACAACCATGAATATATTATCTAGTCTATGACACTATAAGCTACAACCACAAATACACTGTCTATTCTATGATAATATAAGACACAACCACAAATACACTGTCTATTCTATGATAATATAAGACACAACCACAAATACACTGTCTACTCTATAATAAAATAAGATAACCAAGAATAAACTGTCTTACTCTATTTGATAATATAAGACAACCAGGAATGCACTGCCTACTCTTTGACAATATAAGACACAACCAAGAATACATTGTCTATTTTCTGATAATTATAAGACAACCAAAAATACCTTGTCCACTCTATGATAATACACTGTTTAATGTATGATATTATAAGACACAGTCAAGAATACACTGTTTAATGTATGATATTATAAGATACAGTCAAGAATACACTGTTTAATGTATGATATTATAAGACACAGTCAAGAATACACTGTTTAATGTATGATATTATAAGATACAGTCAAGAATACACTGTCTAATGTATGATATTATAAGACAGTCAAGAATACACTGTCTAATGTATGATATTATAAAACACAAGAGTACACTGTCTAATGTATGATATTATAAGACACAGTCAAGAAAACACTGTCTAATGTATGATATTATAAGACACAATCAAAAATACACTGTTTAATGTATGATATTATGAGACACAGTCAAGAATACACTGTTTAATGTATGATATTATAAAACAGTCAAGAATACACTGTTTAATGTATGATATTATAAAACAGTCAAGAATACACTGTGTAATGTATGATATTATAAAACAGTCAAGAATACACTGTTTAATGTATGATATTATAAAACAGTCAAGAATACACTGTTTAATGTATGATATTATAAAACAGTCAAGAATACACTGTGTAATGTATGATATTATAAAACAGTCAAGAATACACTGTTTAATGTATGATATTATAAAACAGTCAAGAATACACTGTCTAATGTATGATATTATAAGACACAGTCAAGAAAACACTGTCTAATGTAGGATATTATAAGACACAATCAAGAATACACTGTTTAATGTATGATATTATAAGACCCAAGAATACACTGTTTAATGTATGATATTATAAAACAGTCAAGAATACACTGTTTAATGTATGTTAGTTAGTTAGTTAGTCGACAGATCATCCTCGCTGCACATCGAACCATTCAGTCCATAAGTGCTCGGATCCCCTCCTCAGCAAATCCCGCAGCGTGTAGCGGCTAACGACGCCAGTTCTGTGTTGGTTTATCAATCTTCTTTGGCTTCCTGCGTAGTGTTCTTGTTTGGCCACACCTCTTTTAATTTGATGCTCTAGCAGTCTGGCCATTGTTGTAGATTCACAGTCATCACTTGGTTCTCGCAAAAGTCTCACATCACGTAGAGCATTCAGAATGTCAGCCTGGTCCATGGCGCGTCCGCCCTCCACAGTAGCCTCACCTGCGAGCTTGTCAGCCCGCTCATTTCCTTGTACTCCCGCATGCCCTGGCACGAAGATGAAACTAATCTTTGCCAGCCGAGACCGCTTCAGAGGCAGCAACCATTCTCTTCGGATCGACCCCTCCTCTATCCTCTTGATCATGTTCATTGAGTCGCTAAGGAAACAAGCTAATAATGTTTAAACATAATATATTATAAGACACAGTCAAGAATACACTGTTTAATGTATGATATTATAAGACACAATCAAGAATACACTGTTTAATGTATGATATTATAAGACACAATCAAGAATACACTGTTTAATGTATGATATTATAAGACACAATCAAGAATACACTGTTTAATGTATGATATTATAAGACACAGTCAAGAATACACTGTTTAATGTATGATATTATAAGACACAATCAAGAATACACTGTTTAATGTATGATATTATAAGACACAATCAAGAATACACTGTTTAATGTATGATATGATTGATTGATTGATTGATTTAGGAATCGACATCACAGCATTCGGGGCATTCCCATAAGTGCTCCGTCCCCATCCTCAGCAGCCAGCGAAGAGTTCCAATACTAATAGTACCAGTAGCAATCTGATTATAAGTCCGTCTCGCCTTTCCTCTGAGCGTTGAGCATCGGCCAGATCCCTTCGTCACTCCTCGTTGTCTCATTCTTGCCAGACCATGGTAATCCATTTGCTCCTCCAAGGTGTGCACGTGCTCCCACAAGGCCGCAACCACGTCTGCCTTGTAATGTATCAATACTCCACCAAGTTCTGCAGAGCCAGCCAATCTGTCCGCCTGTTCATTTCCTAGCACACCGGCATGCCCCGGAGAAAAGATCCAGGCGATGCTTGTCACCCGTGACCTCCGAAGCGAAGCAAGCCACTCTGCACGAATTCTGCCCGTCCTTACCCTTGTCAGCATGCTTTCTGAGTCAGTTACAATCACGATGTGTGTGTGTGTCGTATTCTCCATCCAGCGGAGAGCCGCAGTGACTGCCTCCACTTCCATTCTTAAGCTGGATGTTGTGGTATCATATGCCAGGCTCTCCTGCCCCAAACATCGACCATTAGCTTTGGCTATGAACCCCCAGCCACTTCTCTCACCTCTTGACACCGAACCATCTGTAGATAATCACATCACTCGAGTGAGCATTGTCCTGAATTAGTTGCTGGATTTCCACTTCCGTGGCCCCTGCTGGCCACTCCCTGCACTCCCGGCTTAATGTGATTATAACTCTGCACAAGTCTGACTGCTCCGCTGGCACTCTGACCCACTCCTCTCCACGCCTAATGTTCTCCAAGGGGCACACCTGTCTGATCGTATCCTCCGCCTGAGCCATCCATGATTTCCCTCTTATCAGTCGCTGACCCTTAACTGCGTCCAGCACCTCATGCAGTGGGTGGTCTGTGTCTGCAGCTACTCTTCGCCTGCATCACCTTGAGCCTACCAGCAACAGTCTGCAGACCAAGGATGTAACGCATACACACTAATGGGGTGTCTCTAGTACATCCCAGAATGACCCGCATAGCTTCGTTCTGTATGCGCTCTAACTTCACCAGCTGACTCTCTGAGACAGTGAGCAGACCTAATCCATAATCAATTACTGAGAGGATCAAGTGCTGGTATAGTGTGAAAAGCATTCTCTGCTCTATGTCCATTGCAGCCATAGTTTTAAGTGCATTGAGTCCCTTTTGAGATCTTGTCACGACCGTCTCCACATGGTCCTTGAAGGATAGTCTCCTGTCAAATGTGATCTCCAGATACTTCAGTTTGTTCTCTCTGCTGACATTTCTACCATCTATCGTGAGGCTTGGGACATCAGCTCTTACAATCCTGTTGTCCAGAGAGCACCACAAAACAGCCGCCTTTTCCGGCTGTAAGTATGTATGATATTATAAGACACAGTCAAGAATACACTGTTTAATGTATGATATTATAAAACAGTCAAGAATACACTGTGTAATGTATGATATTATAAAACAGTCAAGAATACACTGTTTAATGTATGATATTATAAAACAGTCAAGAATACACTGTTTAATGTATGTTATTATAAAACACAAGAATACACTGTTTAATGTATGATATTATAAGACCCAAGAATACACTGTTTAATGTATGTTATTATAAAACACAAGAAAACACTGTTTAATGTATGATATTATAAGACCCAAGAATACACTGTTTAATGTATGATATTATAAAACAGTCAAGAATACACTGTTTAATGTATGATATTATAAAACAGTCAAGAATACACTGTTTAATGTATGATTTTATAAAACACAAGAATACACTGTTTAATGTATGATATTATAAGACAGTCAAGAAAACACTGTCTAATGTATGATATTATAAGACACAATCAAGAATACACTGTTTAATGTATGATATTATAAAACAGTCAAGAATACACTGTTTAATGTATGATATTATAAAACAGTCAAGAATACACTGTCTAATGCATGATATTATAAGACACAGTCAAGAATACACTGTTTAATGTATGATATTATAAAACAGTCAAGAATACACTGTTTAATGTATGATATTATAAGACACAGTCAAGAAAACACTGTCTAATGTATGCTATTATAAGACATAGTCAAGAATACACTTTTTAATGTATGATATTATAAGACACAATCAAGAATACACTGTTTAATGTATGATATTATAAGACACAATCAAGAATACACTGTTTAATGTATGATATTATAAGACACAGTCAAGAATACACTGTTTAATGTATGATATTATAAGACACAATCAAGAATACACTGTTTAATGTATGATATTATAAGACACAATCAAGAATACACTGTTTAATGTATGATATGATTGATTGATTGATTGATTTAGGAATCGACATCACAGCATTCGGGGCATTCCCATAAGTGCTCAGTCCCCATCCTCAGCAGCCAGCGAAGAGTTTCAATACTAATAGTACCAGTAGCAATCTGATTATAAGTCCGTCTCGCCTTTCCTCTGAGCGTTGAGCATCGGCCAGATCCCTTCGTCACTCCTCGTTGTCTCATTCTTGCCAGACCATGGTAATCCATTTGCTCCTCCGAGGTGTGCACGTGCTCCCACAAGGCCGCAACCACGTCTGCCTTGTAATGTATCAATACTCCACCAAGTTCTGCAGAGCCAGCCAATCTGTCCGCCTGTTCATTTCCTAGCACACCGGCATGCCCCGGAGAAAAGATCCAGGCGATGCTTGTCACCAGTGACCTCCGAAGCGAAGCAAGCCACTCTGCACGAATTCTGCCCGTCCTCACCCTTGTCAGCATGCTTTCTGAGTCAGTTACAATCACGATGTGTGTGTGTGTCGTATTCTCCATCCAGCGGAGAGCCGCAGTGACTGCCTCCACTTCCATTCTTAAGCTGGATGTTGTGGTATCATATGCCAGGCTCTCCTGCCCCAAACATCGACCATTAGCTTTGGCTATGAACCCCCAGCCACTTCTCTCACCTCTTGACACCGAACCATCTGTAGATAATCACATCACTCGAGTGAGCATTGTCCTGAATTAGTTGCTGGATTTCCACTTCCGTGGCCCCTGCTGGCCACTCCCTGCACACCCGGCTTAATGTGATTATAACTCTGCACAAGTCTGACTGCTCCGCTGGCACTCTGACCCACTCCTCTCCACGCCTAATGTTCTCCAAGGGGCACACCTGTCTGATCGTATCCTCCGCCTGAGCCATCCATGATTTCCCTCTTATCAGTCGCTGACCCTTAACTGCGTCCAGCACCTCATGCAGTGGGTGGTCTGTGTCTGCAGCTACTCTTCGCCTGCATCACCTTGAGCCTACCAGCAACAGTCTGCAGACCAAGGATGTAACGCATACACACTAATGGGGTGTCTCTAGTACATCCCAGAATGACCCGCATAGCTTCGTTCTGTATGCGCTCTAACTTCACCAGCTGACTCTCTGAGACAGTGAGCAGACCTAATCCATAATCAATTACTGAGAGGATCAAGTGCTGGTATAGTGTGAAAAGCATTCTCTGCTCTATGTCCATTGCAGCCATAGTTTTAAGTGCATTGAGTCCCTTTTGAGATCTTGTCACGACCGTCTCCACATGGTCCTTGAAGGATAGTCTCCTGTCAAATGTGATCCCCAGATACTTCAGTTTGTTCTCTCTGCTGACATTTCTACCATCTATCGTGAGGCTTGGGACATCAGCTCTTACAATCCTGTTGTCCAGAGAGCACCACAAAACAGCCGCCTTTTCCGGCTGTAAGTATGTATGATATTATAAGACACAGTCAAGAATACACTGTCTGATATATGATATTATAAGACACAATCAAGAATACACTGTTTAATTTATGATAATACAGGGTGTTTGTAAAGTCTCACTTCACTTTGTATGCAGAACACTTTTAAAACATGAAGTACATGACATCATGAAAACGTGCTCCACCGTCCATCATGAAGCAGTATGCAGCGAATGGCTGTCATCTGCTTGAGTAATTCTTGGCACTCCAAACAGAATGGTGTTATCAATGGAAGAAAGAATTTTTGTAGTTGAAAAAGTATTTTGAAATGGCAGTCGATACACACAGATGATTGTTCAAAGATTTATAGTAAGATTTCCTGATGAACAACCTCCTCATAACATTACAGTTAGAAATTTTTTGAATAAGTTATAATTAATACTTAATTGGTACTTTCCAGCTTCCTCAAAACAACGTTAGACCATAGCAATGACTACTGAAACTAATTTAATGAATTTGTTAGAATATTTAAAAAAAAATTATTGTACATTTAAAGTGTAGTGAAACTTTACAAACAGCCTGTATAAGACACAACCAAGAATGCATTGTCTACTCTACGATAATATAAGACACAACCAATAATAAACTATCATACACTACGATAATATAAAACACAACCAACAATACACTGTCTACTCTTTTTGATAATATAAGACAACCAAGAATACAGTCTCATTCATTCACTCACTCACTCACTCACTCGATCACTCACTCACTCACTCACTCACTCACTCACTCACTCACTCACTCACTCAGTAGCATGTCCTTTGCAGAACCTTGCTCCCATAACAACCTTCTAGAAAACCTCTCAATCATAAGCAAGATGTCCCGCTTCCAATACACCCATCTGGAGATCATCCACCACATCTTACACCCACCTTCTCTTTGGCCTTCCTCTTTCTTTCTTCCCAGGCATATACCCCTCCATTATTGTTTTCTCCAAACTTTCGTGATGTTTCAAGTGACCAAAAGATTTCAATTTTCTTTGTTTTATCGTCTTTAATAGCCAACCGTCTTCAGTATTCAGCTCTTGAAGTATGGATGCATTTGTTCTTTTCTTTATCCAAGATATTCTTAGAACTCGTCTATACATTTATATTCAAAAGCATTTATGCGCTGTTCAGCTTGTTTAGTAAGTGTCCAGGTCTCACAGGTGTATGTTGCAATGATAAAGATGCATGCTCTTAAAAATCTAATACATTGTCTAATGTAGATAAAATGTCACATCCAAAATACACTGTCTAATCTAAGATTATTTAAGACATTACCAAGAATACACTATGTACTTCATGACATTTCTTTTTTGTGTCTGTCAGGGTTTCTTCCATCGGAGTTTGAAAATGGGAAGTCAGTACAAATGTGATGGTAATTATTGTTGTGTCATCGAGCACGGACATCAGAAACTGTGTCAATACTGCAGATACCAAAAGTGCCTGTCTGTGGGCATGGCTAAGGAAGGTAAACTTGTACCCTCACAGTAGAAGTTGCAACAGTTAAACTTTAATGATATTGTTACAGTAGAATTTGCAATATTTAAACTTGAATAATAGTGTTACATTAGGAGTTGCAATGGTTAAACTTGAATGATAGTGTTACATTAGGAGTTGCAACAGTTAAATTTGAAAGATAATGTTACAGAAGAAGTTGCAATATTTAAACTTGAATGATATTTCTTACATTAGAGGTTGCAACAGTTAAATTTGAATGATAGTGTATCTCACAGTATGTGTTGTAACAATTAAACTTAGATTACATTAGTAATTGTTAAATAAGTTACAATATATAGACTTGAATGCCAGTGTTAGAGTAGATGTAACAGTAGAAGTGGATGATAGTGTTACAGTAGATGTGAAAACAACTTCCGATTGTCTGATAAAAAATAAACCGATTGCCATAGCAACACCATTCATTGATTGGATCATTCAGTAGTCTGTTAGCTCACAACACATCAACCTACAGTCACATTTGTTCAATGTTCAACCACAAACAAATAAACATGGACACTGTTATTGCCTTTCCCGCCAGCTGTGAAATTCATGGTGTGATTCGTTTTCTTCATGCAGAAGGTAAAAAATGCGGCCGAGATTCATCGTCGATTGTGTTGTATCTACGGTGATAACATTATGAGTGACGATTCTGTGAGGGATTGGTTCAGGAAATTCAGAGATGGGTATAAAGATGTGCATGATGAGGGTGAACACGGATGACATTCATGTTTCAGATGAGCTCATTCAGAAGGTCGACCATATCGTAGTGGGAAAAGCGCCGTTTCACAATTTCAGATCCTTCTACAGAATGTCCACACATTTCTAGGACTAGTCTGTTTCGAACTGTCACAGAGAGGTTAGGTTACCACACATTCACTGTTCACAGCGGGTACTAAAGCAACTGACTGATGTTAACAAAGCTCAAAGAATGGGCTCAGCTTTGACATTCCTTCTGTGCTACTGGGAAGAGGGGGATGCATTTCTCGACAGAATAGTGACTGGGGATGAGACATGTGTTTACTTCACGAATGCAGAGTCGAAGGAACAGTCAAAACAGTGGATGCATACTCAATTCTCCAAACAAGCTCAAAAATTCAAGCAAACATTTTCTTATGAATGTACAAATGGGCAAAAGCATACTTGCACAACAGAAGAGCCCGAGTACAGATAGACGGGCTCAAGAGCAAAAAAGTACTACTGTGTCATAACATGTATTACATTCAACATCACACATGGGAATTCTACTTGATGTCACACATGGTAATTCTACAACATGTGTTACATTCATCATCACACATGTGGATTATACATCATGGATTACATTCAACTTCACACATGTTAATTCTACATGGTGTCTTACATTCATCATCACACATGAAAATTCTACATGATGTTTCATAATGAACATCACACATGCAAATTCTATGTCTCATGATGAACATCACACATGTTAATTCTACATGGTTTCTTACATTCAGCATTACACATGGGCATTTTACAACATATATTACATTCAACATCACACATGGGAATTCTAATTGATGTTTCATAATGAACATCACACATGGCCAATTTACATGTCTTACATTCAGCATCACACATGGGAAGTCTACATGGTGTCTTACAATCAGCATCACACACGGACAATTTACATGATGTCTTACATTCAGCATCACACATGGGAAGTCTACATGGTGTCTTACAATCAGCATCACACATGGACAATTTACATGATGTCTTACATTCAGCATCACACATGGGAAGTCTACATGGTGTCTTACAATCAGCATCACACATGGACAATTTACATGATGTCTTACATTCAGCATCACACATGGGAAGTCTACATGGTGTCTTACAATCAGCATCGCACATGGACAATTTACATGATGTCTTACATTCAGCATCACACATGGGAAGTCAACATGGTGTCTTACAATCAGCATCACACATGGACAATTTACATGATGTCTTACATTCAGCATCACACATGGGAAGTCTACATGGTGTCTTACAATAAGCATCACACATGGACAATTTACATGATGTCTTACATTCAGCATCACACATGTAGATTCTACATCATCGATTACATTCAACTTGACATATGTGAATTTTACATGGTGTTTTACATTGAACATTACAACACATGAGAATGCTAAGTTTTCCTATAAAGTAGCCTGCAGTTCTGTATGTATGTAGTGACTAGATAACAAACCAAATGACTGTTGTCATTTTATTTAACAGCAATCAAAACTGGCAGATACACATCTATCAAACGAACAAATGACATTCTAGAAATGAAGAAACTGCAAGAGAAGACCAAGGATAACACGGTGAGCACATCTGTACACAGACCAAGTATGTCTCTGGCAAACTTGCCTGTTGCCAGCAGTGACAGTGAGAATGACACCTCTCTGGGCTGTGAGAGCCAAACTGGCCAGTTTCCAGTGTTCACGATTGCAGCAGGACAGTTTCCAGTAGCGTGTGTGGCTGAGGTGAAATCAGAACTCCCAGACTGCTACATTTGTTCACAAACTTCAGGTGCCATCACAGTTGTTGCTAAAAAGTCAAGCAACCACATCAGTAGCCAGATTGTAGCAGAAACTGAGAACCCAACAGCTCAGATGTGTATGAATACAGTTAGCGTGGTGAAAGCTGACAGCCCCTCACACATATCCACACTGCCAGACATTGAGTCCTTGTTTTCTGAGAGGTAGGGCATGATTTATAATAGTGTTTTAGAGACAGTTAGGTCTTACTCAGATATGGCTGAGCTACCGTATGACAGTAGACGGTACTACCTGTTTTCTGTTAGCGCTGAATGTTGGGTGGCGCTTACCAAACCCGACACTCCACATTGTGCCAACGGCTTCGCGTGGAAGAGCGCAATTGGGAGAGTACAAGCCTTATCCTGGTGCGAGGAAATGCAACCTAAAGACAAAATGTCATGGCAGAGTAGACCAGGCCCTAAGCCTTGGTTGGCAGCTGGTCTAGGATTGAAGCTCCGACAGGCGGACAGTTAGAGCATTGCTTTGCTGATCTGGCAGCTTCTGTAGCTTGTCTTGTTCCAGATGTACAGGTGTTCACTCCTCTGGAGTGAACTAGGCAGGCCGAGAGAGGGATTATGCTGCATGGGCAACACACTGTCTCTATGTTTTAGCCCAGGCTTTGTGCCAGCCACATTCGCCACAGCCATGGGTTGTAATTATTATGCCTTTTTGAAGCACAATGTACCAAACTATCGTCTGTCAAGATGAAAATGTGTCAATGATTTAGAGCAAATCTTTTCAATAAATAAGGCAGCTTGTTAATTTAGCTAATCTTTTTCTAGTGACTTATAAGCCAAAATATATTCAGTGATATACTCCCTGGCATTCTAGTCGGCCACTCAGGTGTTTCATCATATCAATGAGTCATAAAACTGTCATTTACTGCCAGTATAGTACCTTGTGGTGTATGGCAGGGGGATCTTTGAGCCTGAGGAATAAAGGCCGCCTGGCTAGTGCAGTCGCCTCGAACTGTGCAGGTTAGGATTTTCTTTTTGCCCTTGACAGAAAAAAATCCCACACCTTACCGAGGATTCGAACCTGGGTCTCCTGAAGGAATATCCGGCATTCTAAATCATTGTTGTAATAACAACTCACATTCACTTTGTTGACCCCAGTCAAACATGTTTCATGTTTAACCATATCATTATGTAGAGTGGTTAAACATGAAACATGTTTGACTATGGTCAACAGAGTGAATGTGAGTTGTTATTACAAACTGCCAGACTGCACATGTGCCTACAGGTAGAGTCAGTTGTGTATTGACCCTTTACAGGGCAGACGTTTGTCTGTTTTTTAGCTCTGAACGGACAAGATTTTTCAGGTTTGGTAAAATTTCGGTTACGTTGGTAAAAACATCACATTTAAGGTGTTAGTCAACAGATTTTAGTTACATAAAAAACAAAATGAAGAAAAATGTGTGCAGATGATTTTACTCATGTGAATAAGTATGTAGAATGTTGCTGGTAATCCACACATGAACACAAATATTTACAAAATGCAACATATTGTTTGTGATTGTCAGTCATTTATACGGCAATTTACAAACACATTTTCAGAATCAGAATCACTTTCTTTAAAGTCCGACTCACAACTGCTAATGCTGATCACTGATATCTAGCTCCGATTAATAGTCAACTTCATGCCCTTCAATGTCACTTAAATTGAACCCAGCAAAATCTCTGCTATCACTTGAAGAATCTTCGCAATCCATTTTGAAATACAAAGCGTAAAACTCCCAAAAACTATTTTTTAAAAATCCGTTGAAATTCAAAGTACACGCTTGCAAATGTCAGCCACGTTGTCAAGCTATCGGCAAAACCGAAAGTAGACAATCTGAAGCCTCGGAAAGTCACGAGATCGCGTTTTTAAAACGCTTAGTATTCACAGGTGTTTTCGGGCGTTTTGCCCGTCCACGGGTAAAGCCGCTTTTGGCCGTTACACCCGGTAAAGGGTTAAAGGGGAGAATACAGGACAGACATATTTTGCTTGAGTACAGAGTTGAAGCCTGTATGTGTGGTCTGTTGTAAATACAACAAGGAAGTCAGTTTTAGAAAGATGTTCTCAGCACATTGTGCTCACTGGCTTTCTGGATGTGATTAATTCTTAAAGACTGGAAAATCATTTTTGGAGTCAGTATTTGGAAGCAATCTAACTCTGACCCTTGGTGGAGTATTTTCAACTGATATGTTTGGTTTGTTTTGCCCTTATATATTTTAACTATCCTATGTATTACAATTTGCAGTATCAGAGTAGTTTTAAGAAACATGGACATAATGAATCCCTATTCTGTAATGGTCAACTCCAAACTGGCGAGTGTGCTACTGAAGTTGATAGCAAGCTGAGCTGGCAATGTCATAAGCACTGTCTAATGTGGGTCAGACACCTGAGCTCATTGCTTGCCAAAGTGAGAAAGATTGGCCACCTATTGCTCCTTGCCCTCAGGTGTACAAAATGGGGGAAAGATTGGCCACTTATTGCTCCTTGCCCTCAGGTGTACAATATGGGGGAAAGATTGGCCACCTTTTGCCCCTTGCCCTCAGGTGTACAAAATGGGAGAAAGATTGGCCACTTATTGCTCCTTGCCCTCAGGTGTACAAAATGGGGGAAATATTGGCCACCTTTTGCCCCTTGCCCTCAGGTGTACAAAATGGGGGAAAGATTGGCCATGTATTGCTCCTTGCCCTCAGGTGTACAAAATGGGGGAAAGATTGGCCACTTATTGCTCCTTGCCCTCAGGTGTACAAAATGGGTGAAATATTGCCACCTTTTGCCCCTTGCCCTCAGGTGTACAAAATGGGAGAAAGATTGGCCACCTATTGCTCCTTGCCCTCAGGTGTACAAAATGGGAGAAAGATTGGCCACTTATTGCTCCTTGCCCTCAGGTGTACAAAATGGGGGAAAGATTGGCCACTTATTGCTCCTTGCCCTCAGGTGTACAAAATGGGAGAAAGATTGGCCAACTATTGCTCCTTGCCCTCAGGTGTACAAAATGGGGGAAAGATTGGCCACTTATTGCTCCTTGCCTTCAGGTGTACAAAATGGGGGAAAGATTGGCCACTGATTGCTCCTTGCCCTCAGGTGTACAAAATGGGGGAAAGATTGGCCATGTATTGCTCCTTGCCCTCGGGTTTACAAAATGGGGGAAAGATTGGCCACTTATTGCTCCTTGCCCTCAGGTGTACAAAATGGGGGAAAGATTGGCCACTTATTGCTCCTTGCCCTCAGGTGTACAAAATGGGGGAAAGATTGGCCACTTATTGCTCCTTGCCCTCAGGTGTACAAAATGGGGGAAAGATTGGCCATGTATTGCTCCTTGCCCTCAGGTGTACAAAATGGGGGAAAGATTGGCCACTTATTGCTCCTTGCCCTCAGGTGTACAAAATGGGGGAAAGATTGGCCACCTATTGCTCCTTGCCCTCAGGTGTACAAAATGGGGGAAATATTGGCCACCCTTTGCCCCTTGCCCTCAGGTGTACAAAATGGGGGAAAGATTGGCCAATTATTGCTCCTTGCCCTCAGGTGTACAAAATGGGGGAAAGATTGGCCACTTATTGCTCCTTGCCCTCAGGTGTACAAAATGGGGGAAAGATTGGCCACCTATTGCTCCTTGCCCTCAGGTGTACTAAATGGGGGAAAGATTGGCCACTTATTGCTCCTTGCCCTCAGGTGTACAAAATGGGGGAAATATTGGGCACCTTTTGCCCCTTGCCCTCAGGTGTATAAAATGGGGGAAAGATTGGCCACTTATTGCTCCTTGCCCTCAAGTGTACAAAATGGGGAAAATATTGGCCATGTATTGCTCCTTCCCCTCAGGTGTACAAAATGGGGGAAAGATTGGCCACCTATTGCTCCTTGCCCTCAGGTGTACAAAATGGGGGAAAGATTAGCCACTTATTGCTCCTTGCCCTCAGTTTACAAAATGGGGGAAAGATTGGCCACTTATTGCTCCTTGCCCTCGGGTGTACAAAATGGGGGAAAGATTGGCCACTTATTGCTCCTTGCCCTCAGGTGTACAAAATGGGGGAAAGATTGGCCATGTATTGCTCCTTGCCCTCAGGTGTACAAAATGGGGGAAAGATTGGCCACTTATTGCTCCTTGCCCTCAGGTGTACAAAATGGGGGAAAGATTGGCCACCTATTGCTCCTTGCCCTCACGTTTACAAAATGGGGGAAAGATTGGCCATGTATTGCTCCTTGCCCTCACGTTTACAATATGGGGGAAAGATTGGCCATGTATTGCTCCTTGCCCTCAGGTTTACAAAATGGGGGAAAGATTGGCCACTTATTGCTCCTTGCCCTCAGGTGTACAAAATGGGGGAAAGATTGGCCAACTATTGCTCCTTGCCCTCACGTTTACAATATGGGGGAAAGATTGGCCATGTATTGCTCCTTGCCCTCAGGTTTACAAAATTTGGGAAAGATTGGCCACTTATTGCTCCTTGCCCTCACGTTTACAATATGGGGGAAAGATTGGCCACCTTTTGCCCCTTGCCCTCAGGTGTACAACATGGGGGAAAGATTGGCCATGTATTGCTCCTTGCCCTCAGGTGTACAAAATGGGTGAAATATTGGCCACCTTTTGCCCCTTGCCCTCAGGTGTACAACATGGGGGAAAGATTGGCCACCTATTGCTCCTTGCCCTCAGGTGTACAAAATGGGGGAAAGATTGGCCATGTATTGCTCCTTGCCCTTGGGTGTACAAAATGGGAGAAAGATTGTCCACTTATTGCTCCTTGCCCTCAGGTGTACAATATGGGGGAAAGATTGGCCACTTATTGCTCCTTGCCCTCAGGTGTACAAAATGGGGGAAAGATTGGCCATGTATTGCTCCTTGCCCTCAGGTGTACAAAATAGGGGAAAGATTGGCCACTTATTGCTCCTTGCCCTCACGTTTACAATATGGGGGAAAGATTGGCCAACTATTGCTCCTTGCCCTCAGGTGTACAAAAGGGGGGAAATATTGGCCACTTATTGCTCCTTGCCCTCAGGTGTACAAAATGGGGGAAATATTGGCCATTTATTGCTCCTTGCCCTCAGGTGTACAAAATGGGGGAAAGATTGGCCGCTTATTGCTCCTTGCCCTCAGGTGTACAAAATGGGAGAAAGATTGGCCACTTATTGCTCCTTGCCCTCAGGTGTACAAAATGGGGGAAAGATTGGCCACCTACTGCTCCTTGCCCTCACGTTTACAATATGGGGGAAAGATTGGCCAACTATTGCTCCTTGCCCTCAGGTGTACAAAAGGGGGGAAATATTGGCCACTTATTGCTCCTTGCCCTCAGGTGTACAAAATGGGGGAAATATTGGCCATTTATTGCTCCTTGCCCTCAGGTGTACAAAATGGGGGAAAGATTGGCCACTTATTGCTCCTTGCCCTCAGGTGTACAAAATGGGAGAAAGATTGGCCACTTATTGATCCTTGCCCTCAGGTGTACAAAATGGGGGAAAGATTGGCCACTTATTGCTCCTTGCCCTCAGGTGTACAATATTGGGGAAAGATTGGCCATGTATTGCTCCTTGCCGTCAGGTGTACAACATGGGAGAAAGATTGGCCACTTATTGCTCCTTGCCCTCAGGTGTACAATATGGGGGAAAGATTGGCCACTTATTGCTCCTTGCCCTCAGGTGTACAAAATGGGGGAAAGATTGGCCATGTATTGCCCCTTGCCTTCAGGTGTACAAAATGGGAGAAAGATTGGCCATGTATTGCTCCTTGCCCTCAGGTGTACAAAATGGGAGAAAGATTGGCCACTTATTGCTCCTTGCCCTCAGGTGTACAAAATGGGGGAAAGATTGGCCACTTATTGCTCCTTGCCCTCAGGTGTACAAAATTGGGGAAAGATTGGCCATGTATTGCTCCTTGCCCTCAGGTGTACAAAATGGGGGAAATATTGGCCACTTATTGCTCCTTGCCCTCAGGTGTACAAAATGGGGGAAAGATTGGCCATGTATTGCTCCTTGCCCTCAGGTGTACAAAATGGGGGAAAGATTGGCCATGTATTGCTCCTTGCCCTCAGGTGTACAAAATGGGGGAAATATTGGCCACTTATTGCTCCTTGCCCTCAGGTGTACAAAATGGGGGAAATATTGGCCACTTATTGCTCCTTGCCCTCAGGTGTACAAAATGGGTTAAAGATTGGCCACCTATTGCTCCTTGCCCTCAGGTGTACAACATGGGATGGTGCTGTCACATCACAGACCCATGGTAGCTAACTGCTTCAGGACAAATTAATGACACTCCAACCCACAAGAGAAACATCCAACACCAAGTCTAGGAAACATCCTACACCAAGTCTAGGAAACATTCAACACCTAGTCTAGGAGTGGACACACTTTCCATGGCAATATACCTGATGTTTGCGTGTGATTGTTTTCATCCTGCAAGATTAATTTTATGTAGTGTCTACTTGACATTGTCATCTAACAATATAACACGATACAACTATATACTTGATATTGTCACACACCAATATAACATGATTAAAATAATTCTTGATATTGTCATACACCAATATAACAAGATTAAAATTTGCTTGATATTGTCATACAGCTGGCTTCGTGGCTTAGAGGTTATGACTTTTCTCCGTAATCTCGTATTCTCTCGTAGGTAACGTGATGACGGTGAGAATCAGCAGTGGTTCGAATCGCATTGGTAACTTACAGTGTATGTGAGCCGGCCACTCAGAAAGCGTAATCTTGCCAAGAAATCAACATACAGCTGAAAGATGCTGGTGTTGACAGCAATGTCCTGTAAAAGGATATGCAAAAACAAAAAAATTGTCATACACCAATATAACATGATTAAAATAATTGCTTGATATTGTCATACATTAATATAACATGATTAAAATAATTACTTGGTAAAGACACACCATTATAATTATATACTTGATATTGTCATCTACCAGTATAACATGTATGAACTAAATACTTCACATTGTCATCTACCAATATAACATGATTAAACTATACTGAAGCACTGGCTCTGCAAGGAACACACAATGCTCTGAAGGAAATTTCTGGGAATCAAGTCCCATTCACGTGTAAGAGCAGCTTCAAGCTGTTGTAGATTAGCTGCAGAACCTTACCTGTAGATTCTGCGTCCAAGCTCGTCCCAGAGAAGTTCTATAGGAGACATGTTTGGTGATGGGGCTGGCCAATCAATCACCACAACGTTCTGCTGCTGTAGATATTGCTGCGTAATGCATGCGGAATGCGCACGTGCGTTATCCTGCTGGAGAAGCTGCAAGTCTGGATAATTTGTGAATGCACGAAGCACAGGAGCAACCAATGCATCCAGAATCTCATCTCAATATGTCACAGCATTAGCATTTCAACGTAAGACATGAAGAGGGAAGCGATGGTGAAAACTGAATCCTTCCCAAATCTGAATACTGCCACCTCCAAATCGGTTTGACACAGCAATCTGCAAAGCGCTCGCCATACCGTCGCCAAATCCACATATGTCCATCAGCAAAGGATAGGTTGAATCTGCTCTCGTCTGTGAATAGGACAGCATTCCACTGCAGTCTAGTCCATCTAACATGTAGCTCTGCCCATTGCAGGCGCTGCCGACCTATACATCCGGCACCAAGTAAGGCCTATTTCTTTGAGACGTCGTATGACTCATTCAAGAGACTTTCGCAAGTCTATCCACTATTGCTGTTGCTGTTTGACTTGCCAGGAGAAGACGATTCCTTAGGTAACTCAGCACAATATGACGATCTTGCGCAGGAGTAGTAACTCATGTTAGACCACTCCGAATTCTATTCCAGGCACTGCCAGTGGTTCCGTAACGTTCATTGCGACATACAATAGTGGTGTGGTGGTAGTTCATCCTTCTTGCAATGGCCCGCAAGCTCATTCCGGTCTCCAATGGCTCGTTGGTAGTCGTTTTCAGATAGTAGTGGCATTTCAAGCGCAAGTACTTGGTGTTTTGTCTCAACGGCCTTATTATACCGAGTATACTGCCACAACGTGTACACATTTTCAGGGTCATAGCTGCTGGAAATTGTGTTGCACTTGTAACTTTCATTGTTTCTGTAGTCTGTACACAAACCCATGGGTTGAATCATGCACTATCTAACCCAGCAACCATTCGCTTGATACCTCATGACAAACACGGGCAAAATCCATTCCCACACTTTTTTTCCCAGCTTCTCAGCATCAATATATATTATTGTGATGCGTTTTAATGTGCTTCAGTATCTATACATGTTGACATCTACCAATATAATATGATTAAACTAAATACTTGATATTGTCATCCACCAAAATAACGTGTGTGAACTACTATGTTAATCTGTTTTATATATAACACTATGGTATGCACTTGACAAGATGCAGCAAAATATGCCAGACATTATATTGTGCAACCTATTTTTGTGTCTTCTTTGTTTCAGCAGCCAGTGAAAAGTTCCAACACCAATAGTACCAGTAGCAATCTGATTATATGTCCGTCTCGCCTTTCCTCTGAGTGTCGAGCTTTGGCCAGAACCCCTCGTCACTCCTTGCTGCCTCATTCTTGCCAGACCATGATGATCCATTTGCTCCTCCGAGGTGTACACGTGCTCCCACAAGGCCGCAACCACATCTGCCTTGTCATGCATCAATACTCCACCAAATTTTGCAGAGCCAGCCAATCTGTCCGCCTGTTCATTCCCAAGCACACTGGCATGCCCCGGAGAAAAGATCCAGGCAATGCTTGCCACCCATGACCTCCGAAGTGAAGCAAGCCACTCTGCACGAAGCATGCCTGTCCTCACCTTCTTCAGCATGCTTTCTGAATCAGTTAAAATCACGATGTGTGTGTGTATCATATTCTCGATCCAGCAGAAAGCTGCAGTGACCGCCTCCACCTCCATTCTTATGCTAGATGTTGTGGTATCATATGCCAGGCTCTCCTGCACCAAACATCGGCCATTAGCTTTTGCTATGAACCCCCAGGCACTTCTTCTACCTCTAAACATCGAACCATCTGTGTAGATAATCACATCACCCAAGCGAGCATTATCCTGATTAGTTGCTGGATTTTCACTTCCGTGGCCCCTGCTGGCCACTCCCTGCGCTCCCGGCTCAATGTGATTATGACTCTACACAAGTCTGACTGCTCCGCTGGCACTCTGACCCACTCCTCTCCTCGCCTAATGTTCTCCAAGATGCACACATGTCTGATCGTATCCTCCGCCTGAGCCATCCATGATTTCCCTCTTATCAGCGCCTCATGCAAAGGGTGATATCCTCCAAAGATATGCTGATATAATAACTATTTGATGTCAGGATTTCATGAATGTAGTAACTATTTGATATTGTCATCCTCAAAAGATATACAGCTATAATAACTATTTTATGTTGTCTTGATTATATGAATGAAGTAACTAGTTGATGGTGTCATCCTCCAAAGATATACAGATATAATAACTATTTGATGTCAGGATTACATGAATGTAGTAACTAGTTAATGTTGTCATCCTCCAAAGATATACAGCTATAATAACTAGTTTATGTTGTCTTGATTATATGAATGTAGTAACTAGTTGATGGTGTCATCCTCCAAAGATATACTGATATAATAACTATTTGATGTCAGAATTGCATGAATATAGTAACTAGTTGATTGTGTCATCCTCCAAAGATATAGAGATATAATAACTATTTTATTTTGTCTTGATTACATGAATGTAGTAACTAGTTGATGTTGTCATCCTCCAAAGATATACATATATAATAACTATTTGATGTCAGGATTATATGAATGTAATAACTAGTTGATGTCATTCTCCAAAGATATACAGATATAATAACTAGTTGTTTTCAAGCTCTGATATCTAATAACGTTATATCCACTTTATGTTTCAGCATCCCAGAACACGGTGACATTAAACTGAAACAGCCTCAGAAACACAGTAACCAGCTAGCCTCAGAAATGTCCCCTTTATCGCTCACTTCACCCTATGGGTCACCTGCAGGAGGCAGCACAATGAAGCCATCACCTAATATGCTCACAGATGCAGCATCGTCTTTACTTTCATTGTCATCAGCAGTTGCTTATTCTCCTGGCCAACGACCTCCATCATCATCATCATCATCATCATCATCATCATCATCATCATCAGCAGCAGCAGCAACAGCACACTCACCATCATCTTTAAGATGCATGCATTCCCCAACTGTGTCGCTAGTATCTCCTGGTGGTTTGACTACGTCACCTGTACTGTCTGTCATGTATGGGTTATCATCGTCACACTCAAGCTTGGAAATAGAAATGTATATGTCCAACTCCCCAAGCTCTGTGTGTGAGTCTGCCTGTGACATCAGTGAGCACAGTGTGTCTGAGTTGTATCAAGATAAAGACATGGTTGTTAGAATACTGTTGGAAGGTGACGAGAACTTTGTAGTTCCTCTTGGTGGCAGAATGACAGAGGAGGAGATCAAACGACAGCAACAGGAGCATTTTGTAAGTTCATCATACTGTCTTTTCTTTTCATGAGCTAGTTCTGAAACTATGATATACCAGTTTGTATGTTATTCTGTTTCTGAAGCTGCTGAATACCACATTTTCTTGTGGTCCTCCAACTAGGATATACCAGGTTTTCTTAATTGTGTTCCTCCAGCTAGGATATACCAAGTTTTCTTAATTCTGTTCTTTAATTTAAGATAAAACAGTTTTCTTAGTGCTCCTCCAGTCTATGATATACCAGTTTTTTTTAATGCTCCTGCAGCTAGGATATACCAGTTTTCTTAGTGTTCCTCCAGCTAGGATATACCAAGTTTTCCTAGTGTTCCTCCAGCTAGGATATAGCAGGTTTTCTTGTGTTCCTCCAGCTAGGACATACCAAGTTTTCTTAATTGTGTTCGTTAATCTAAGATATATCAGTTTTCCTAGTGTTCCTCCAGCTACGATATACCAGTTTTATAAAATGGTCCTCCAGCTAGGATATACCAGTTTTCTTAGTGTTCTTCCAGCTAGGATATACCAAGTTTTCCTAATGTTCCTCTTGCTAGGATATACACGTTTTCTTAGTGTTCCTCCAGCTAGGATATACCAGGCTTTCTTTGTGTTCCTCCAGCTAGGATATACCATGTTCTTAGTGTTCCTCCATCTAGGTGTCAGAAGTGGGGGTGTCGCCGCCAGTGTGATCTACTATCACTGGTGAGCAACCCCAGTTTGTCAGAAGTGACAATTGTTGATCCCTGATCGAGACTACAATTTGTCAGAAATTGACTCAGAACAAAATCTATATGGCTGAAGTAAAAATTAAGCCCATGAATATCCTAGAGTACAGCTGCAAATGACTCGTTAAGCAAAGGTGAAATTAGCTGGTCTTGATATTCCCCAAGGAGTGGGAAAGGGAAAGTTAAATGTCTAGATTTAAGTCTACCAATGAACTACTAGACAGTGCAAGTGTTTTCCCCCTTGACAAGACTCCCCTCCTTGGTATGTAAATAAGATTAAACAAACTACAATCACTTTAATTACTATCAATACCATTGAACAAATGATGGTTATCAAGGTGATGATAATGAAACTATAGAGGTTTATGTAATACAACAATCACATATATTTAGTGATGACAAGCAAGTACATAACTCTAAAGTTACTTGTATCCTGTCTGGATCTTTGGCCGGGTTACATGATCTGCCTCACTTTTAATAGGTTTCCCCTATGGTCCGCTACAGGCAGCTATGTTCAGATAAACACAGCCGGTCATTATTCAGAACAGTGTTCTGTCCTGATGCCACCTGGTCCCTCGTCACTGCACAGGAAAATCCAGTGCTCTTGTTGAGAGCTTGGAAGCATGTGTATACACTAGTTCTACATCAGTACAATTCTAGATAATACATACAAGCTATCACACCCATATACACACTCACATTGAAAAGTCTGACAGTGTCTCTCTTCCATCTTTACTGCGGTCACTCTCCCCTTTCTCTCTCTATATCTATTACTGTCAAGTCGGGGGAGGACTTTTTCAGTAGTCGAACACGCCTGTAGTTATTACATCTACTGCCATCCCTTGTAACATCCCGTTATCAGGAATGAAATTCCTAAGTCCATAACACTTTTGCAGATTAAAGGGTCAGTAGTGTTATTACAAGAGTATCTGATCTCTGGGCTTAAGTGCCATAATCAGTCATTGTGATAAGCCTCAGTGAGTTTTAATGAATGCTCGTTCACCACGTACTGAAAGGGCAAACTGTTACCGATTGTGGGTAATGTCTGCACCACTACACTTCTGCTTCAAACACAATCCATAAATAATATGTCTAAGTTTGCTGCTTTTAAGAACAAAATAGCGCAACAGCCCATTCCCTGGTAAGTTACTATATGACAATTTGCATCTCAAACATCAAATAAACACTATGCATCTCAACCTCAAAGTATGCAGATTCAGAATAGGCATATAATGATATTCCTAATAATGGCATAACGATTGGTTTAGTAATACTATTATATACATCAAAAACAAGACATATAAACATTAAAAAAATATGCAAGGAGCATATTCCTAGCATCGTATATTCCTACGGGTATAGTAAGAATAACAAACTTGTAGCAATATATTATAGACAGTAAACTGAGGAATACTAGTTCTTGGATCAGTAACAAGAGACACTGATATCCTCAATGAAATAGCTTACAACAGGCTGACCAATGAAGACCCCAAATTTACAGGTTTCGATAGGGACTAGAAACTACCATTCCTAGGGACTTCTATCAGCATAAGAGTCAGACCCATCTATAAAGAAAGTATACATTGAGATCGTTCATACCTGTTCCTAATATCTGACGTATCTGATGTGAACAGCAGAATCTTCTAGCATATATACCGTTTCTTATCTCCTTGTCGCCTTTTACTATCTCATTCTGCATTTCCTTCAATTTACACATACACGGTTTTAATTTCCAGCTGCGGGGCAGTCCCACGTCTGCCTGCCTGTATAGTTTCATTATCAGTCTGACACTCCTGTCACCGACCGTTATAGTATTTCTATTGAAACAGACCGAAATCCCTATCCAAGAGTTCGCCGACAGTCTCTAGAAATTAAGGCTCGTTATAAGAATGTCTAAAGGGATTGTCCCGATAGAAGAGACTGGGATTCACTTGGTAGACAAAGGCAGAAGGTGAAGAACACTCGTGTATGTAGGAAGACATAACACGAATGTCTAGTTTATCTGTCGGTGATCCTTCGTCATTTAATGAAGCCCCCTGTTTTAAATACTTTCACGCACTCACGCGCACGCCTTTCGTTCAAATGATCACGAGTGGAGTACGTTGGGGCAAGTATAAAACAATAATACTCTTTAATAATAAAAGAGATAATGAAAATTGTCGTTCAATTGGTGAACGAGGACAATAGAATTTGTTACAGGTACAAAAAAATAGTTTTCTGATGCTTAGCTAGATAGCATATCATCATTCACACCATCCAGACAGTGACACACTCAGACCACATGTAGACACAGTGTCACCTGAGACAATCTGATCTCGTTTAGGAATAGTGCTGGCTTTCGTTTGGATTATGTCTTGGAGTCGACCCTGGCATTCGACAGGTGTACGATGCTCCTCCGGATTCCAGGTTCCGTCTCCACTAGTTGGTGGCTGTAAGTTTCGGTAACCTGACCAGTTAGGCTTCAGGAGTATCAGCAGCGAGGCTCCTTAAATCAAACAAACAGTTGCAGACTCCTTAGTGTCTTGACAATAGCAATGTGTCTGAGTGCTGGTGTTGTGTGTCTGTTGTGTATGTGTCAGATGCAGAATAGGAATAAAACATAGTTCCTATCTGCGATTCTGTATCAAAAGCAAAGGCCAATAGTTCTTATCAGCTTGGCTATACATTGTATGACATGATGATACAAGGTGAAAAAGGGTCCAGAAGTGGACACATTCTAAGACCACATGGTCCATTGGAGTAAAACAAGTAGACAAATCTTTTGAAAAAGGCATTACAAAATGTACGTGGTTGTAAAACCTGAAGTGACTCATATGCAATAATTACTGGTGCATTCCTTAACACCATGGTGAGGAAGTCCTGGGCAGCCAGGATGTTTCCCTAGATAGCTAAGGAAAGGCCAACAATAATTCAACCTAATCCCACATCAATCATTAGGTATAAAGCAATCAAGTGTCGCCACAAAGTCGTGAGGTATACCCCACAGAATATATGAGTTAGAAGATAAGAAGAAGGCAAGCAGGCAAGGGGGCTGAGATATTCCAGGCATTGGGCTTTAGGATGTCTCAGTTATCCCCTTTTGAGTTATTTACTCCCCAAATTCTGATTCCTCACCACATGGTATTTGCATTGAACTTATGACCGTCAGTGTCGTGTAGTTCAGCATGGCGGTGAATCAGGGGTAAGCAAATTTATGTTTGAATATAAATCGCCTAGTAATATTGCTGGCATGTGAGAATCATGTTCCACATGCCTCTTCTACTTCTGCCCACATGGCAAAATCATATCATATTTTCAACAAAATATACACGTAAATACATTCACAAAATGCATATGAAAATAATCAGTAAGGTTTATACATTAGATATATATATATATATATTTATCTATCAATATATCTATATATCGAGGCCCCACATGTTTTCTCTCAATATCTCCCATTTCAAATCCCACGTTTCATAAATATACATGGTCGGGAAAGTTTGTGTTTTCCCATTATCAGAATATAAACGAGTACACACTCCTTACTATAATCGTAACTATTGTGTTATTACACTCACCCCCAGTCTTATTGCAGCGATTAAGATCTGTTTTTTGGTATAATCTACCAAGGATGCAATTGGATATGGCAGCTCACTTCATGTAAGGTCTGCCTAGCACATTAGCTATGGTCGTTTTGAACCGGCCGGAAGTCTGTAGTTACAATTTCCGGTGCAGCAGTGCTATTAGCGTATCGCCGTATTCCCGTTGCTAGGGAGTGACGGACATATACTTGGTATTAATGATACGGGTTGAAGACAGGGGATTTCCCTTGTGACATCATTTGTATAGATGATGTGAAAATACGTGCTGTCCCCAATAGTGCAGTGTGTAGTTTTAGTGCAGAAAATGTCTGCATGGTCATTATGAGGTCATTATTAGTAATTTAGCTGCTGTACTGAATCCAGAATGTAAATAGGAATTCCACTAACGTAGTAGTAGTGGTGTTTGCATAGTGATCTAGACTCATCCCGTCACAACTCCACACCTCCTATGGGTAAATGTCTCCATTCAACTGCTGGTCCAGTTCACACCGTTGACGTGAAGGCTCCAGTCCATCTAAGAATATATTGACCCGGGGTCTTATCAACTTCCACCCGTATTCTACTGGTGAAAGTACTGGTGTCAATCAAACTTGTTCCCACGTAGCAAGCCAACCATGGTCGTTTTGTTTACTTCGTGTGCAATCTTACATCATGGCTAGAGGGTGGTGTTGTACAATGGCGTGTAACATTGTGTCAGCTTCTTAAATGTAAAGAATACAGTTTATTCTTCTGTAATTCCTCTAAGTGGTCCTTCCTCTCTTATTGAATACTTTCATGTAGGAGAGCATTCTTTTGAAGCTCGCGGCATTCTGTGACATTAGGATATACCAAGTTTTCTTAGCATTCCTCCAGCTAGGATAAAACAGGTTTTCTTAACTGTTTCTGAATTTAGGATATACCAAGTTTTCTTTATTTGTGCCCTTGAATCTAGATAAATTAAGTTTTATTAATTGTGTTCCTTCTGCTAGAATATACCTAGTTTTCTTGATTGTGTTCTTGAATCTAGGAGGTACCAAGTTTTCTTGATACTGTTCTTGAATCTAGGATATACCAAGTTTTCTAGATTGTGTTCTTGAATCTAGGATATACTAAGTTTTCTTGATTGTGTTTTTGAATCTAGGAGGTACCAAGTTTTCCTGATAGTGTTATTGAATCTAGGATATATGATATGACTTACAGTGTCCAGTGTTTGTATGAATCTATATGACATGACTTCAGTGTCCAGTTTTTGCATACCTCTATATGATATGATATACAATGTCCAGTGTTTGTATACATCTATATGTTATGACTTACAACATTAAGTGTGTGTATACATCTATATGATATGACTTCAATGTCCCGTGTTTGTATATATCATATATGATATGATATACAATGTCCAGTATTTGTATAAATCTATATGACATTGACTTCAGTGTCCAGTGTTTGTATTCATCTATACGATATGACTTGCAACATTCAGTGTTTGTATACGTTTGTATATGATATGATATACAATGTCCAATGTTTGAATACATCTATGTGACATGACTTCAATACCCAATGTTTGTGTACATATATATGATATGATTTACAATATTAAATGCGTGTATACATCTATCTGTATGACATGATTTAAACATTCAGTGTTTGTATACATCTATCTATATGACTTGACAGCATTCAGTGTTTGTATACATCTATATGATATGATTTACAACATTCTATGTTTGTATGCATCTATATGATATGACTTAGTGTCCAGTATCAACATCATGTTGAACATTTCAAAAGAGCAAGATAGAGAGAGAGAAAGAAAGAGAGAGAGAGCGAGAGATCTTGAGTGACTGCATTATGTTAAACATTTCCTGAGGTCTGTAGACTGCAGAGAGAGAGAGAGAGAGAGAGAGAGAGAGAGAGAGAGAGAAAGAAAGAAAGAGAGAGAGAGAGAGAGAAAGAGAGAGAGAGAGAGCGAGAGATCTTGAGTGACTGCATTATGTTAAACATTGCCTGAGGTCTGTAGACTGCAGAGAGAGAGAGAGAGAGAGAGAGAGAGAGAGAGAGAGAGAGAGAGAGAGTACTTGAGTGACTGTAAAACTGTCATCTACTGCCTAAAGTACCTTGCAGTGTAGGGTAGGGGGGTCTTGAGCCTGAGGAATTAAGGCCACCTGGCTAGCGCAGTAATGTTCGTTTTGCCCCCGACAGAAAAACATCCACACCTTACTGAGGATTCAAACCAGGGTCTCCAGAAGGAGAACATGGTGTATTTAGTCATTCGGCCAGCTACTAACTGCATTGGCTGCATTATGTTAAACATTTTATGAGACCTATAGACTAGAGAGAGAGAGAGAGAGAGAGAGAGAGAGAGAGAGAGAATTAATAAACTGATTTTATTTTCAAAGGGTTAAGAATTGGTATTCCCATTTATTTCTCTCTGCTGTCATACATTATTTCATTCATACATCACTTATGAAGCTAATCTTACACAATAGAAACAATATGCATTATAAACACATGGAATATGTGTGAGAGAGACAGAGAGAGAAAAAGAGAGCATGAGTAACTGCTTTATGTTAAAAATTTCAGGAGTCCTGTAGGCTGCAGAGAGAGATGTTTGGGCAACTTCGCAGGTTGCCAGATCACGAGTATGACTACATATTTGCCACAACAGGCCTGGACACTGACGACAGACAAAAACGGTTGCGAATTATGGGAGCAGGATTGGAAAAGGTCATACGCGCCATGGTCAAATTTTGCAAGATCATCCCTGGATTTTCCAGACTAGACATTAGTGATAAAGTGAAACTTATCAAATGTGAGTAAGTAGATCAAATGTTTTTCATATAAGTGTCTAGACCACACATTCATCATGTCACTGAGTAGATCAAATGTTTGTCAAATGAGTGGCTAGACCACACATTCATCATGTCACTGAGTAGATCAAATGTTTGTCACATGAGTGGCTAGACCACACATTCATCATGTCACTGAATAGATCAAATGTTTGTCACATGACTGGCTAGACCACACATTCATCATGTCACTGAGTAGATCAAATGTTTGTCACATGAGTGGCTAGACCACACATTCATCATGTCACTGAGTAGATCAAATGTTTGTCACATGAGTGGCTAGACCACACATTCATCATGTCACTGAGTAGATCAAATGTTTGTCACATGAGTGGCTAGACCACACATTCATCATGTCACTGAGTAGATCAAATGTTTGTCACATGAGTGGCTAGACCACACATTCATCATGTCACTGAGTAGATCAAATGTTTGTCACATGAGTGGCTAGACCACACATTCATCATATCATTGAGTAGATCAAATGTTTGTCACATGAGTGGCTAGACCACACATTCATCATGTCACTGAGTAGATCAAATGTTTGTCAAATGAGTGGCTAGACCACACATTCATCATGTCACTGAGTAGATCAAATGTTTGTCACATGAGTGGCTAGACCACACATTCATCATGTCACTGAGTAGATCAAATGTTTGTCACATGAGTGGCTAGACCACACATTCATCATGTCACTGAGTCTATGTTTCACATAACTATGATCATATCACTGTGTCTATGTTTCACATAACTATGATCATATCACTGTGTCTATGTTTCACATAACTATCATCATATCACTGTGTCTATGTTTGACATACTATGATCATATCACTTATGTTTATGTTTGACATACTATGATCATATTACTGTGTCTATATTTGACATACAATGATATCACTGTGTATTTGTTTGACATACTATGATCATATCACTGAGTCAATTTTTGACATACTATGATCATATCATTCTGACAATGCCTACCTGAAAAGTAGAAGGAGAAGTCTGAGAATTGATATGTGGAACGTACGCACCTATATCAAGCAGGGAAGTTTGATAACCTTATTGCAGAGGCAAAAAAACATGAACTTGGATATCTTAGGCGTATCTGAAACAAGATGGACAGATACAAGTTATATAAGGAGAGAAGATTACGTATTCATTAATTCAGGAGGAGATCATCACGAGAGAGGAGTAGGAATTTTAGTAAAACGAGATTTAGAGAAAAATATTAGTGGATTCTGGACTCATAAAGATAGGATGATACTTCTCAAAATTAAGGCAAGACCATTCAACATAGTAATTCTTCAGAAATATGCTCCGACAACTGATTATAGTGATGAACAGCTAGAAGAATACTATGAAGACTACAACAAACACTGAAAGTTGTAAAATCATCAGAGGTCCTAATTGTCATGGGAGACATGAATGCAAAAGTCGGAAAAAATAAATATAAGTAGATAGTAGGGCAATATGGTATGGGACAGAGAAACGACAGAGGAGACCGGCTGATACAGTTCTGTGAAGAAAACAATCTTATTGTTTGCAACACATTCTTTCAACATAAACCTAAGAAACTGTATACATGGAAAAGCCCTGGAGATAGAACATGAACCCAAATTGACTACATTATGATTAGAAATAGATTTAAAAACAATGTTAAAAATGCCAAAACATACCCTGGTGCTGATATCAACTCTGACCATAATCCTGTAGTATTAAAATTGCAAATAAAACTTAAAAACCCAGGAATAAGGAAATCGAAGACACCTCAAGTAGATATATCGGCATTGAAACAACCAGAAATAAGACAACTATACCTAGTTGAAGTCAAAAATAGATATGATGGGCTAATCATTGAAAGTATGGAACAATATCGATGTGAAAATTTCGAGGATAAAATGAATACAAAATGGGAAAGTATAAAAACCAGTATTCAGACTGCAAATACCACCTTACCAGTGAAAATTAATGAGAAAAAGCAATATGGATAACTGATGAAATATTGAGTAAAATGTCTCAAAGAAAGAAAGCAAAGAACACTCCAGAGTAATAGATAGAGAAATACGTCACATGTGCAGAGTTGCCAAAGAAGAGTGGCTGCAGAAACATTGCAAAGAAACGGAGGATCTGGAAATAAAACACAACTCGAAAGAATTACATGAACATATAAATAGATTTATAAAGAAGAAAAATAATATAACGGGAAACAGTTGTATCAGAGGAAAAAATGGAGAAATTACAATTAATAACACTGACATAATAAAAAGATGGACAGAGTACACAGAAGATTTATTATGGGACAACAGGGTCAATAGACCAACATTGTATAATACTCAAGATGGACCAAAAATACTAACGGCTGAAGTAGAAAAGGCTATTAAAAAGATGAAAGAAGGAAAGGCTGCAGGTCCTGACAAGATAACAACAAAGGTGATAAAATCCTTATCCAGCTTTGGCATTGAAACTATCACAGAATTATGTAATGATATATATAATACTGGGTACATCCCCAAGGACTTGAAAACAAGAGCTGTTGAGTGTGAGGATTACAGAACTATTAGCTTAATGAACCACATAACTAAGATACTACTCAAGGTCATACAAGAAAGAATTCAACATAAAATAGACGAGGAAGTAGCTGAAGAACAATTTGGGTTCCACGAAAAAAACAGCGGCACCAGAGAAGCAATTATCTGCTTGAGGATGTTAATTGAAAAATATATAGAAGTTCAAAAAAGTATTTATGTTTGTTTTATAGACTACAAGAAAGCTTTTGATAGAGTACAACATGAATGACTAATTACGTGCCTTCAAGATATAGGAGTAGACGGAAAGGACATCAGACTTATTAGTAACTTGTACTGGGAACAAGAGGCGTCTATTAGATGCGGTAATAACTATTCGTCGCCTATTGAGATAAAAAGAGGAGTACGGCAGGGATGTGTACTGTCCCCAAGCCTCTTCAACCTATACACAAGTTGAAATGCCTGAACTCAGCATCAATGGAAGAATCATAAACAATCTTAGATATGCTAATGATACTGTGGTACTAGCAGAAAGTGAACAAGAGTTGCAAGACCTAGTGGAAGAAGTAAACAGGCACAGTGCAGAATGTGGCTTAGATATTAACTTCCAAAAACCAAAAACTATGATAATTAGCAGTGAAAAAGAAAGGTCATCAATGAACATCACAGTAAACGGGCAGATACTAGAACAAGTAACAAGTTTCTCTTATCTTGGACATATAATAACAAATGATGGCAGAAGTGAAATGGAAATCAAAAAGAGAATAGGAATGGCCAAAAATGCTTTCAACGGCATGAAATCAGATTAATAAAGCATTAAAAATGAGAATTGTCAAATGCTACGTATATTCAACGCTACTGTATGGCTCGCAAGCCTGGACATTGAACAAGCAACCAGAAAGTCGCATAGAAGCCCTGGAGATGTGGATATACAAACGAATAGGTCATATTTCATGGAAACAAAAACAATCAAATGCAGAGGTCCTAGAAAAACTGGGAATGAAGAGAGAGTTGATGAAAGAAATAAAGAGGAGACAAGTGAAATATTTTGGTCATGTTAAAAGACATGATACTCTTATAAAAACCATACTGGAAGGCAAGGTTGAGGGCAAGCGAGCAAGAGGTAGACAATGATACAAGTGGGAGGATACCATCAAGAGATGGACGAACATCAGCCTGACAGAATGTACAGTCAAGGCTAGAGACAGACAGTGTTGGAGATCCATTGCAGCCAACCTTCATTGCGGAGACGGCACCTGATTGATTGATTGATTGATCATCTCACTTGTGTCCATGTTTGACATAATATGATCATATCACTTGTGTCTATGCTTGACATATTATGATCATATCACTGAGTCTATGTTTGTCATACTATTATCATATGACTTATGTTAATGTTTGACATAGTATGATCATTTCATTTGTGTCTATGTTTGACATACTATGATAATATCACTTGTGTCTATATTTGACATAGTATGATCATGTCAATGTGTCTCTGTTTGACATATGATGATTATATCACTTAGATCTTTGTTTGACATACAATGATCATATCACTGTGCTTATGTTTGACATACTATGATCATATCACTGTGTCTATGTTTGACACACTAGAAGCATATCACTTATGTCTTTGTTTGATATACTATATCCTATGATCATATCACTTATGTCTATGTTTGATATACTATATACTATGATCATATCACTTATGTCTATGTTTGATATACTATGGTCATATCACTTGTGTCTACATGTGACATACTATGATCATATAAATGTGTCTATGTTTGACACACTATGAGCATATCGTGTATGTCTTTATGTGATATACTATGATCATATCACTTATGTTTGTTTGACATACTATGATCATATCACTTGTGTCTGTGTTTGACATACTATGATCATATCACTTGTGTCTGTGTTTGACATACTATGATCATATCATTTGTGTCTGTGTTTGACATACTATGATCATATCACTTGTGTCTGTGTTTGACATACTATGAATCATATAACTTGTGTGTATATTTGATATAACTATGATCACATCGCCGGTCTCCCTGGTCTAGGCGTTACATGACTTTCTCCGTAATCCCGTATACTCTCGTCAGTAATGTGACATGCGCGAGAATCAGTTGCGGTTCTCTCTGGGTCGGTAACTTACGGGGTATGTGAGCCGGTCGTTCAGAAAACAGTGGCAAACTACTGAGTGTAATTTTGCCTAGAAATCAACAGTCAGCTCAAAGATGCTGATATTGACAGCGATGTCCTGTAAAGGATATGCGAACAAAAAAAAACAACAACAACAAAAAGTGATCACATCACATGTGTCGATGTTTGACATACTATGATCATATCACTGTCTACATTTGACATACTGTGTTAGCATATTACTGTGTCTATATTTGACATACTATGATTACACCACTTGTGTCTATGTGTGGCATACTATAAACATATGACTATGTCTATGTTTGACACACTACAATCATATCACCATGTCTGTATTTTACACACTATGATCATATCACTGTGCTTCCATTTCAGATTCTCGACAAGAATTTTGTTTGTTTACTATTTACAAATTTATTGATGCTGAGAAGAAAATCATGCGGGGATTGGACAACCAGTGGAAGTGTGAGAACGATATTTCCCGGATGAGCTCAGATGATTTAGATTCACATATGTTCATGGAAAACTTAGATCTGCATTTCAGATTTTGTGACAGTTTGCAAAATTTGAAACTCTCAGATGAGGAGCTGGTGCTGATTAGAGCAATTATCATTATGGCACCAGGTATGTGGTTTGCGAATGTGACATGTTAGTTTTGTTTGTTAAGATTGGATGTATCTAATGCTAATAATATACACGTAAATGGACATGTTCTTAAACAAGTGAATCAGTACAGTTATTTTGGAACAGACATAACATCTGATTGGAGATGCCTTGAAGAAATTAGAACAAGAATTGCCATTGCGGAGTGTCAACGTCTTCTTACATGAACACAGGTATTCAAAATTCTTCATACACACTCAAGAAGACATCAGTCGTACGTATGGTATACACAGTTTTATTCAGGAGAACCTGATCATTGTCACAATGTACACACAAGGCGGTGAAATCATTATATACAATATGCCGCCTTACAAACAATTATAGCACTCAGCCAATTACACAAGCTCCAACTACACTCAATTACTCGCTATCTTCAACTAGCACTCTCGCAAAGCTATACACTCGCTCCAGAAACACAAAACGTCCTTCCTCTAAACTGTCTGAGTCCCGTCTGAGGTTTTCAAACTGGTCGGTTCGTCTCGTGGTACTGGACCACGTGTTTCTCGTGACAAACCTGGCTGTCTCAACATCTCAACAGTCACGTAGTGCGTTAGTCCGCCCGTGTTGTGTCGGGTCGTTCGGTGTAATGTCGTCTGGTCAGTTCAGGTCAGTTCACAGTGTCCCGTGAACTTATGTCCCCTCATATTACTAAGTCTTGTCCTGTCAGTGTCCTGTCTATGGCATCTCTGTGTCCCCACTGATGTCCTGTCTCTAATCTCTCTACCGTCCTGTAGATGTCCTGTCATATGACATCTCTGTGCCCTTACCCATGTCCTGTCTATCGTTATCGCTGTAGTCCTTGACTCTATTCTGTCCTTTGTCCTCTCTATGTCCTGTCCCTATTCCCCCAACACTCTGACATGGAGGTAACCTTTTGCAAGATGAAAAACATACTGACCAATAAAAGGATATTAATTGAAGTGAGAAAAAGAGTGTTGACATGCTACATAGAACCTATACCTTTGTATGAATGTGAATCGTGGACAATGAGCAGACAAGCTGAATAACATCTGATGGCTGTGGAAATGTGGTTTCTGAGGAAAATGCAAAGAATACCATGGACAGACAGAAAAACCAATGAACAAGTCCTTCAAGAAACAAATGAAGATCGTAAACTGATTAGAGAGATTAGACGTAGACAGTAAAAATTGTTGGACATGTTATGAGAAGAAATGAATTGGAGAACTTGGCGACAACTGTCAAGATCGAAGGGAAGAGACCAAGGGGAAGACTGAAATGTAAATACCTGGATGGCTTGGCCACGTGGCATGGTCGAGACAGAAACACGGCGCTGATCCATAACTCGGGTGATCGAGTGAGATGGCAAAGCATGACCGCCCACGCTTATCGGCATGGCACATGATGGATGGTTGAATGGTATCTAATGCACTTCATTTATGATTGTTCCTGGTTTTTATGGGAATTTTCATGACAGCACATTCATCTAGACATCACTAGAAGTTCATGACTGCACATTTATCTATGATATCAGTAGAAATCCATGACTGCACATTTATCTATACCAGTAGAAATCCATGACTGCACATTTATCTATATCAGCAGAAATCCATGACTGCACATTTATCTATGATATCAGTAGAAATCCATGACTGCACATTTATCTATGATATCAGTAGAAATCCATGACAGCACATTTATCTATGATATCAGTAGAAATCCATGACTGCACATTTATCTATATCAGTAGAAATCCATGACTGCACATTTATCTATGATATCAGTAGAAATCCATGACTGCACATTTATCTATGATATCAGTAGAAATCCATGACTGCACATTTATTTATATCAGTAGAAATCCATGACTGCACATTTATCTATACCAGCAGAAATCCATGGCTGTACATTTATCTATGATATCAGTAGAAATCTATGACTGCACATTTATCTATATCAGTAGAAATCCATGACTGCACATTTATCTATACCAGTAGAAATCCATGACTGCACATTTATCTATACCAGTAGAAATCCATGACTGCACATTTATCTATATCAGCAGAAATCCATGGCTGTACATTTATCTATGATATCAGTAGAAATCCATGACTGCACATTTATCTATGATATCAGTAGAAATCCATGACTGCACATTTATCTATATCAGTAGAAATCCATGACTGCACATTTATCTATGATATCAGTAGAAATCCATGACTGCACATTTATCTATGATATCAGTAGAAATCCATGACTGCACATTTATTTATATCAGTAGAAATCCATGACTGCACATTTATCTATACCAGCAGAAATCCATGGCTGTACATTTATCTATGATATCAGTAGAAATCTATGACTGCACATTTATCTATATCAGTAGAAATCCATGACTGCACATTTATCTATACCAGTAGAAATCCATGACTGCACATTTATCTATACCAGTAGAAATCCATGACTGCACATTTATCTATATCAGCAGAAATCCATGGCTGTACATTTATCTATGATATCAGTAGAAATCCATGACTGCACATTTATCTATGATATCAGTAGAAATCCATGACTGCACATTTATCTATATCAGTAGAAATCCATGACTGCACATTTATCTATATCAGTAGAAATCCATGACTGCACATTTATCTATGATATCAGCAGAAATCCATGACTGCACATTTATCTATGATATCAGTAGAAATCCATGACTGCACATTTATCTATGATATCAGTAGAAATCCATGACTGCACATTTATCTATATCAGTAGAAATCCATGACTGCACATTTATCTATATCAGTAGAAATCCATGACTGCACATTTATCTATGATATCAGCAGAAATCCATGACTGCACATTTATCTATGATATCAGTAGAAATCCATGACTGCACATTTATCTATATCAGTAGAAATCCATGACTGCACATTTATCTATATCAGTAGAAATCCATGACTGCACATTTATCTATATCAGTAGAAATCCATGACTGCACATTTATCTATATCAGTAGAAATCTATGACTGCACATTTATCTATGATATCAGTAGAAATCCATGACTGCACATTTATCTATGATATCAGTAGAAATCCATGACTGCACATTTATCTATGATATCTGTAGAAATCCATGACTGCACATTTATCTATGATATCAGTAGAAATCCATGACTGCACATTTATCTATGGTATCACTAGAAGTAATTGACTGCACATTTATCTAGAACATCACTAGAAGTCATTGACAGCACATTCATGTAGATATCACAAGACACAATAGTTACATCTTGATGATCATCACTGGACATCACTAGAATTCCATTGTTGCATATTCTTATGAGATGTGAATAAGAGTCCATATGTCACTAGTATCACTGACATGTATGTATATTTGTCGTGCATATCACTTTTATGTGGGGCATCATATTACACAATTATTGTAAATTGTCAGTAGTCTATTAGTAGCATTCACATGAACCCACATTTATAGAGAAAAAGGACTAAAATGTCTGGTACAGGAAGAGTGATAAATTGATGATGTCATTGGTTGCACAACAAACTGTCAGAGGAAATAGTTGAGGCTTATGTCTTTGCCACACTTGTATTGTCTCTAAGATTGCTTCTGTCCACAGATCGCACCCCACATACTGATTCTCCTATAGCAAGGGACATCTACTGGCAGCTTCACGAGTGCCTTATTCATGTGCTATCAAAGAGGTACACCAATGCCTTGTTTATCTATGCTAAAATTATTGGTAAGTTGACAGAGGCACGCAGTCAGACAGAAACAATGCTCCGTTTCTTTAAAAGACTCAAAATTGAAAAATATTCTAATGTGATGAACAATCCGTTGCTGAGAGAAATGTGTTCTGGGATTTTCTTTGATGAGAAAGACGACGATATCATCACTGTAGGCAGCTAACTAATTATCATCATTATGTGCCATGCTGATAAGTGTGGGCAGTCATGTTTCACCATCTCACTCGATCACCAGAGTCGTGGATCAGCTCAGCGTTCCTGTAATGACCATGCCATGTGGCCAAGCCATCCAGGTATTTACTTCTCTGCCTTCCTCTTGTTCTCTTCCCCTCGATCTTGCCAGTTGTCACCAAGTTCTCAAATTTATTTCTTCTCATAACGTGACCAAAAAATTGTGTCTGTCTACGTCTAATTTCTCTAATCAGTTTACAATTGTCATTTGTTTTTTGTAAGACTTGGTTATTGGTTTTTCTGTCTGTTCATTGTATTCTTTGCATTTTCCTCAGAAACCACATTTCCACAGACATCAAATTTTTTTCAGCCTGTTTGTTCATTGTCCACGCTTCACATCCATACACAAGCACAGGTTCTATGTAGTACCTTAACACTCTTTTTCTTGTTGCAAATGACATATTTTTATTGGTCAGTATGTTTTCCATCTTGCAAAAGGCTACCTTAGCCATGGCTAACTATAGAGCGATAAAACCCTGGATAATTTATTACAGGGAGACAATAGTGTCATCCCTCTAGACCAGGGGTGTCAAACTCAATCGCTTAGCGGGCCAAAACTCAAATCAAACGTAAGGTTGCAGGCCGGACAGGATAAACATTCAATAAGCCAGAAATTAAATCTGTTTTAAACATTAATATAAATTAAAACAGAAAAAAGTTTTAATAATAAAACATCATTGGTATATGCATTTTCACTTATGTCAATTTGTCAAAGCACAATGTTTGGCATGTTTTCTTGGCTACAAGTTCATTTATGTTGGGAGTAATGTTTTGTGTCATTGCGATTCTCATGATGGACTGCAAGTGTTCATCATTGAGACGACTTCTGTGTGATGTTTTGTTAATCTTCATCACAAAACACAGCTGCTCACACAGATATGTGCTACCAAACATGCTCAAGGTTCGAGCCGCATGTAGACGAAGTCGGGGCATCTCTTCAGAAATGAAACGAGTGAACTGTGCAGGCCCCAGAGTGTCGTACTTTGCCTTTAGTGTCCCATCACACTGCAACTCTATTAACTCCATCTGCAAATTTACAGGTGCAATTTCCACATCCATGGCAAATGGATTACAAAACAGCTCGAAAAGGTGATGTAATATCCGGGCATTACACTACTTTCATATTTTATGCGGCAATCCAAAACAAGCATCCGAACGTTGCTAGGTAACTATAACGACGAACACTAACTCACTATACAACTTTTATTTTCGCTTATTCTGATCGAAGCGAGAACGCTCTCAGGTAGCCTATCATTCGGAAGGCTGCTAATTAGGGAATTTGATTTGCACTTTACATCGTGACCATAAAAAATATTTTTGCCTAAAATTCTCTCTTGGGCCGAATATATTTGAATGTCGGTTGAGACCTCTCAGGCCTGATATGATTGTAAGGCGGGCCTTGAGTTTGACACATGTAGACAGTTGATTACAGGAAGATAGATAATAGTATGATACATCTAGATAGTATATTACAGGAAGATAGATAGTAGTATGATACCTTTAGACAGTCGACTACAGGAAGATAAGATAATAGTATTTATACATCTAGATAGTATATTACAGGAAGATAGATAGTAGTATGATACCTCTAGACAGTCGACTACAGGAAGATAAGATAATAGTATGATACCTCTAGACAGTTGATTACAGGAAGATAGATAATAGTATGATACCTCTAGACAGTTGATTACAGGAAGATAGATAATAGTATGATACCTCTAGACAGTTGACTACATAAAGATAGATAATAGTATGATACCTCTAGACAGTTGACTACAGGGAGATAGATAATAGTATGATACCTCTAGACAGTTGACTACATAAAGATAGATAATAGTATGATACCTCCAGACAGTTGACTACATAAAGATAGATAATAGTGTGATACCTCTAGACAGTTGACTACATAAAGATAGATAATAGTATGATACCTCTAGACAGTTAACTACAGGGAGATAGATAATAGTATGATACCTCTAGACAGTTGACTACATAAAGATAGATAATAGTATGATACCTCTAGACAGTTGACTACATAAAGATAGATAATAGTATGATACCTCTAGACAGTTGACTACATAAAGATAGATAATAGTATGATACCTCTAGACAGTTGACTACAGGAAGATAGATAATAGTATAATACCTCTAGACAGTCGACTACAGGGAGATAGATAATAGTATGATACCTTTAAATGGTCTACTACAGGGAGATAGATAATAGTATGATACCTCTAAATAGTCTACTACAGGGAGATAGATAATAGTATGATACCTCTAGACAGGCGACTACAGGGAGAAATTTAATGACTAGAAACCTCTTCAGTCGACTAAAGGGAGATAGATAATAGTAAGATAATAGTATATATCTCTAAACAGTCTGCTACAGGGAGATAGATAGTAGTATGAAATCTCTAGAAGTTGACTACAGGGAGATAGATAATAGTATGATACTTCACAGTCGACTTCAGGGAGATAGATAACAGTATCATCATTTTATTCAGTAGAATACATAGAGATAGATGATAGTACGATAGCCTAGATAGTTGCACTGGATGATGATGCTGTTAAATTCAGTCAGGGAAAAGTAAAGTTGAATGTTCTCACAATATGTTGCAGGTACAATATTAATACTTGAAGATCATGATTTGCAACACAAGTTTTGAATGTGAAATGGGTTAAGGTGAAAAAGCAGGTCAGCAATGTTGTTCTGACCTTGTATATGAGAGATATTACATGAATGGTCCTGACGATGCGTAGCTCATGTGACTACACAGTAATTTCATGGTGTTCCTTTCTGCAGCATGTGTGATGAATAGTTGTTGGTCTCTACAATAAAGAGAGTGCCTAACAGGTATTTACTGAACTTGATGACTGGAAAGACAACAACCAGGCATTTCAATTCTTGGTTTGAATCCCGCTACTCAACAGGGAGCAGTTTTACACTAGTTGCATCTATCCTGAGAATTAATGGGAGTCCCTTGTAAGCATATAATGGGGTTTTGAAGAAAAAGATTTTGACCTTCCATAGTACACACTCCAAATCTGTTTTGTGATATTTTCATGATGCAGTTGTTTGCTGATGGTTTGATGAATGTATGAATTACTTTAATACATGTTGATTTGATGATAGTATTGTTTTTGTTGCAGTTGAACAGTCTTTCTTGAATTTGGCATTTTAAGTTTTAACTCTTCATGAATGAAAGAAGTTATGAATTTACAAATCCTCACTACTTTTGTTGTGAGTAATGTCTGCAAAGAATATATGAATCTGAAGAATATATGACACACAGTACATAATGATGTATTTAATTAAGGTGATGTAGGCTTTGAAATGGTTAATTTGCATTAATGCGCATATATGAGCAGATGTTTGGTTTGTTTTGATGGATGTAGTTTGTAAATGGAAGTGCTATAGGTAAGACAAGGTTAAAAGATTCACACTGATCTATCTGCTCTGGAACCCATGTCATAAAAGCATTTGCTTGAACATACTTATTATTCCATATAAAAATATCACTCACTGATGTAATATTATCTAGTATTGTCACAGCATAGGATGTTTCTCAGATGCATACTTTATTTTATCTGCTAGAAATGTAGATATGCTGCTAACCCATCCTAATAGATAATTTTCTTTCCTACCTGAAGATGTTCTACAAGTAATATGTTCATCAGTGTAGTAATTTGATTTACCAGTGGTTAGCATACACCATCAACAAAGAAGCTCGCTTACCATTTATGTAGCCATTCTGTATTTTTAAATTGCAGTTCACATCAATAGCCATTTTTGCATCTGCTTTACTGATTTGTACTATATGCCCACATGTGAGATCTCCATAATTAAGAACATGTAATTGCATGTAGGCGTGGTAAAGGCATTAATTATATTCAGTGAATTGGCTACTGGTTCTTCTGATTCATTGCTGAATTTGCTTCTTGGTTTAGTTGTTACACTGCTACCATATATCATCTTGCTTCACACAGTCTGTGAATATAGCCATAGGCTTTACAAAAATAGCATTCAATCATATTATATGCTGGCTCAAAAAGTACTACTGTTTACTTGTTACCTTTCTAAGTAGAATTTATACTCAGGACTTCTATTGAACATCTAAAATTCTCCATCCATCATCAAACAATATTTCCATCTTGAGATATGTAAATTAAAAAGTAGCTTAAAAGTCGACAGGGTTGACTTCATTGCACCGGGTTTTATCCCATATGGCTTGGTCAGTTTGCGCAGCGCAGAGAGCGTCGCACAAAGCATGAACTCCGTAGCTCTAGCGATGGCCCACAGGAGTCCCTAAAAAATTTCACTCGTGAGCTGAAGGATGCGGCCCGGAATCGAACCAACAACTTTCAGAGCCCGAGTCAAACCGCTTGACCACTTTGCCACAGAGACTCCCCAGAGATATTTAAATTGTTGATCTTCTACTCTTGTTATCAAATACTACTACTTTTCTTTCATGTAAGATATTGTCTAGCAGTATTATAGTTGACATCAGCACTGAAACTAATATCAGGTGGAGTTAAAATGCTGAAAATATTGTGATGAATATAGCAAGCATTATGTGATATCTTTGGTCTTATATCCTGTACAGAAAAATTACAATTTAGACAATTAAGTAGAAGGCAAACATAAAAAATTAAGTCTTTCAAGAGGTGGAAAACAGTGAAAACCTTCACAACACTTTTGAAAAGTCATTTAGACATCTCACACATAATTTGAAAAGGTCTTGTTGGCTTTTTGGAGTTCAGTTTGTGAACTGGGCAAGGTAACCCTCTTCATCTAATGACAAATGTTGGAACACTTTACCTCTAATACACCTGTAATCTCTGGTATCATTTCTACAACTTTCAGAGGTTCAAGTGCCAAATATTTAGAATAGAGAATAGACTGCTTGTCTTTCGGTACTTCATAAGGGCCCCACATTTCAGGCATATCTACTGTTGCCTTCACAGGCATTTCTGAAAATGTCTTGGTTTCACATGTTCTCAGTTTCACCTTCCAACACTTCCAATTTGTTCTTTAATTCCAGCTTTTATTGTATTACATGCAGTCCAACTCTATTTCTCTTTAATACTAGTTCAGCTTTGTCTTTCTGAGTCGATGCTCCAGTTCTGGTCTTTCTTAGCTTATTCTGTAAGTTGCTTCTTAGCTTATTCTGTAAGTTGTTTTTCCTTGATGGCTATCTCAGATGCTTAATTCTGAGCATCCATTTGCAGTTTTCTTACTTTTCTTTCTTTAGCACATTACTCTCTTTGCACATGGTTGTTGAATTTCTGTTCACTGCATTAATTAATTTGTCACCTGTTAATCTAAGTTTAGTTCGTACAGCAATACATTCTGCTTTTGAAGACAGTTCTGCAAGTTCTTGAAGACTATTGATACCTTCAAATTTCTGTGAGCAAGGAATAATATACAACACACACAACAAATTCAAGCTTATATGAAATAAAATAAATATTCCCCTATACAAATACAGTTTTGAAGTATTTACATATTTAACCAAATTAGTTTGGAATATGATAAAAAGGGGACGGTAAATTTGATAATTTAGAAGACATGAGAGGAAACACCTTTGGGGGACGTAACATCAATATGTGGATGATACAGTATTGATTTCAGACAATGAGCATGATCTGCAACATTTAATAGAATATAATTAGAGGAATTGCGGTAAAGCTGTGGAAATGTAAACAATATAAAATAACACAACATAATTACGAACAATACAAGACGTTGTAGCGACTAGCCTTCATCAGCACACAAATGCATACACAAAACACAACATATAGTTATGGAGAAGATCCTCTGGTGACAAAATAATTCGGCATAAGGACGGGATGAGAAGAATAAAAAGATGTAAAAAAATAAAAATTAGAGCAATGAAGAGAAAATGAAAATGTGGAAAAAAGTAGGGTGGGAAACTGGAAGCAATGGAGATGTGATACTTGCCCGAGAGTGAAAGCTAAGGAGTCCCAAGTGGATGTATGCACAATGCATGAGTAGGTACCAGTGAATGGGTTGCCCACCGATAGTGGGCGAATATTAAATAGCAATGATGTGTGCACCTAAGTATGATGGTGATACTAACGAAACTCATATTCTGTGTTCCTGTATGTGTGTACGAAGCGAGTTCTAAAGTCTGGGTGGACTGATATGTGTGCGCACATACATACACCTACACACATAAAAAATAATTCATACTATAGTATACACACATGTGTATGGTATATATGAGAAAGGGGAGAGGGGTTGGTACTGTACCTGCGATATGCCACATGGGGTATGCGAAATAGGAAGGTTTACAGATATGAGGCTTCACTCATACTGGTCCTTATGAAATAGAGTCAGCAAGGTTGATTGTTATACCACGTATTATAGAATCAAATCGCCCAATGCATTGTATTATTGGGGTTGTATAAGACCAGACCACCGATAATACACATGCTTCGGATTGATTGATTGATTTAGGAATCGACATCACAGCATTCGGGGCATTCCCATAAGTGCTCCGTCCCCATCCTCAGCAGCCAGCAAAGAGTTCCAACACTAATAGTACCAGTAGCAATCTGATTATAAGTCCGTCTCGCCTTTCCTTTGAGCGTTGAGCGTCGGCCAGATCCCTTCATCACTCCTCGTTGTCTCATTCTTGCCAGACCATGGTAATCCATTTGCTCCTCCGAGGTGTGCACATGCTCCCACAAGGCCGCAACCACGTCTGCCTTGTCATGTATCAATACTCCACCAAGTTCTGCAGAGCTAGCCAATCTGTCCGCCTGTTCATTTCCAAGCACACCGGCATGCCCCGGAGAAAAGATCCAGGCGATGCTTGTCACCCGTGACCTCCGAAGCGAAGCAAGCCGCTCCGCACGAAGTCTGCTCGTCCACACCCTCGTCAGCATGCTTTCTGAGTCAGTTACAATCACGATGTGTGTGTGTGTGTCGTATTCTCCATCCAGCGGAGGGCCGCAGTGACTGCCTCCACTTCCATTCTTAAGCTGGCTGTTGTGGTATCATATGCCAGGCTCTCCTGCCCCAAACACATGCTTCGGATAGGCACAGCAAAGCAAGATTATTATACTGTGTGGTATATCCCCAGTATATCCATCATCTTTGTTGTCTCCCAACTGTCAGGTCTTAGTCAGATATGACTGAGCTACCGTATAACAGTAGACGGTACTACCTGGTTTCTGTTAGCGCCGAACGTTGGGCGGCGCTTACCAAACCCGACACCCCACATTGTGCCAACGGCTTCGGGCGGAAGAGCGCAATTGGGAGGGTACAAGCCTTACCCTGGTGCGAGGAAATGCAAGCTAAAGACAAAATTGTCATGGCAGGGCAGACCAGGCCCTAAGCCTTGGTTGGCGACTGGTCTAGGATCGAAGCTCCGACAGGCGGACAGTTAGAGCATTGCTTTGCTGATCCGGCAGCTTCTGCAGCTTGTCTTGTTCCAGATGTAGGGGTGTTACCTTTCCTCTGGAGTGAACTAGGCAGGCCGAGAGAGGGATCATGCTGCATGGGCAACACATGATCTCTATATTTTAGCCCAGGCTTTGTGCTATGGAGAGGCAATAACTCCATCCCTGGTCTTAACTGGTCTCGGAATCAAAGCGAGAGGCAACTGTTACGGGTTATAAGTCCTTGTCAGTTGGCGTAGACATGGGGCGCCACGCGTTGCCTCTGACGGTGGGAGACACCTATAGGTGTCACTGATCAGCTACCGCCCGCCTCAAGCTGGGCAGCCCCCAGCCAATTGGGTGCTGATCCGCCACAGCCTGCCTGCTTCAATGGGTGCTTGGGGCTAGGACAAAATCTGAATCGCAGGCTGTAAAACCAATGCACCAGGTACAAACAAAAATATAAATAGAAACCTCAAGCTACGGCTTGCAACCTGGAACGTGAGAACCATGTGTCCAGGATTTTCCACTGACTTGACCAATATTGATGATGTGAGAAAAACGGCTGTGATTGATGCCGAACTCAATCGTCTTAACATTGATATTGCTGGCCTGCAGGAGACTCGCCTCGCTGAGGAAGGGTCACTCAGGGAAAACAACTACACCTTTTTCTGGAAGGGTAAAGGGCAGGCAGAAAAAGGCAACACGGTGTGGGCTTTGCAGTGAAGAATTCGCTACTGGGAATGATTGAAATTCCAGCAGGAGGAAATGAAAGACTATTATCCCTGCGCTTGGCAACCTCTTTTGGGTTTGCCACCATTATTACTGCATAGACACTCGATTCCTCTGATGATGTGAAGGATTTGTTCTATGAGGAGTTAGACTCTGTGATCAAGGCAGTTCCAAAATCCGACTACATTTATATGCTCGGTGATTTCAATGCTCGTGTGGGCAAGGACTCGAGTTCATGGCCAGTGTGCCTTGGAAAATACAACATCGGTCGCATGAATGAAAATGGGCAAAGGCTGCTGGAGCATTGCACCAGTAATGACCTATGTATTACAAACTCTTTTTTTAAAACAAAAGAGATGCATAAGGTCACATGGAAACATCCAAGATCCGGCCATTGGCACCAGCTGGACTTCATCATCACACGGAGACAACATCTGAACCATATATCATTGACTCGTAGTTACCACAGTGCTGACTGTGATACGGATCATTCTTTGGTTGTTGCAAGGGTTAGACTGAGACCAAAGAGAATCTACACAGCTAAACACAAATCTAGCCCCAGGATTAATATTATTAACACTCATGATCCTGAAAAGTACTTTCAGTTTCAACAGCAACTTGAAGACGCTTTCACTGATACACCAGAAAATTGTACAGTAAATGATAAATGGAATAAACTTAAGGAAACTCTTTGTAAAACTGCCGTAAAGGTTTACGGCACTGTGGATCATAAGAGGCAGGACTGGTTTGCGGCCAACAGCGAGACTCTGCAGCCCTTGATTGATAAGAAGAAGAAAGCTCTCTTAAGAAACAAGGAAAGACCAACGCGTAACACTCTGAGTGAGCTAAGGCAAGCTAGGAAGGATGTGCAAAAGGCTGCCAGGCAGTGTGCAAATGATTATTGGATCAAGTTATGTGAGTCCATTCAAATCGCAAGTGATAAGGGAGACATAAGAAGCATGTATGAAGGAATAAAGAAAGCCTGTGGTCCAGTGATCAAAAGAAGTGCACCATTGAAAACCTTGACTGGAGAAGTCATCACTGATAAGAAACAGCAGATGGACAGATGGGTAGAGCACTATTTGGAGCTTTACTCAAGTGAGACCAAACTAGCGGATAATGCCCTCAACGCCATAGAGGCTCTACCAACTCTTGACCACCTGGACACACTTCCCACCATAACAGAAGTTAAGTGTGCTATAAATGAACTTGCATCTGGCAAGGCTCCAGGTAAGGATGGGATTCCAATAGAGGTTATCAGGAGTGGGCAAGACACACTCACTATACAGATCCACCAGCTAATAGAGCTATGCTGGCGTGAAGGACAAGTCCCACAGGATTTCAAAGATTCAAGCATCATAACACTGTACAAGAACAAGGGCGATCGGAGCGACTGCAACAACTATAGGGGTATCTCACTTCTGTGTATTGTTGGAAAAGTATTTGCCAGAATTGTTCTGCGCAGACTTCAAGTCCTAGGAGATCAAGTCTACCCCGAATCACAGTGTGGCTTTCGACAGAACCGGTCTACCACTGATATGATATTCTCATTGCGACAAATGCAAGAAAAATGCCGTGAACAGAATCAACCACTGTTTATTGCCTTCATCGACCTCACAAAGGCATTTGATTTGGTCAGTCGTGAGGGTCTGTTCAAGGCACTAAAGAAGATTGGCTGCCCACCAACTCTTCTGTCCATTGTTGAATCGTTCCACACAGGCATGAAGGGTATAATCAAGTTTGATGGTGCAACTTCTGAAGAATTTGAAATCAAGAGTGGAGTTAAGCAAGGTTGTGTACTAGCTCCCACCCTCTTTGGAATATACTTTTCACTTCTACTGAAATATGCATTTCGTGATCAGGATGGTGGTATATACATTCACTCACGCTCAGATGGCGGCCTCTACAATGCTCAGAGATTGAAGGCTAAGACCAAAATTAGGAGGGTACTGATCAGAGAGTTGCTTTTTGCAGATGATGCTGCAGTTACGACCCACTCTGAGGAAGAATTGCAATGTCTACTATCTGCATTCTCCAATGCTTGTTCTGAATTTGGTTTAACAATTAGCAAAAAGAAGACACAGATTATGTCACAAGGTGCACATGGGGTACCATCAATCTTTATTGACGACGCCGAACTAGAGATAGTAGACCATTTTACATATCTAGGATCGGTGGTAAATAGCAAATTATCCCTAGATCAGGAAATCAACATCCGGATTGGTAAGGCAGCAACAACAATGAACAGGTTAAGAAAAAGAGTCTGGGAGAACAGGAAGCTTACTGCCAAAACAAAAGTCCTTGTCTATCAAGCCTGTGTCCTTAGTACTCTTCTCTATGGCAGTGAAACCTGGACAACTTACTCACACCAAGAGAACAATTTAAACAGCTTTCATATGCGGTGTCTGCGAAGAATTCTTGGTATTAAGTGGCAAGACAAAATCACAAATACTTAAGTATTGGAAAGATCAGGTTGTGTGACAGTTTATTCCATGCTCAGTCTTCGTAGACTTAGATGGATAGGACATCTTAGGCGGATGGATGATGGTAGAATACCAAAGGATATCTTTTTTGGTGAATTACAGATGGGTAAGAGATCTCAGGGTCGGCCTCTACTACGATACAAAGATGTGTGTAAGCGGGACATGATTGATACAGGCATTGATAATGCACATTGGGAGCAAGTCGCCGCTGAACGTGTTGCATGGAGGGCAAATATCAGAAATGGAATAAAGTCAAAGGAGAAAATTATTGCAGAAAAGTCACACACCAAGCGTTTGAGACGTAAGATGGTGCATGATGGTGGAAATGACCACGTGTTCACATGCACCCACTGTGAACGGACATTTACAGCGCAAATTGGCCTTATCAGTCACACTCGCTACCGCCATAGTTAAAAGTTATTATGCCTTTTTAAAGCACAAACTATCGTCTGTCAAGACGGCAAGGTGCCAATGTGTGTTGTCTCCCATACATACCTATCCGTCCTTTATCTCTTACAATGAACAGCAACGAGAGAATCTGTGGTTAAAACACCCACAGTATATCCATTATTCAGGCTGTCTCTGGTATACGCTGTTCCATGATTTAAATTAAGGGATATGCACTCGCACACAGCAAAAGAAAACCTGTAAATGGGAACATTATCTTGGAATAGTCATAAAATCTAATCATCATTCAATTATCTTGGAATAGTCATAACATCTAATGGGAGGTGCCTTGAAGAGATTAGAACAAGAATCGCTATGGCAAAGGTAGCCATTTGCAAAATAAAAAGCCAAAAAAGAAAATGTCAATTGCAACGAGAAAAAATGTGTAGAAGTGCTACATAGAACCTGTGCCTTTGTAAGGATGTGAGGCGTTGATTCGATTCGATTCTACCAATACCCCTACCCCGTTCAAACTAAATAGAGGTTATGTTAGGGTCTATCCCTGGCTCAGATTAATAATCCTGACTGAGTCAGCCGCAACTAGAATATTAATTTGAAGGTGATTGTTGTCCAAAGTCTGGTCGAGACAGAAACACGGAGCTGATCAACGACTCTGGTGATCGAGTGAGATGGCAAAACATAACCACCCACGCTTATCAGCATGGCACATGATGGATGGTTGTCCAAAGAGGGTAATGGCTGCATTTATAAAACGTGGACAGTGAGCAGACAACTGAGAAACATCTAAGCTAATGGCAGTGAAAATATTGGTTCTGAGGAAATGCAAAGAATATCATGGATAGAAAGAAAGACAAATGAGTAAACCCTATAAGAAGCAAATAAAAACACTAAAGTGATTAGAGAAATTAGATGCAGACAGTAAACTTATGTTGGGCACATTATGAGGAACAATAAACTGGAAAAAATCTAGTGACAACTGGCAACGTTGGTGGGAAGAGAACAAGGGGAAGTAATTGTTTGGATGGCATGACCATATGGCGTAATTGAGACCAGAACAAAACACGCGTCGCCCTGCTACTGAGTGAGTGTGTGGCGCGACACTGTGAGCTGTGAGTTTCGTGTGAAATGTTTTTGAATCTGGCCGAGGTTTTTTAGAACGTGACTGCATGTTCGGAGCGATGGCAGATGGCTATGTCCCAGAGTTGACCGGTTTTTGCCTTATGCAGAAATGCGTGGCTGCTGGGCTTCTGGTTGACTGCCACTGCCATCGACGATGAACTGTATTTCGTGGACTGTGTGGGTGAACATCTAGGAAACATCCAGATGGGAAAATGACTGCCGATTCCATCAGAAATGAACTGGGTGTTTTGTGGAGGACTATTGTGTTGGCATTCTGGCGGCGGCATTATGCACAGTGTATCTGTGCAGGCTGTTGTTTGTCGAGACTCCTATCTTTTCCACTTTTCACATTGGGCAGTGGGGAGCATTTTGTGTGATATTCACTGGCACAGGAACGGAGCATAATGGGGACGACCCGTTGCTGTGAAGTTGGAACTGCGACTAACTAACTAACTAACTAACCGAGCTGATGCAAGATTCTGGTGATCGTGTGAGGGTCATGGCCAGTCTAAAGTCATCTCTACAATTTAGCTGTTGCGCACCAAATTATATGGGTTATTACATTCTCCAATAATTGTTTCATACAATACAGACTGGACACGTTATGGCGCCTATTGTACACGAACTTCCAAGCAACCATTAATGTTGAGCTAAATCTAAAATACGCATTATGTGCGAGATTTTACGGTATACACTGATTATTATTTCCCGAAGGAGTACAACCTTGCAGTCAGGACCGCATTAAGACCCTTTCAGGCCCTAAGAACAAATGCCTCGTGCTAGCTTTGGAGCCATTAGAACGATGTATAGGCACATCTAAGCGGTAAACATGGTATACGTCCCTGCCCGGAAGGCAAAGTCCATGTCTCTCACCGAAGCTGAAGCGAACAATCTCTCATTTAAGATGCGGAAACCTTGATCGTCTCCGAAAGCTATGTATGGGATCAGTGTAACAACTATTCTATTGCCTGAAAACTGGAAGGCAGGGTGCTAACACCTGGCAGGAGAACAAAGCCCGAAATCACGACCAGTGTGATTCGCAACCCCCCCCCCCCCCCTCCTCCTCAGAGAGTGTTAGGAAGATAACATATATATATATATATATATATATATATATATATATATATATATATATATATATATATATATATATATATATATATAATTGGCACCTTGCCGTCTTGACAGTCGATAGTTTGTTATTGTGCTTCAAAACAGGCATATTGTGCATACTACAACCCATGGTGGAAGTGAATGTGACTGATCAGACCAATTCGCTCTGTAAATGGTCACCCAAAATGGATGCATGTGGACACATGATCATTTCCACCATCATGCAACATCTGACGTTTCACATACTCAGTTTGTGACCTATCTGCAATCATTTTCTTATTTTTCTTTATTACATTTCTGGTGTTTGCCCTCCATGCAACACGATCAGCGGCGACTTTCTCCCAAGGTGCAATATCAATGCCTGTATCAATCATGTCCCGCTTACACACATCTTTGTATCGTAGTAGAGGCCGACCACGAGATCTTTTACCCATCTGCAATCCACCAAAAAGGATATCCTATGGTATTCTACCATCATCCATCCCCCCTAATGTCTCCTATCCATCTAAGTCTGCGAAGACTGAGCAAGGAACAAACCTTCACACAACTCAATCTTTCCAACACTTCAGTAATTGTGATCTTCCGCCCAACTCGACCATGGTCTTCTTCCTGAGAGTCAATGTGGCTTCAGAAAAGAACGAGGCGCTGTTGACATGGTTTTCGCTGCAAGGCAGCTGCAAGAGAAATGTCAGGAAATGTCAGGAACAGACCTCTGAAATGTTCTCCACTTTCATTGACCTTACGAAGGCTTTTGATACAGTCAGCAGAGAAGGACTGTGGAAGATTATGGCGAAATGTGGCTGTCCACGAAAGTTTGTCCAAATCGTGCAGTTATTTCATAATGGTATGCAGGCAAGAGTACAGGAAAGTGGTGAACTGTCTGAACCCTTTCCTGTCACCAATGGAGTGAAGCAAGGATGTGTCCTGGCACCAACACTGTTCAGCCTCATGTTTTCAGCTATGTTGATGAATGCCTTCGAGAACGACGACATTGGAATAGACATCAACTACCGCATGTATGGAAAGTTGTTCAATCTCAGAAGGCTGGAAGCTAAAACCAAAACTAACAGCGACACCGTCAGAGAGCTCCTGTTTGCTGATGATTGCGCTCTATACGCCAACTCAGAGGCGGACATGCAACATAATGTTTCAGCTTTCTCACATGCCTGTGCCAATTTTGGGCTCAATATCAACTTGGAGAAGACTAGTTATGTACCCGCCAGCTCCAGGGATTAATCACATCGTGCCGAATATCAAAGTGAACGGTCATTTTTAATTAAGTTGCATGTCCTTAACAGGACGTAGTCAACCCCATAATTTTCGCTGTTCGTGATTCCTGGGCAAATTTTACGTTCAGTAGTTTGCCATTGCTTTCTGAACGACCGGCTCCTATACCTTTTTCGAAAAAAACCAGCACCGCTGTGTTTCGAACTCGGGTATACGGGCTCACAAACCGCGTTCGCAAGCCCTTAGCTACAGAGATAGGCGAATGGTCATAGACTGGGCAAATTCACCTATCTTGGCAGCACTGTGTGACAAGCTGCCACAATTGATGACGAAGTGAATGCAAGAATCTCCAAGGTCAATGCGGCGTTTGGCAGACTGTACAAGAATGTTTGGGATAGAATTGGAATAAGCCAGCAAACAAAGATGAACGTCTACAAAGCAGTTGTATTATCCACACTGCTATATGCTAGTGAAATCTGGACTGTTTATCAGCGACACGCTAGGAAATTAAACCACTTCCACACAATCTGCCTTATGAAGCTATTTAAGATTAAATGGAAAGACCAGATTCCCAGATAATGGAGTCCTAGAAAGAGCGTCCATGCCCAGTATCCACACTGTACTAATGAAGAATCAGATTCGCTGGGCTAGTCACTTAACTCGCATGCCAGATCATAGGTTCCATAAACGATTTTTTTACGGCTAGCTGCGTTGTGGTAAACGCTCCCAAGGCGGCCAGAGGAAATGCTTTAAAGTCACTGAAAATCTAACTGAAACCTTTTGGAATTCATCATGACGCCTGGGAGGCTGCTGCCAAAGACCGAAATCATTACGCAAGGGTGCAGTCACTTGTGAAGCAACCAGGACTGCAAGAGCTGTGAAAAAAAGGATAGACAGAAAAACCACTGCAGGAGATCCTCCTCCTCGAATGTCAAGCATTCTTTGCCCACTCTGTCAAAGAACATTTCGAGCCAAAATAGGTTTTATCAGCCATCTTAGAACTCACCGCTCGTTACTTTCAACCCCACTGGATGTAATGAATGGCCATCATCATTCTTGAATGACAAACAACAACAACAACAAGAACAAAACATTTGTGATCGTATCTTGCCACTTAATACATAGTGTTCTTTGCAGATACCACAAATGAAAGCTGTTTATACATTTCTCTTGGTGTGAGTAAGTTGACGAGGCGTCGCTGCCATAAAGAAGAGTATTAAGGACATAGGCTTGATAGACCAGGACATCTGTTTTGGCAGTAAGCTTCCTGTTCTCCCATTCTCTTTTCATGAACCCATTCATTGTTGTTGGCGCTTTACCAATACTGATGGTGATTTCCTGATATAGCGATAATTTACTGTTTACCCTTGATCCTTCCTCTTCTTCAGCGTTCCGAGCCATTGAGGTTCTTCGCTGCAGATACAATCCGTCTCCATTCGTCTCTCTGGTAGACCTTCTCTTGCCAGTCGTTGATTCAAAGTGCTTGTAAGTCTGTATATATATTATCTCTCCACCGTCTTCTTGGTCCACTTCGGGGTCTATTGTCATTTATTTCCTGAGTGTAAGCGAGTTTTGTTTCCCTATTATCTTCCATTCTTTCTACATGCCCCAGCCATTGTAGTCTATTAGCCTTCATGATACCAGTGATTAGCGGGGACTTAAACAGATCATAAATGTCTTTGTTACTTCTTCTTTTCCACTCTCCACTTTGTGTATCCCTAATGGGTCCAAAGATGCGTCTTAAAACTTTGTTCTCAAAGGTTTGTAATAAGGCTTCGTCTCCTTTTGTTGTACTCCAGGTTTCAGAGCCATACAGCACAACTGGTCTGATCAGTGTTTTGTATATTGTGATTTTGGTGTTACGAGATAACGCATTTGATTTTAGTAGATGTTGTAGTGCATAGTATATCTTATTTCCAGAATTGATTCTAGTTTGTATTTCTTCCCTTATGATGTTGGAGCAGTTGAAGACTGTACCCAGGTATTTGTATGTTTCCGTTCTTTTAATGATCGTATTATCTATTTATATGTAGCCAGAGTTTTTAGCCATTCCTTCTCTTGAAATTACCATATATCCTGTCTTATCTTGGTTGATAACCAGCCCCATCTGTTGGGGTTTTTCCTTTAAGTGAATCAATATTTCCAATGTCTTTTGTTCATTTTCCCCTATAATATCTATATCGTCTGCATAACCAAGCAGCTTGGATGTTCCTCCAATATCACAGTCCTCCTTTACCTTCCTTACAACTTTCTCTAGAGCAAAATTGAAAAGTAGCGGCGATTGTGCATCACCCTGTTTCAAGCCAGATGTTATTTGGAAAGGGTCTGATTTCCTGCCTTTATATGTTACTATATTATAAGTATCTTCCATGCATAGTCTGGTCATGTTGATTAACTTCCTTGGTATTCCAAATTCCTGCATAGCATTCCATAGACTATTCCTATGGACACTATCATAAGCCTTTTTAAAATCCAAAAAAATTTTATGGAGATCTCTTTTATATTCCCAATTTTTCTCGGCTATTTGTCGTAAGAGAAATATCTGATCTATTGTTGATCTGTTTTGTCTAAAACCCGCCTGGTAGTCACCTAATATGTCTTCTGAATATGATTTTAGTCTATTTAGTAATACAGTGGATAGTATCTTATAGCTTGTGGACAGTAGTGATATTCCTCTATAATTTTCACATTGGAACTTGTCTCCTTTCTTAAAGATAGGTAGACATGTAAAATAGTGATCCTAGACATGTAAAATAGTCTACTATCTCTAGTTCGACGTCATCAATAAAGATTGATCGTATCCCATGTGCACCTTGTCAAATAATTTGTGTCTTCTAATTACTAATTGTTAAACCGAACTCATAACAAGCACTGAAGAATGCAGATAGTAAATGTTGGAATTGTTGCTTAGAGCGGGTAGTAATTGCGGTATCATCCGCAAACAGCATTTCTCTGATCAGTACCCTCCTTATTTTGGTCTTGGCCTTCAATCTCTGAGCATTGTAAAGGCTGCCATCTGAGCGTGTGTGAATGCAAATACCACCATCTTGATGACGAAAAGCATATTTCAATAAAAATGAAAAAGTATATTCCAAAGAGGGTGGGAGCAAGTACACAACCTTGCTTAACTCCACTCTTAATTTCAAACTCCTCTGAAGTTGTACCATCAAACTTGATTATACTCTTCATGCCTTTGCGGAGCGATTCCGCAATGGACGGAAGAGTTGGCAGGCAGCCGATCTTCTTTAGCGCATTGAACAGATCTTCACGACTGACCAAATCAAATGCCTTTGTGAGGTCGATAAAGCCAATAAACAGTGGGTGATTCTGTTTACGACATTTTTCTTGCAGCTGTCGCGATGAGAATATCATATCATTGGTAGACTAGTTCCGTCAAAAGTCACAATGAGATTCGGGGTAGGCTTGATCTCCCAGGACTTGAAGTCTGTGCAGAACAATTCAGGCAAATATTTTCTCAACGATACATGGAAGTGAGATACCTCTATATATCGCCCTTGTTCTTGTACAGTATTATGATGCAGAATCTTTGAAATCATGTGGGACTTGTCCTTCTCGCCAGCATAGCTCTATTAGTTGGTGGATCTATAGAGTGAGTGTGTCTTGCCCCCTCCTGATAACGTCTATTGGAATACATCGCTATCAGATGTTTCTATCTTTTAGAAGAGATCCTCATCATTAGCCGGCTTCCTGACCTAGAAGTTAGCAACTTTTCTCCGCAATCTCGTATACTCTCGTAGTAACGTGACGACGGTGAGAATCAGCAGTGGTTCGAATCGCGTCGGTAACTTACGGGGTATGTGAGCCGGCCGCTCAGAAGGCAATGGCAAACTACTGAGCGTAATCTTGCCAAGAAATCAACAATCAGCTGAAAGATGCTGATGTTGACAGCGATGATCTGTAAAGGATATGCAAACATTTTTTCCCCCTCATCATTAACAAGAGACGGGTATTGCAGTTTATATTTCTAATTCGCTTAACATCCACCGCAGGTTAGATTTTGAAACCCATGAGATTAAATATCTATGGTTTGAGGTTAAACTTCAAAATCGCATACTCCTATTAGTTGGCTCTCTTTATCGAAACTCCAGTGCAGGAAACATCTGGTATGAACAATTCACCACTATGATGGATTTAGGCTTTAGTAATGCGAGAGAAATCATGCTGCTAGGAGACTTCAACATAGACACTAAAAAATTAAACAAAACATGGGTAAAAATAATAGAGTCAAATAACTTCCAACAGATAGTCAAACAAACCACTAGAATAACAAAATCATCTGCAACACTTATAGATCACATTTACACTACATGTGTTGACAACATTACAGAATGTACTGTACCCATTAATGCAATGAGCGATCACTACCCAGTATCTTGCACGTGGTCGAAAAAGAGGTGCCAAAACTCCGAAACACAAACACATAAGTATCATTCATCTATTCATCCAGTAGCATGTCCTTTGCAGAATCTCGCTCCCATAACAACCTTCCGGAAAACTTTTCTATCACAAGCAAGATGTCCCACGTCCGATACACCCATCTGGAGATCATCTGCCACATGCTGCACTCATCTTCTCTTTGGCCTTCCTGTTCCTCTCTTCCCAGGCATATACTCCTCCTTTATTGTTCTTTCCAAACTTTCGTGACGTTTCAAGTGACCAAAATATTTCAATTTTCTTTGTTTTATCGTCTTTAGTAGCCAGTCCTCTTCAATAT
>OY992876.1:320341889-320419389 GCA_963921405.1 Cepaea hortensis | reverse complement strand
TATACAAATTCAGAAATAAATATCATAACGGGAGACTTTAATGCTAAAGTAGAAAATCAAGGGGATGGATGCACAGTAGGTAAACACGGGTTGCGTGAACGAAATTTGAGCGGAGACAGACTTATAGAAGGTGCAAAAGAGCATGAGATGATTATCGGACACACCTGGTTTAAGCAACATCTAAGAAGATGATGGACATGGAGAAGTCTTGACAGTAGGATTAGAAACCAGATTTATTATATCCTAAGTAGGAGAAGGTTTTGAAATGCGTTAACAGTCGCAAACAGATTTCCAAATGTAGACTGTTACAGTGATCACAGATTAATTATAGGAAATTAAAAGTAAAGTTAAAGATACACAACAGAAAACACTAAAGTTAATATGTGTACATTGAAAAATGACAAGGAAATACAAGGCAGTTTTAACACAGAAATAAAGAAGGGATTTGATATATTGTCTGATCTAGAAATCTTATTTCAAGATTTAATGACTGTGACGAAACGCGTTTATCTGTCTTGGGTCGTCCAGTTCCCGCACTATTTTGGCGCGTCATCGGGGACTTTCCCAGCTAAAAATAGACTGAGGGAAGCCGATGGAGGACTTATTATCTAGAATCGTCTCGAAACACCGGAATTCGAGTAACCCGTGATGCTGGGTATCGCTCTAACTTCCCGTGCAGAGAGATCTAGAAACTCTAGGCGGGGAATGACGTTTTCCCGAGAAAGTATCTTTTCTCAAGAAGCACTCGCTTCTAGTGCGCATTGAGTTGGCACGAAGCGGGAAAATTGGCTACAGCAGTCATTCACTTACTTTTGTTCGAAGAGAACAGACGCTGGCCTGAATGTGAGCCATTTTTGTGTTGCGTCTCACCTCAACCATGATTCGGCTGACTGTTATGAAAAGGAAGCTGAGAAGCCCTTGAACAGTTCGGAAGCTGACTGGAGAGCTGGTTTCACCATCCAGGTAGATATTTGGTTAAATCATGTAACTTTGTACGTGTGTTCCACACGCCATTGTTCTAACCTCATTACCTATGCGGATGTCCTCGCATACTAATTAGCAAACCGATCGATAACGCAGGTGACAATTAATCGTGGGTTTGTTTACCGTGTGCTCGCGAATCAGCTGTTAGGAACGCCGTAATGTGATGTGGGCGATTTGGGTTCCAAATATATGTACTATATATTGCCAATCGTTGCATCTAGTAGGTTGCTGTGTTAGAATAAAACCTAGTTACTTGTGCCGGATGGAAACTTAGATTATGTCAGTCAGTTGCTGAAGCCAGAAGAACGGTTAGAAAACCAGGTAAGTTGGTAGGTGGAGATTCAGACAAAATTGTGCTTAGTTACTAAGTAAAGGAAGAACTTAGTTCTGTGCCACCAGGAATGATGTAACTATTGGGTAGTAACGTAATAGTGAATTCATTGTGTGGAACAGCGGATTTCTGTGGAAAGGTAAGTGGCTTTGGTGCCATCTCTATATATATATGATGTGACATTGTGTATATATATTAGGTCATGGCATGTGATACTTCCTGGGGTAATTCCGAACGCCGAATAGATCGACGCGTGATAACACTGCGTGCCGTCGCGATGTAAATATGCGTTCTGAAATCTTGTCTAAGCTATCCTGTTTCTTTCATACTGGCGCTAGTGCGAGTGAATGCTAAGGTGCTGGAAGTATGGAAGGATGCAGGAGGCTGTATGAGACTGGGGCAATATAGAATATGGGGGATGTGAAAGCAAGTTATGAAAGTATGTGTTGGTAGACCAAGCCAACGATGAAGTTCAGTCCAGGCCAAGGCTAAACCACTTGGGAGGACAGACTTGGAACTGTACCCTTGGAACATGGGGGGGGGGGGAACATGTATTCTCAAGAAGGCTTCTTGACTCTAAGGCAGAGTCTGATAAGAAGAGTTTGCTGTGGCGTGGGCAGGTGGTCCCACCAGCAAACAGGCTTGTATACATATTGGATGTGATCATGTACTATTCCTATATCCCGAGGGATGGTATATTGATCAAGTATGTTTCTTAATGTACATTGATGATGTTAGGAACGAGTCTAGGGACTCTTTACCTATTTGTGTAGTTCGATTAAATTAGAACAATAACAGCCTTGTATCATTACTGACGTTAGCGACGACTGGTAGATGATTAGGGATAGGTGAGACCAATGATCAGACTCGTCATTCTGATGTCTAGCTCTGTTTGACGGGCTGTTCTGTGAGGCCAGCTGACATTTGTGAACCCATGCTTGACTACTCTCCATATAGAGATAATGCTTTGGTTATATGAATAACTAACTAGCATGACTGAGAGGTGAGTAGTTTTGGTAGGATGCATGTGAACTAATGTTTGGGCCAGTATACTCTCACCGGTCGCTCTTCCTTTTCAGGAGTTTGCCTGTTGAGGAACCAGTCAACTATAATTGTTGTTGGCAGGAAACCACTTCGTGTGACAGAGCGAAGGGTTCAGTTCTTTACTTATCACGCCAGACTCCATCACACCAGGTACCCAATGTGATTCACCATGCGTGAAGGTTGCTTCAAGACATACAACTGCCTGAAGGTGCACGTGTGGGAAGTAATGGTTTGTGATCGTTTAAAATAGAAGATACTCTGTTTTTGCCAGGAACATTTCAGCATGTTGAGTAATCATGCTCGACAGGGAACACCGGTCCGTCTGGTTTGACGGGGGTTCTGCCTAAACGCAGAAGTAACTAATCTTCAGACACTTGAATGGTTCTTTGGACAGCTCGAGTGGCAGGTCTTGAGAAGAACTACACCAGTATTGACGTGTGTCAAGTGTAACCCGGTGGAAGGGACTATGGATTATAGTCCAACCTGAATTGTTTCCGTAAAATAGATGTCTGATTCTATTCATGTACTGTTACCGTATCCAGATTATCAACTGTGTTCTAGAAGGACTCAGTAACTTTTCAGTAGCCATATCTGATCCTACAAAGTGTGACAGTAAGAGACCATTGAATTGGTCAATGCCATATCGGTTCTGCAGTGGGACTGTGCTATGAGTGACAGACCATTCGGTTGGTCAGTGACTATTTAGTTCATCGAAGTAACCAATACTTGGAGCCAAGTCCAGGAAGATTGTCTCCAACTCGGTAGTGTTCGAGAACTGTATTACCAGTGACTCCGTGGGAGTGTTATAGATGCAGTTGGTCCAGTGAAGTGTGGTCCAGCAGTGACTCGATTGTTGTGGTTCCACGTTCGGGAGACGGAGTGGTCTCCAAGGTTCTAGTCATCTCACTGGAAGGAAGCCGGGTGAGTGGCGGGCCGACTGGACGGGACATCTGCATCCACTCTACTTCTCACCTCGATGAAGACACCTACATCTCTAATTCTGTCTCTACTCTATCTTCTATTTGTGTAAATAGATTCTTCTATCAGGATGTTCATTTCAGTTCTATATTCTCAAGGGTAGAATAAACTTTATGTAAGTTGACTTGCTCTTTGTATAATGATTGAGTGTGGTCTCGGACGATGCCTAAATGTTCATTGTTCAACAGGTGTAGGTAGATAGTAGGGGGTCTAGAATCTGGAGGGGTGTGTAGACGTAACTAAATAACCTGAGATCAACCACAGAGAAAAAAAGTGTATCTGCTCGTCCAACCCCTGGGGCTAGAATACACGGGAGTGCTAGAGACACCTCGGGTGTGGTTCACTCTCACTACCCAAGGTGAACCCGAAACACTCCGTTACAGAGTGGGGGCTCGTCCGGGATTATTCCAAGATCTTTGTGTGTTGTAGACCTCTCACATAGGGATAGGGACTTTGTCTTTATCCTCTACTACAGTCTACATAAGATTCTACTACTTCTACCTATTTCCTAACTGTCTGACGGACATTTGTGTTGTGGTGATTAGTTAGTACTAGTGATTATTGATTTATTGTATTGCTTCACCCACACATACTTGAGTACCCACCTATCATAGTCAACATGTCTACCCAAGAGATAGACTTGGACAAAGTTCAGGAAACTGGATGTAAGTCTGGTCTTGAAGGAGATGCTTTGAAATCCTATGTCCAAGAGGTGGAAAGAAATTTTCGCCAAGAGGAAAGAGAGAGGAGGAGAGCAGAAAGAGAACTGGAAGCCAGTAAAGTGGCTCTGGAGGAAAAGAGGATAGCGGCTGATACTGAAATGAAACGGCTTGAGTTGGAAGCCGAGAAAGAAAAACGTGACCATGAGTATCGAATGAAGCTACTTGAGGCACAGGTGCCTGCTACAGGTGTAACTGATGGAGCTATGGGAGGAGGTGTACCTCCTGGCTCAGAGTCAACCAGTAGACGTGACTACCAGGCTATGAAATGGCCTTTACAGCCGTTCGAACCCGAGAAGGAACGGATAGACCAATACTTAGAGAAGTATGAAGCCATGTCTATTGCCATGGGTCTAGACAAACAGAAATGGTGTTTGAAACTCTCCCAGGGACTCCGTGCCGAAGGTTATGAGGTGTATGCACGCTTACCACCGGGTTTACAGAATGATTACCCGGCATTGAAAGCGGCTCTCTTGAAGAGATTCGAGATCACAGCGCACTCATACCGAAGGAAGTTTCGAACGGCGAAGCGAGAACCTGGTGAACTGTTTTCAGCATACAGTGTGAGATTGAACTCATACCTTCTTAAATGGATGGCCTTGGCCGGATTTAAGGAGGAGTATGAAAGTTTGCGTGAGTTGATGGTTGTAGATCAGATGCGAATGCAAATGTCAAAACCCTTGTGAAACTTCTTAGGTGAGAATGGGGCTGAGAGATTGGATATAGTCACCAAGTTAGCCGAAAGATACGTTGAAGTCTATGGCGAGACTGGGGACACCAGTCCAACAGATCCGAGATCGAAAGATCCGGATCAAGGTAAGTCAAAGAAGAAGTCAAAGAAGACCACAGGTTCTGAGGAACCAAAGAAACAGGTAGGCTCTTTAGAGAAGATCTCTAACGTCAACCAAGGTAAGAATAGCCCACCTAGTTCTCCAAAGAGGAAGTGGAGTGAACGATGGTGCAAATTCTGCAAGTCCCGCACTCACAATACGAGTGAGTGTAAGAGTAAGCCCAAGGACTTTCACTTTGCTTGTCTTGCAGAGGTTAGGGATAGATCTTGCAGGAAAGTGAAGTCGGTTGATGGGAATGGAGAAACTAGACGACCTCCAGTGGTTGAGAGAGTAGAAGTGAATGGGCAACAGGTGTCGTGCCTCTACGACACGGGATTGCAATTTTCAGCTGTAATTGCATCCCACCTGACAGGCCCAGAGCAACTCACCGGGGAGATGACGGAGATACAGCCAGCCAGTAGGAGTGCTGTGGCGTTACGTTGCCCGATTGCCAATGTGGAGATTCGGAGCAAGTACGTTACTGGACGCATTCAGGCGGCAGTCGTACCGGATCCTCTCTATCCCCTAATTCTAGGCCGGAAGTACGTGTTTCTGGGCGAACCAGAACACCCTAGCATCCATAAGTCTAGGCAGGTCAGAGATACAGAGGAAGAGGGTCTCGAAAAGGTAAGTCTCCGAAATCCTCACCCGGATAGAATGAGTAATGCTCGGAGCAAGGATGCGACGGAGTGTCCTTGTTCGGAAGGGTTGCCCAACAATGAAAACCCGTTAACTCAGGGTAAGTTCAACTCTGATAACCAGTCACCGTTAATTCAGACTGGAACAGAGAAAAGGCAGAGGGAACGTAAGTTGGTTCCTGAGAGCTTCAGAGCTAATCTGCTGCGAACGGTACATGTCAGGTCCCCAACCGGACATCTGACTGTAGGGACAACCAGTAAATGTCTATCCCGGTACTATTGGTGGCCGGGAATGACAGGCGACGTGCGCAGGTATATTAGGTCTTGTCCGGAGTGCCGTAAATGCACACCTGAGAAACGGACGAAGACGAAGATATCCTTAGAGGTTGGAGACCGAGTTCTAGTACTCCTCCCAATCGAGGGGAACGAATTCGAAATCGGGTGGCAGGGCCCATTCCTAGTGGATAAAGTGGGGCTCCACAAGCACTATGGAGTGGTGATCCTGGGAAAGTCTACTACTTTCCATTCCAGTCTCCTCATGCGCTATGAGGGGAAGCCCGATGATAAGTCCACCAGCCCAAGGGCGCAGAGATTCGCTGAAAGAACGGTTCGGGGTTCAGGTCAGGTAGCGGAAAGCCTGTCACACCATAGGAAGTCCTATATGTATGTGCAGGTACCTTCTTCGGTTCAGCCCGGTGCTCGGGGGAACATGACCGGCCAAAGGAACACCCGCAGTGCTAGCTACACTGAGAACCGTGGTAGGAAGAGGTGGGTTGTGTCGGAACGGACACATACCCTTGGTCCCTCAATCCGACCGACTGCAGTCCAGCTGGGTCCTCGAAAGGGGAAGCTGGAGTTGCAGAAGTCCAGTAAACTCTGGCAGGAACGATCGTTAAATCAGGTCGAGACGGGAGCTCTGGTCCGCAGGATACTGCGAGATGCCCGATCGCAGTAGCGGAGTAGGCGTTGATCACCCGTGATACTGAATAGCTTGTCACCCCACCGAATGTGGTAAAAGTATTCTATACAATATTGACGGGTCAGACTTCCTCACCCGCCATCCGGTCTCTTAGAAAGAAGAACGAACGACATAGACAGCTTCTGCGTAGAAGTGGAACGACGGGGTCGATCCTCTTAAAGTGGGGGCCTATGTGACGAAACGCGTTTATCTGTCTTGGGTCGTCCAGTTCCCGCACTATTTTGGCGCGTCATCGGGGACTTTCCCAGCTAAAAATAGACTGAGGGAAGTCGATGGAGGACTTATTATCTAGAATCGTCTCGAAACACCGGAATTCGAGTAACCCGTGATGCTGGGTATCGCTCTAACTTCCCGTGCAGAGAGATCTAGAAACTCTAGGCGGGGAATGACGTTTTCCCGAGAAAGTATCTTTTCTCAAGAAGCACTCGCTTCTAGTGCGCATTGAGTTGGCACGAAGCGGGAAAATTGGCTACAGCAGTCATTCACTTACTTTTGTTCGAAGAGAACAGACGCTGGCCTGAATGTGAGCCATTTTTGTGTTGCGTCTCACCTCAACCATGATTCGGCTGACTGTTATGAAAAGGAAGCTGAGAAGCCCTTGAACAGTTCGGAAGCTGACTGGAGAGCTGGTTTCACCATCCAGGTAGATATTTGGTTAAATCATGTAACTTTGTACGTGTGTTCCACACGCCATTGTTCTAACCTCATTACCTATGCGGATGTCCTCGCATACTAATTAGCAAACCGATCGATAACGCAGGTGACAATTAATCGTGGGTTTGTTTACCGTGTGCTCGCGAATCAGCTGTTAGGAACGCCGTAATGTGATGTGGGCGATTTGGGTTCCAAATATATGTACTATATATTGCCAATCGTTGCATCTAGTAGGTTGCTGTGTTAGAATAAAACCTAGTTACTTGTGCCGGATGGAAACTTAGATTATGTCAGTCAGTTGCTGAAGCCAGAAGAACGGTTAGAAAACCAGGTAAGTTGGTAGGTGGAGATTCAGACAAAATTGTGCTTAGTTACTAAGTAAAGGAAGAACTTAGTTCTGTGCCACCAGGAATGATGTAACTATTGGGTAGTAACGTAATAGTGAATTCATTGTGTGGAACAGCGGATTTCTGTGGAAAGGTAAGTGGCTTTGGTGCTATCTCTATATATATATGATGTGACATTGTGTATATATATTAGGTCATGGCATGTGATACTTCCTGGGGTAATTCCGAACGCCGAATAGATCGACGCGTGATAACACTGCGTGCCGTCGCGATGTAAATATGCGTTCTGAAATCTTGTCTAAGCTATCCTGTTTCTTTCATACTGGCGCTAGTGCGAGTGAATGCTAAGGTGCTGGAAGTATGGAAGGATGCAGGAGGCTGTATGAGACTGGGGCAATATAGAATATGGGGGATGTGAAAGCAAGTTATGAAAGTATGTGTTGGTAGACCAAGCCAACGATGAAGTTCAGTCCAGGCCAAGGCTAAACCACTTGGGAGGACAGACTTGGAACTGTACCCTTGGAACATGGGGGGGGGGGGGGGGGAACATGTATTCTCAAGAAGGCTTCTTGACTCTAAGGCAGAGTCTGATAAGAAGAGTTTGCTGTGGCGTGGGCAGGTGGTCCCACCAGCAAACAGGCTTGTATACATATTGGATGTGATCATGTACTATTCCTATATCCCGAGGGATGGTATATTGATCAAGTATGTTTCTTAATGTACATTGATGATGTTAGGAACGAGTCTAGGGACTCTTTACCTATTTGTGTAGTTCGATTAAATTAGAACAATAACAGCCTTGTATCATTACTGACGTTAGCGACGACTGGTAGATGATTAGGGATAGGTGAGACCAATGATCAGACTCGTCATTCTGATGTCTAGCTCTGTTTGACGGGCTGTTCTGTGAGGCCAGCTGACATTTGTGAACCCATGCTTGACTACTCTCCATATAGAGATAATGCTTTGGTTATATGAATAACTAACTAGCATGACTGAGAGGTGAGTAGTTTTGGTAGGATGCATGTGAACTAATGTTTGGGCCAGTATACTCTCACCGGTCGCTCTTCCTTTTCAGGAGTTTGCCTGTTGAGGAACCAGTCAACTATAATTGTTGTTGGCAGGAAACCACTTCGTGTGACAGAGCGAAGGGTTCAGTTCTTTACTTATCACGCCAGACTCCATCACACCAGGTACCCAATGTGATTCACCATGCGTGAAGGTTGCTTCAAGACATACAACTGCCTGAAGGTGCACGTGTGGGAAGTAATGGTTTGTGATCGTTTAAAATAGAAGATACTCTGTTTTTGCCAGGAACATTTCAGCATGTTGAGTAATCATGCTCGACAGGGAACACCGGTCCGTCTGGTTTGACGGGGGTTCTGCCTAAACGCAGAAGTAACTAATCTTCAGACACTTGAATGGTTCTTTGGACAGCTCGAGTGGCAGGTCTTGAGAAGAACTACACCAGTATTGACGTGTGTCAAGTGTAACCCGGTGGAAGGGACTATGGATTATAGTCCAACCTGAATTGTTTCCGTAAAATAGATGTCTGATTCTATTCATGTACTGTTACCGTATCCAGATTATCAACTGTGTTCTAGAAGGACTCAGTAACTTTTCAGTAGCCATATCTGATCCTACAAAGTGTGACAGTAAGAGACCATTGAATTGGTCAATGCCATATCGGTTCTGCAGTGGGACTGTGCTATGAGTGACAGACCATTCGGTTGGTCAGTGACTATTTAGTTCATCGAAGTAACCAATACTTGGAGCCAAGTCCAGGAAGATTGTCTCCAACTCGGTAGTGTTCGAGAACTGTATTACCAGTGACTCCGTGGGAGTGTTATAGATGCAGTTGGTCCAGTGAAGTGTGGTCCAGCAGTGACTCGATTGTTGTGGTTCCACGTTCGGGAGACGGAGTGGTCTCCAAGGTTCTAGTCATCTCACTGGAAGGAAGCCGGGTGAGTGGCGGGCCGACTGGACGGGACATCTGCATCCACTCTACTTCTCACCTCGATGAAGACACCTACATCTCTAATTCTGTCTCTACTCTATCTTCTATTTGTGTAAATAGATTCTTCTATCAGGATGTTCATTTCAGTTCTATATTCTCAAGGGTAGAATAAACTTTATGTAAGTTGACTTGCTCTTTGTATAATGATTGAGTGTGGTCTCGGACGATGCCTAAATGTTCATTGTTCAACAGGTGTAGGTAGATAGTAGGGGGTCTAGAATCTGGAGGGGTGTGTAGACGTAACTAAATAACCTGAGATCAACCACAGAGAAAAAAAGTGTATCTGCTCGTCCAACCCCTGGGGCTAGAATACACGGGAGTGCTAGAGACACCTCGGGTGTGGTTCACTCTCACTACCCAAGGTGAACCCGAAACACTCCGTTACAATGACCAATGGGAAATGTTGAAGAATTCAATCAGTTTAACTGCAGAAACAACGATCCCAAAATTAAAGAAAGTGGGTCATAAGAAATGGATGACTGATGAAATTTTACGAGTAATGGAAATAAGAAGGCAACAAAATTATTCCTAACAAACATGAAGAGATTCACAGAAAAGTCAGAACATTATGTAAAGAGGCAAAAGAGGCATGGCTTGAGAAAAATTGCACGGAGATTGAAAAACAACACAACAGTAAATGTACCACATTAATGCACAAAAGAATTCAGGAACTTACTAACAAATGAAAACCTACATCAACAGGCTGCATGAAAACAAAAGAGGGAAAAATCATATTACAGAAGGATCAGATATTAGATAAATGGTCAGGGTACGTGAAATAATTCTAAAATGATACACGCGAAGAACAGATGGATATTTCTCATAATACGGAAAGACCACCAATATTGAAGATGGAAGGTCAGCAAACTCTCAATCAAACAAAAACTAGCAAGACCCGGGTCCAGACAACATCACAACCGAAATGATTAAGGCCTTAGAAGAGTATGGTATTGACCATGTTACCAGATTGCTGAACAATATATATGATACTGGTGATATTCCCATGACGTATGTAAATCACTGTTTATTGCAAGTCTGAAAAAACGAACAATCAGCATAATGAGTCATATCACAAAGATTTAACGAAGGATTATCACGTACAGCGTTAGGAGGAAAATAAAACCAGCAATATGAGAAGAATAGTGTGGGTTTGTAGAAGGCAAATGCACAACAAATGCTGTGTATTTGCTGAGAAAAATAATAACGATCTTCATCTTTGCTACATTGATCGCATGCAAGCTTTAGATAGAGTAAGACATATTGACATCACGAAAATGCTGGCGGAACTCCAATTGGATGGAAGAAATCTTAGAGTTATAAAGAACATCTACTGGAAAGAAACAGCTGCCATAACAATTAATAATGAAGTTGGTCAATTTCAGTCTATCAGGAGAGGTGTGCGACAGGTTGTGTAATTAATGTCTCCATATCTTGTCTCCCTTTATAGTGAAAATATCATGAGCAAGGACATCATCAATAAAAGTCAGTATCCTTGCAGTTCCTGGTGCTTCAATTCTTGTAATTTTGCTTATGTAAACAATGAATAGCACATACGAGAAAGCAGTTCATTGTGGCAATCCCTGGAGTAATAATGCACGGCTTAGAGGATCATGAACCTAGACGGAGAGCAACCCCAGGAGAGTACTGCGACGCTGCTGTCAAATTCACCACTCAGGGACTAACACCTTTCTCCATAAGAGAATGAATTAAGAGATCATATATGACTGCTTATGCGTCAATTGGATTCAGTGCTGCTGCTCTTGTTTACTGCCTAATATCATCATCATCATCATGTGCCATGCCGATAAGTGTTTACATTTGTTTAATTTGCTCCGTGGTATCCAATGAAGGAACTTAATAATTTTACTATTTTCAAATTCAAATTCTCTTGCCTCTTGGTTCGCTTGAATCTGTCTTTTTTTCTGTTCATAAGCGGCATATGGTTCTGTCACACTTAAAGAATGCTTAAAGTGTCTTGGTAGTTATTCTAGTCTCTCTCCATTTTTCTGATCTCTACAGCATTATTGGCTAAACAATCGGTTAAATATTCTGAGTAGACTACAATCCACTACAGTACAGTATACAAACAATCGCGTACAGCATAGTACTATCACGTTCTCTCTCTCTCTCTCTCTCTCTCTCTCTCTCTCTCTCTCTCTCACACACACACACACACACACACACACACACACACACACACACACAAACACATACTCTGTGGGCTGTGATATTCACGTGGAATGCTTTTGCATGGCCACTTTTGTTTGTACAGTGACCTGCATGTTTGGAACAATGGCTACTGGCTGATGCTGAATTGACATATTTGCCTTTTCGGTTCACGAGTGCATTTTTCAGGAGACTCCTTGGAGTCGGTGCTGGAGCTACGGAGTTCATGCTTAGTGCGACGCTTTCGGCGGGTCGCCCTGCGGATAGAGACAGAGCCATGTGAGAAAACCCGGGTCAATGAGGTCTTTCTGGTGACTGCCATTTCCATCGACGATGAACTGTGGTTTCCGTGGAGGACTTTTGTGTTGGCATTCTGGCGGCGGCATTATGCATAATGTACCTGTGCGGGCTCTTGGATTGCCGAGACTCCTGTCTGTTCCACTTTTCACATTGGACAGTGGGGAGCATTTTGTGTGATATTTACTGGCACAGGAAAGGAGCATAATGGGAACGACCCGAAGCCGTGAAGTTGGAACCTCGAATAACTAACACACATACACACATACATACTCTCACATTGTTCCTCTTGTACCTTGCGGTGTGGAGGTGAAGTATAAACAACCGGAGAGTGCCCGTTTATGGGCCTCATATATCGAAATTCCCATGAACTCTGCTATTCTCTCTGTCTATCGTTTATGTGGTCGGCCTCTTTCTCTGCTCCCATCTGGTCTGTACATCATTGCTAGTTGTGGTGCACTGTTAGTTGGTAGCCTAAGTACATGACCAGACCCTTTGACTTGGTGCCTTCTAATAAAATCTAGCGCTGCTATAACCCCCACTTTAGTCTTGATTTTTTCATTTCTGATTTTCTCTCTTCTTGATACATTCTCAGGAATCTCATTTAGATTAAGATTTTTATTGTCTCTTTTTCTGTCATTGTCAAGGTTTGGCATTTGCAGCATCGAGTTGGTAGGAAGATTGTGTTGTAAAGTACTTTCTTAGTAACTATTGATACGTGTTTATTCTATGGTATTGGTGCCATTTGTCCAATGAGTTGGTTTGCCTTATTGCATCTATTTTCGGTGACATTATCCTCTCTAAGTACGTGAAGCTCATTACTTGTTTCAGGAAGTGTTCTGTTAGATGAATCTTCGTTGTTCTTTCTTCTTTGGTTATAGTCATTACCTTTGTTTAACTGGTGCTGATTTTCACGTTATGTTTCTAACACACTTCGTCTCGACTATTCACGTAGTCTTGTCATTCTGCTTCTGATTTTGCTATTAGTGCTTGGTCGTCCGCAAATAGGAGTTCTTTAATGGTGTAGTTTGTCATTGGTTCTTTTTCTGTGTTATATTCTTCGTGCAGTGTTCTTGCGGTCTCTGTTTGGCTGGTTTCTGTACATATGCAGTTTATATAGGTTATGAACAAGAGAGGCGACAGGACACAACCTTGTCGTACTCCGGATCTTATGGTGAAAGGTTCTGAGTTTACTCCATTTGTTCACAAATGGAGTTCGATCCCTCGGTAAGGTGTGGGATTTTTTTCTGTCGGGGGCAAAAAGAAAATCCTAACCTGCACAGTTCGCGGCGACTGCACTAACCAGGCGGCCTTAATTCCTCAGGCTCAAAGACCACTCTGCCATACACCACAAGGTACTGTGATAGCGCCAAACCAACGAAATTTTGGTTTGGTCTATCTCGAGTTAAAAACCTGGCCACACCGGAACTCGGCTTAACAAAGGAATCGGAAGCCAGTTTTGTTTTAGCAGTCCTTTGTGCTGATGAGAGATGCGGGCAGCATGGCCTTCAGTTCAGTGCTGTTCTGTTGTTGTCAGGTGTGGGAACAATTCCCTGAGTTGATCTGTGTCAACTAATATTGTGACAAAACTGAGCGGCTGACTAGTTAGTGTCAGCAGGCCTGGGTTCTTGGTGGGATAGTAAATTGTGTCACAACTCTTTGTTTATGTCGTGTCTTGGGGTTTATGTTGTGTAACCTGTGTTTTTGTAGTGCCTTATTGTCTGTGCAGTGTTGCTTGTGTCAAGGTTCTTTATTGTGTCAGTCTAACCAGCTATTGCTTGGAGCACCTGTGTTGTGGTACTTGGTGTACCCTGTTGTCTTAAGTGATGTTGATTGGTTGGGGGTTACCCACCGTTGTTGTTTGATATATACAGTTGTCTGTTGTATCTGTTATTGCAATGGGTTATCAAACATGTTCAGCTAGAGGAGATAAATAAAGAGCTATTTTTGTACTGTTTTTGATTTGTTTGTTTGTCTCTTTTAGTTTTTACAACCACTATTTCTACCACAATCTAACACCTTAATTCATCGCTTGGGCTCAAACATGGTGTTTCCTGTGTGAACATCTATAAAATAGTTTCTGCCTCTGTCTGAGATCTCGCATATCTTCTTATCTAATTACTATCATCTTTTTTTTGTCGGTTGAGGCGGTGTGAGGTTCTCTCTCTTTTCACTATTTGTCTTCTTTGGCCGTAACGAAGTCAGAACTACTCTTTACCTCTTAGCACCGTAGTGAAGGAAGCATCAGTCTTTATGATTGTCTCCCTTTGTCTTTTACCATCGACTACAAAATGGCGACCCCGACGAGATATAGTGGCAGCCTTTGAATTGTTCTGTTAGAGTTGTTTTAGTATCTAGTGATTGTTTTGTGTGATAGGGCAGTGTTTATGTTTGTGGTGTCCATTGTTTTTGAGTTGTGACATTAGAACCCAGGTTTGCTGCTGAGACGCCCCAGGCATTCCTGCACAAGAGAGGAGTCCCCTGTATGGTGAGTGGGCTCAGATAAATTGCCTCCTAGTACACTTTCACTGTATCCTATCCAGAGCCAGGATGGCTCTGTCTTCAACGTTAGGGACCGTAGTTCCCCTCCCAGTTGGTGCCCCTGACGTCACAGGGCCCACTGGTGAAGTCAGGTACATACTTGCACCTGTGAAGATAGAAGTACCTTGTTTTGGCCGGCAAGGTGGGCCAACTGTTGAGAAGTATGTGAGGAAGGTGAGATCCGCCTGGAGGGCTGGTGCAGTGTGTGATGAGGATAAGGTTGACATCATATGGGAGAGTGTTGCACCCAATGTGTGGGAAGAGCTTGAACTTAGGTCAGTTTGTAATGACCCTGAGAAGATGCTGCAGACCATTCAGCAGGTGTATGGAGAACAGCGCAGCGTGGTGGAGTTGGCTGCAGTGTTTTTCAAGACCAAACAAGATGCTGGGGAATCCATCATGGATTTCTCTCACCGGGTCCACAAAGCTTTTCGTTTGGTTCTGGAAGCACAGAGAAAGAGGGACATGGTTGCTTGGGATCCAGTGATCCTAAGAGACTGGTTTGTCACAAAACTACATAATGTTCTCAGCAGGAGAATGGCAGAGGAGAGGATATCGCAAGACCCATCAGTGACTTTCCTTTGTGTTAGAGACTTGGCTTTGCGATGGGCTGGTGTGTCATTAGCTCCAAAAGTCTCGGCATACCAATATGTAGAACCTCAAGATTACAGTTCAGAGAGGTGGCCTAATGCCAGTGGTCGGTGTCAAGGGGTCCAGCATGATGATGTGGTGGTGGAGGAACTTCAAGCTGAGCTAGGTCGGATGAGAGCCTTAGCTGATTCGTTGATGCAGCCCAAGGTACAACGCAAGAGGTGCAATGTTTGTCGAAGCCGCACACACCTCCAGAACAGGTGTCCGAAGAGAGGGGTTATTGTTATTCAGAACCCCTCTGGAGTCAATTGTAGCAAAGCATTTGCCAACGTAAGCCACCGAGACCAGCAGGGCCTTAAGCGACAACAGAGTCCGCCCCAGGTTGATCCTTCTAAAGGATCAGCCCCAGCAGTTCAGGTGGGTGCAGTGTCAACTTCTGATAGCCGGATGGTTATGCGTGGCAACCAGAGAAATTTCTTCCGCAGGAAGAGGCGGAGGAGGAGGGGACAATGGAAGTCTCCCTGTGTCAGTGTGGCCGAACAGTTAGAGGGTGACTTGAGGGTTAGACTTGTGACAGATGGTCGAAGTGATGTGACAGATGGTCAGTGTATTGTGACGGATGTGGGCCAAAATTTTCTGCATACCGATATGTCATCTCGTGACTTTGTGCAAAAGGGGATTGTGAAAGACCACCAGCAAGAACTCTTGCCCCTTAGACATGGTTGTGAAAGATAGACTGTTTTCATCTGTTTAGGAATTCCAGTCTTTTTGGATTGACACCCTTAGTGTAGTTAGTTAATTAGCAGTTATGTTTTGCTGATGTTATATATTATGATTGCAGGTAGATGGTGTCATGTGATGACATGTCTTTCTTTTAGAGTGCAAAAACACCAGGCAGACCAGGTGAAAGGGGTGGTTCTGTTGTTCATGATGTGGTGTTGTCATTACCATCATGTCCAGTAAGAGAGTAACTTCCAGGGTGAATTCATGAGGTGGGATATTATTGAAATAACAATGTTTTGTTGGCCCGGTATATTTTCCTTTATGTTTATATTCAGGTTACAGGTGACACATGATGAAATGTTCTTTTTAGTGTAGAGATACAGGTTGATTGAAAAACAGGTCATTTAGGTACCACAGTAGCTGCAGGAAGCTTATATTTGAAGAGACAAATGGTATTATTTTTAAATACATTTTGTGTTGAATTTCCAGAGTTAAGGGAAGTAGTAACCAATATAAAGGTTACTGGTGTAATGTTTATGTAGCTTTTATGTTTGTTTAATTATTTTTATGTAAGAAATTAGGGTTGTATTCATTTTGTTATGATTGGTGCTCTTATAGCAGAAGAGCTATTTTTCATCACTGATATTATTTTAGTCATTAGTACCAACAACTGAGTTAGTATAGTTTATACTTTTGTGTTCAGGTTATTGGTATTTGGAACTGACTGATGCCTGGTGATGTAATCTACACTGTTTCACATTGTAAGTGATGTATGAAAAGAAAAAGACTTTTTTATTTAGTGGTACTCTTCAGGGATATAACCAGCAGTTTAGGTTTTGGAGGAGGTAACATGTGACATAGATTTGTTTTGCCTTTGTCATTTTGATGGCGGTTTGTGTGTAAATTTAATTGAATCCTTGGTTCATTGATGATTGTTTTTGGGTGTGGTCACAGGTGACTTTACTTTTTTTGGCATTTGTCATTTTGATGACGGTTTATGTGTAGATGTTAGTACTTGCTTGCTTGATTAGTGATTTTACTTTTTGATGTGGTTACTGAAGACCAATGATTTTATTTTGAGGTGAACTAGCTAGATGGTAACTTTTAAAGAGATAGTTGGGGTAAGGAGATACGATTGTCCATTTCTTTTGTCGGGACGACAAAAAAAAAGTAAGGAGTTGGATATGTGATAGCGCCAAACCAACGAAATTTTGGTTTGGTCTATCTCGAGTTAAAAACCTGGCCACACCGGAACTCGGCTTAACAAAGGAATCGGAAGCCAGTTTTGTTTTAGCAGTCCTTTGTGCTGATGAGAGATGCGGGCAGCATGGCCTTCAGTTCAGTGCTGTTCTGTTGTTGTCAGGTGTGGGAACAATTCCCTGAGTTGATCTGTGTCAACTAATGTTGTGACAAAACTGAGCGGCTGACTAGTTAGTGTCAGCAGGCCTGAGTTCTTGGTGGGATAGTAAATTGTGTCACAACTCTTTGTTTATGTCGTGTCTTGGGGTTTATGTTGTGTAACCTGTGTTTTTGTAGTGCCTTATTGTCTGTGCAGTGTTGCTTGTGTCAAGGTTCTTTATTGTGTCAGTCTAACCAGCTATTGCTTGGAGCACCTGTGTTGTGGTACTTGGTGTACCCTGTTGTCTTAAGTGATGTTGATTGGTTGGGGGTTACCCACCGTTGTTGTTTGATATATACAGTTGTCTGTTGTATCTGTTATTGCAATGGGTTATCAAACATGTTCAGCTAGAGGAGATAAATAAAGAGCTATTTTTGTACTGTTTTTGATTTGTTTGTTTGTCTCTTTTAGTTTTTACAACCACTATTTCTACCACAATCTAACACCTTAATTCATCGCTTGGGCTCAAACATGGTGTTTCCTGTGTGAACATCTATAAAATAGTTTCTGCCTCTGTCTGAGATCTCGTATATCTTCTTATCTAATTACTATCATCTTTTTTTGTCGGTTGAGGCGGTGTGAGGTTCTCTCTCTTTTCACTATTTGTCTTCTTTGGCCGTAACGAAGTCAGAACTACTCTTTACCTCTTAGCACCGTAGTGAAGGAAGCATCAGTCTTTATGATTGTCTCCCTTTGTCTTTTACCATCGACTACAGTACTATATTGGCAGTAAATGACAGTTTAAATGACAGTTCTCACTACGCATTCACTACTGTTGTATAAAATAAAAAGTTAGTTGCATATCCTTTCCAGTACGTTGCAATCAACACCAGCATCTTTTGCTTTTGTGATCTCTTCTCAAGATTACGTTCAGTAGTTTGCCATTGCTTTCTGAACGACCGGCACCTATACCATTTCGTAAAAAACTAACACAGTGCGGTCTGCTGCCAAATCGCGAACAGCTGTGTTTCGAACTTGGGTATACGGGATCACGAACCGCGTCCGTAACACCTACGCCACGGAGCTGACACTGTTGTATAAGCTTGTACATAAGTTTGTACTGTGTGTACTCACTCCATATTGTTTATGGATTTCCCACAGCTTGCTTCTATCTACTCTATCAAATGCTTTTTCTTGGCCAACAAAAGCTAAGTAGAGTGTTTCATTACATTCGATTGATTTTTCTATAAGTTGTCTAAGGGCAAAAATGGCATCTGTGCATCCTTTGTTTTTCCTAAATCCAAGTTGTGTTTCGCTTAGCTGGGGTTTTGCTGTAGTTCGTAATTGTTTCTCAAAAATTTTGTAAAATATTTTCTCAGTGGGACTCAAAAGGGAAATTCCTCTGTATTGTGTGCAGTCTCGTTTACTGCCTTTGTTTTTCCAAATTGGAATAAATATGGCTTTTCCCCAGTCTCGTGGTGTCTTTTGTTATACCCAAACATTTTTAAATAGTCTATGTAGCCAAGCTGTTCCTACTTCTCTTACTGCTTTAATTAGTTCAATTGGTATTTCTTCCGATTATACTGCTTAGTTTTTCTACGAGTAGTAGAACATATATGGTGTTTGCCCATCAAGAATGATTATCACTATTCATTTCATCCTGTGGGGTGGAAATTTTGGTTCCGTGAGTTCTAAAATGTCTGGTAATACATATTTTGGTTCGAAATGTTCTTTGACAATGTGGGCAACAGATGCTTGACGTTCCAGGAGGAAGATATCAAGTGGTGGTCCCCCCCCCCCCGCCTGTTTTAACAGTTCTTGCAGTCCTGTTTACTTCACAAGTGACTGTATCCTTGCGTAATGATGAACGCCACGAATATCGGTCTTTGGTAGCACTCTCCCAAGTGTCGTGACGAATTCCAAAAACTTTTAGTGAGATCTTCAGAGTGTCTTTAAAGCGTTTCCTCTGGTCGCCTTGGGAGCGTTTACCACAGCGCAGCTCACAGTAAAAAATTCGTTTATGGAGCTTGTGATCTGGCATGCGAGTAAAGTGACAGCCCCGCGAATCTGATTCTTCATTAGTAGAGTGTTAATACTGGGCAAGGGCGCTCTTTCTACGACTTCAGTGTCTGAGATCTTGTCTTGCCATTTAATCTTCAATAGCTTCCTAAGGCAGACTGTGTGGAAGTGGTTTAATTTCCTAGCACATCGCTGACAAACAGTCCATGTTTCACAAGCATATCATATTATCGGCACCTTGCCGTCTTGACAGACGATAGTTTGTGCTTTAAAAAGGCATAATAACTTTGACATATGGCGGTAGCGAATGTGACTGATAAGGCCAATTTGCTCTGTAAATGTCCGTTCACAGTGGATGCATGTGAACACGTGGTCATTTCCACCATCATGCACCATCTTACGTCTCACACGCTCGGTGTGTGACTTATCTGCAATAATTTTCTCCTTTGTCTTTATTCCATTTCTGATGTTTGCCCTGCATGCAACAAGTTCAGCAGCGACTTGTTCCCAATGTGCACAAGCATTTAGCAGTATGGATAATACGACTGCTTTGTAGACTTTTAGCTTTGTTTGCAGGCTTATTCCAATTCTGTCACACACATTTTTGTACAGTCTGCCAAAGGCCGCGCTGGCCTTGGAGATTCTTGAATTCACTTTTACATCAATTGTATGCAGCTTGTGACACAGTGCTGCCAAGATAGGTGAATTTGTCCACAACACTTAGTCTATGATCATTCACTATGGTATTCGGCTCAGTGTGATTAATCCATGGAGCTGGGTGGTACATAACTACAGTCTTCTCCAAGTTGATATTGAGCCCAAAGTTGGAACAGGAATATGAGAAAGCTGAAACATTGTGTTGCATGTCTGCTGTAGCAGAAGTTGGGTATTAGGTGGGAAAAGGCTACAGCACGATTGAGCATCGGGATGGAATGGGAAGAGAGATGCTCAAGTCGTGACGTAGTTTGTTGTTAGGAGTTAGTTTACATCTAGAGCTGGAGCAGAGAAGACGCCATGTTGTGTCCAGATTGTCATCAGTAAGAAATAAACAACATTTATAATAAACCAGAGAACTCGTTAGGCCTACTCTGTTATATAGCCATAAATGGTGCCCACGACTCAGGATCGGAACTTTGAGGGTTGCGGAATCACAATACGCTGTCCAACATCGAAGTAAATTACAACGTTTTGAAGATCTTGTTCCGCTCACGTCAATTACGGCACGGTTTTAAACATGTATTGAACGCAACAACGAAATTGAAAGATGGCCTCTACGTTGTTTGTGAGAAGTACAGCAACCAAAAGCCCGGCTAGGGGTGGTTGTCTGTAAATATTTTCAGAATCTTCACTGTACGGACTTGCTAGATGTACGGGCAGTCGTTGTCAGTTGAAATATGAAAGCCAGCTGAGCAAAAGAGTGAGAAAGAGCACATCTTGTTCTGGATCATTTGAAAGAAGAGGAAAAAGAAACCTTCAAGATAAATCGAATCAAGTAGAGACAATTTACTAACAGAGCAGTTGTCTACTTCTCATCAAGATTTCCTCGAGCGAACTAAAGGCTGCAGAATCATGACCTTGGAGTTTTGAATAAACAATCGCTCAACAATAAACTCAATCACTAAATTGAAAAAAATAAGAAGAAATGAAAACCTCATCAAAAGTAGCGATATCGCCAGGGAACTCTCGGAAGTGGGAGGGACAGACTGGGCTGCCGACCTACTGAAGAGGGGACCCAAATTATCGCTTACCTGAAGTACATTGGTTCTCAAGACGTCGATTTGATGTACCCCATCCGGGGCGAAAAGAAGCCAGAAGACTGGTAGGGACCCAATCAGGGGTTGAAGTTACTGAGGCATCCGAAGAAGAAACTACCTGAAGGGCGGGATCACTTGAAAGAAGAAACTACCTGAAGTGCGCGATCGGTTTCAACTAACACAGACTCCTAGTGTTTGAGTTCTACCTGACAGCGAACATAGAGGAATACAGGAATACGTCTTTCTTGGATCGGGAACAGAGAGTAGAGTAATCAGTAAACCTATTAACTGGTTGAACTTGGGGTATAAGGTAAATAAGGTAATATTTCTTAAATTGGTTGATTACAAATGTGAAATTGATTATTTAGTCTGTACAATAATATTTCAGCATGACAGAGCAAGAGTCATTAGCACAAGTGTTGACGGGAGTGGGAACAGTGATAGATAGACTTAATACGGTCATGAAACAACAAGGAATGGCAACTGAAATTGTTAAGTTTAGCGGACAGGCAAGAGAGTTTAAAAAGTGGGTAACTTCCATAGAGAAATATGCATATTTGGTGTCTGCATTAGATGAAGAGAAAATGAGACTTGCTTATCAGGCAGCAACAGAACCGGTTTCAGATCATATCCGAAGAAAATTAGAGGCTAGAGTAGATGAGACATGGGAGCAGTTCAAAGACGACCTGGCACACAAATACGCGGAAATAACGGATCCACAACATGCGTTTTCGGTATTGAGACAGTCTAAACAAAACAATTGAGAGACGGTACAATTGTTCAGCGATAGGTTGATTAACCTGGCTGAAGAGGCATTCTTGGGACAGAATGTACGAGGAGAAGAGGTGGAGAGGATGTTAGTCGGGATTTTTGTAGATGGCATAAAATCCGATGGACTGAAGTTTAAGCTGATGAGAGAAAACCCTGAGAGGTTGTCACAAGCTGTAGATATTGCAGTACAAGAAGAAAATTTGAGACGTAGATTTAGATTGAGAACAGGACGAGAAATAGGAACTAGTCGAGAAGATAGAATTGAGGAGCCTATGGAGATAGGACAAACAAGGTTCGGATGGAATAGGAGAGGAGGCGTACAGACGTTACAAGGTAGTAATAGAAATGCTTATGATGAAAGGAGACAAATGAGGTATCCTACCGGTGAGACAGTGGGTAAAACAAATAACACAAATATAGTCTGTTGGGTTTGTGGTCAACGCGGACACGTTTCTCGTTTTTGTGGTAACAGGCATGTCCAGTCGAATACACCAAGTAGAAATGGCAATAGCAGGTTAAATAGGAATGTTGAAGATAGACACATAAATTTTACAGGTACAAGAACGCAGGGAAACGGGCGCCCTACCTATTAAATAGGACCTGTGGTAGGAGGGAAAATAATAAGGTCCCAAGGTTTAAAGAATATGTTAATAACAAGCATAGTAGAACGGGTAGAGAATACTTTCAACTAGATGAAGTCAAACAGTTTACAGAAAATAAAACAGATCATAGCTCATGTATAATAGAAATAGGAAAATATAGAGTTCGTACATTAATTGATTCAGGAGCTCAGGTTAGTGTAATTAAAGAAAGTTTTTTATATAAAATAGTGAGAAATTGTAGAATATTTAAGAGTCATAATAATCTTCACTCTGTTACAGGACAGAATTTACAAGTAATTGGACAAACAATGATCAATTTTAAGTTAGGAGGGGTCAACGTAAGACATCTTTTTCAAGTAGTGAAAGATTTAAATAGAAACATGCTGATAGGAAGAGATTTTTTAATAAAATATGGAGTAAGACTTTTCTTTGATTTACACAAATTAAAATTCAAGGACGTCTATGTAGATATGGAAGAAGACATGCATATATCAGCACTAGTTAGAGTTAAAATGTCCACGACGTTAAAACCACAGTCGGTTAATTTGATACAAGCAAAGGTGGAGAAAAACCCATATTATGTGGCAGGACACACAGTCAGAATCACTGAATTGCAACAGGAAGTAATTGATGAGCCTGGTTTGGAAGTTCCGGATGGAATAATAGCGTTAGATAAACACTTAACTTTTCCAGTGATGGTTATTAACAACACAGGTAGAGAAATTAAATTATACAGAGGATGTGTAGTAGCTAAACTAGAACATAACATTAGTGATATATTGGCAACAGATAGAGTAGAAAGGCCGGGAGCAAACTATTCACAAACTTCTAGTGAAAGAATTAATAACAGACGCGGACGCGGAAGTAGAGGGAACGCACAAATGGATGAATTGATCCATCCATTCAGAAGAAATACAGCCCAAATACATTCACTAGACAAAGTGACAAGGGAACAAGAATTGTTGGCACAGTTAAAAGCTCCACCAGAAAATAAGAAAGTATTAGAACAATTCATAAAGGAAAATCAGGATGTATTTGCAATTAATGATTTAGAATTGGGAAAGACAAAAACAGTTACAATGGAAATAGATACGGGAGACCATCCACCAATTAGTTTAAAACCATATAGAACTCCTTTAAGAAATAGAGAAATTGTCGAAAAAGCAATAGAAGACATGTTGAAAGCGGGAATAATAACAAGATCAAAGTCAGAATGGTCATCTCCGATTGTAATCGTGGCCAAACCTGATGGTTCAAGTCGGTTCTGCTGTGACTATCGGGCGTTGAACAAAATCACTAAGAATGTAGCGTACCCACTGCCGGTGATTGATGATATTTTGGGGTTGCTTAATGGTTCTACATTTTTCACGACACTAGACGCAAGATCAGGATTCTGGTGTATTCCGATGTCGAAGGACGCTCAAAAGAAAAGTGCTTTCTGTACTCATATGGGTTCTTACGAATTCTTACGAATGCCATTCGGGGTTCGTACGGCCCCATCTCACTACATGCTGTTAATAAATGAGGTATTAGAGGGTATGCAAAAGTTTGCATTGGCATACATAGACGACATTCTAATCTATACAGCAGGGGATGTGGATGATCACTTAAAACATGTCAGATTAGTATTCGACAGATTAAGAGTACATGATGTTAAATTGAAGCTTAGTAAATGCCAGTTTTTAAAAACAGAAACAAAATATTTGGGGTATATTATTAATAGAGACGTAATTAAACCAGACCAAGACAAAATAAGAGGTTATTAAAGAGTTACCTCCTCCAACTAACGTAAAAGAAGTGCGTGCTTTTATTGGAACCTGTGGGTATTATAGGCGGTTCATTCCAGGGTTTTCAAAGATAGCAGAACCTATTACTAATTTAACTGGAAAATACGCTAGATTTAAGTGGGATGATGAGTGTCAAAAAGCGTTCGAGTTTTTAAAAAATAGCTTAACAGTGGTACCACTATTGACGCATGCAGATTTGAATAAACAGTTAATACTATATACAGATGCTTCGGACAATGCTATAGGAGCGTGTTTGGTTCAACCATATGAAGGAAAAGAATCTGGAATACCAGGGGTTAAAAATGAAAGGCCAATTTATTTCTTGTCGCATAAACTTAGCAGGTCTCAACGAAAATGGACGACTATCGAGAAAGAGGCGTATGCTATACACTATGCTCTCCAAAAACTAAACTACTACTTACATAACGCAAATTTTGTTATTAGAACTGACCATATGCCTTTAAAATCTCTGTTAGAAGCTCCAGTGCAGAACAGGAAGATACAGACGTGGGCATTGAATCTACAGGGATACAATACGAAAATTGAATACATTCCAGGTAGGATTAACACATGTGCTGATTTATTATCTAGGATCCCGTATCCACAGTCATCAGGAGACACAGAAGATGAAGGTGAACCAGAGATCGACGACCGAAACTGGCAAGTGAATATATTAGATTCTGCCATAATAAATAGAGAAGAGTTTGAGAGTTTACCATCGGATCAAGAGGCTGAACCTAGAGCAGAAGACCCACATTTAGCACAATTTAATATGAAAGAAGAACAAGAATTAGATCCAAAAGTATTACAAATAAAACAGAAATTAAAAGAAACGGAGGAGAATAAATATAAGAAGAATTATTTAGTTTTACAAGAAGATGAACAGTTATATTATATGAGTGAAAAGAATGAACAGCTAAGGAAATATATTCCCACACATTTGGAAAATGAAGTTTTAAAAGCATATCATGATGAGAATGGTCATCTCGGTCGGGATAAATTACTGAAAGCACTTACGAGTAAATATTATTGGCCGAACTTATTTAGATCTGCTTGCAAATATGTGGATACGTGTGAAAGATGCAGGTTAAGGAATATGAAAACAATTAAGTGTCCATTACAAGATACAGATATTCCTCAGTTTCCAATGCAAAAAATTAGTTTAGATATATCGGGTCCTCACCCTAGAACATTGTCAGGAAACGTGTATTTAATTCATATAGTAGACGTCTACAGTCTTTGGCCGGAAGTTTATGCAATCCCAGATAAGAGCGCAGATACTGTCATTAATATTTTTTTACAGGAATTCGTACCAAGATTTAGTTGTCCACAGATTATACTCACGGATAATGGTAGAGAATTTGTGAATAAGAAATTCGAAAAGTTATTAAAAGATTTGAATATAAAACATGTAAAGACCTCATACTACAGACCTTCTTCAAATGCTAAGAACGAACGACAACATAGAACATTATACGATATTATAGCAAAGATTGTGGATGAACATGAAAAAGATTGGGATCTATTCTTGGGACCAGCACTTAGTGCTATACGCACAAATCAAAATGAGAGCACGGGGTTTTCACCATTCTATTTAATACACGGGAGAGAACCAATTCTACCTATAGATAATCTGTTAAAACCAAGACGGAAATATATGGGGGAAGACTTTCAAGAGTTCATCATACAAGAAATGCATAGAGCACACGTAAGATTAAAGAATAATATAATTAAAGCGAGAGAAAGACAGAAAAAGTACAAAAACGTGAATACAAAATTGCAGGAGTTTAAAGTAGGTGTTAGAGTTTATTACAAGAAGCATAGAAGGAACTCTAAGTTTGATGCTCTTTGGGTCCCAGGTTATTACGTTTTAGAAAAGCTAGGAAATGTATCGTATAGTATCAAGAACCAGGTAACGGGACATGTGGCAAGGGCACACGTGGAACACTTAAGAAGAGATGATGATGAGAAGGAAAATGATAATTATAATAATAATTATTATTCAGACACCGGATACTTAGATGAACGAGTCGTCAGGGGAACTATAATAACCCCAGGTTTTAGAAAAGATCCAGCACACAATCAGTTAAAAACAACTCCAGTTTACGATGATACTCAAGAACAGACAATACCGAAAATGATAGAAGAAGGAAATGTGAATGAGAGTCATTATGATAGTATAGAGTCTATGGAAGAGGAAATAGGTGCTCCATTTAAGAATACTAGACAAGCAACAAAAAGAAGAATGGATAAACAAAGAGAAAGAGAAGTGAAAAGACAAAGGAGAATTAGAGAGTATTCAACAAGCGGTGAAGATATGCCTCTACTAGAAAGGTCCTTAAGAAATAATGATAGACAAATTAGATGGGATATTGAACGGAAGAGATTAGCGGCTGCTAGCGAGAGACATACAGATGAAGAAGAAGAAATGGATGCGAAGTCAGAGTCAAATAGTAGTATGGAGGAAGCTGATAGGTTATACGGGGAGGACGATATTGATGTGGAGGTAGCACTTATTCAAAGAAACTTGGAGTTATTGAAGAGATGGAAACGTAAGAGATAAATGGATAGAAAATATTGCAGATAGCAAGATATAAGTTTCATGGTTTAGAAAGGAAAGAGATACTTGATGAAGTATATGAGACGGTGGAAATGGAAAAGGCTTCTGTTGATACTTTTCATAAATGATCTTGAGGAGTAGTTAAGCATTAAGATAATTAATATGGATGTAGGTTCGAGTGAGGCATATATATTTTTTCTCTGTGATGGAATTGCTGGTTGATTTTATGTTTCAACTACTTATTAGAAAGATAAGTTAGTCAATGGTACAGCAGGTAGATGTACTCTATAGTAAATAGACAAGTTTTTATTGGTGCTAGAAATACCGTGGTTAATGGTAATGATTAAGTAGTTATAGGAATATGTGGAACAAATCCAGGAGAAACAATTGGTGTGTCGAACCACAGGTTCTGTTAGTAGATAATACGCTCATTGTTAGTTAAAAACTTTTGTGAAAGGAACAGATATTGTTTTAAGTTAGAAATTGGTCTGTAGATAACATATATATATATATATATATATATATATATATATATATATATATATATATATATATATATATATACTTGACAGTGAGTTGTTTTAGTTTCTCGGTTATAAAAACAATGGAGTGACTTGGGTGAATAGATATGAGTTACATTGGTTCGTATAGGAGGACAATGTTGCTTGGTCACTTTAAGTAGTGAATTATATATATTTTTTTTTGAAAACCTTCTCTTTAGCGAGAAGACAGTTGTTTTATTGAATCTGAGTTTTAAATGCCTCATATATATTATGTTTTTTTTTGCTTGATTTGCTCCTGTGATATGATTGTTATTATTTGATTTTAGAATAGGGTTATTGTGTTCCTAGACTTTTGCGTACAAACTATTGGTCCGTAAAAGAGACCAGTAGTGTTAGATAATACTAGAATAATTTCTTTTGATTTGATAAGATGCATGTTATATTATTTTAAAATGTGTTTTTCTTTGATTGAATTGGGGGGTATAATGTCTTGTTTTGATTTTATTTCGCTTAACTCATAATTTAATTAAGTTGTTTTGTGTATTAAGTTACCTGGTTATAAATTTAATTAAGTAAGTTAATTTTTAAATAGTTATGGTGTTGGCTGCAATAAAGAAAAAATATGAGAAGTTAATAAAACTACTGAGGGCTAATAGAGAGACACATACTGAGGGCTAATAGAGAGACATATAGTTAATCGGCATGAAGAGGTTCTTATGGATATGAAGTATTAGAAAATAAAATAGGAGCTGCATTAAAGTCAGCATTATATGAAGAAAAAGGAGGGGGAGACTGTGAATGGCAGCATATAAGCGGGAGTATTTATATAGGTAGACAAAGAAGCAGATTATGGGGGAAAGATATAGGAGCTGTGAAATACCAGCGTTTATTAAATTAAAAATTTTCATGGAATATGAACATTGGCTCGTGGTAAAAGATGAGGTGACGGAAATATAGACAAGATTGTGGATGGCAATATAAATGTTGAATATATAAATGTTGAGAAAACTTATGTCAACTTGATTTATAGAGAACAAAGATCTATTTCATAAGATGTATTAAAAAAAAAAATTGTTTTACAAAATTTTTTTTATTGGCAAGGGAGGTAAATGTGATTGTATGGACTATGCATTACTTTATGTAAATGTGATCATGTTGACTATTCATTCTTTATGCTTTTCACTGGGTGTGCACCCCTTCTTTACTTTTTCTAACTACGTTGTTTCTGTTTGTCCTGTGTTGTGAAAGAGTGAGGAATTTCATAATGTCAAGTGTACGATAACGATTATACGAGCTATTCTTATGATATGTACATTTTGTACAGGAACTTTGAGGAGCCAAGAACGAACCAGAAATATATAGTGGATTACTATATGGCAGGGGAAAGAGTTACGAATTGATTGGTGTCGCGTAACGTATACTACTAGGATGGAATTGGATCGAAGTAGATACTAAATAGACTTCTACGAATAGAGAATCTAACCACTGTTGAAGAAGCGATCAAATGGCTCACAGTTCTAGAAGAATGATTAACAAAAGTCCCAGAATGGATCACTACTTCTAACCAGTGCCAGGCGGAAAGTTATGACGACTAACTGTACTAACACACGAAGACAGTATGTCAAGTTATTCCTGCTAACGTGCCTGGATGAATAATGAGCCCCCACTGCCTAATGTATTCTCACACAACAGGAGATAAGACAGAATGATACGTATAGATGTAGTCCTTTCACTCGTCACACAATCTGATGATGCTAATTCTATAATGACAGACGCAGTGGTTAAAAGTACAAATATAACAACGTTTAATCCTAAAGAACACTACGTGAGCCCCACTGGGAACTCACTGACACATAAGAGATACGCAGATCCCTGAAATTTCGACAAGATACTGTTCAGCTAGAGGATATAATCATAGACTCTTAGCCAATAGCGGACAAATTAGGATTGCTGTGCAGTGGCAAACGGGTGGGTAGCCACTCATCTGATAATCCTTAGCCTCCTGGATGATAAGCTGGCAGTGCTGACTGGATCGTGGTATGGACTCCACTCTCTGCTGCATCAAGTGAGTGGTTCGTAGCTCAATCACCGGTCGTGACTACGGCTACAGATGATCAGGGTGCAGGCTCCTGCAACTAGATTTTGACTGGCCTATCGGGAGTGGAGACTATCATTGGCTTTTCTATGTTTTAGAGGGTTTTTCGGCTTAACAAGAGCCAGCAATAAAATATGTTTAAACACAGGCAGGTGTTCAATTTTAGCCAATTGACGTGATAGCTCCCTCCAGCCGGCTGTCAGAAAATCGCAGACGTTAGGGTGCTACCGGAAGTTAACTTCTCATCCAGGAGAGTTCCCTTCCTGTGGCCAAATTATTTTTCACAGCCAAACCTGAATATAAAATTCAGCCTGACTTGATTTCTTGGCTTGTACACGAACTCTACCCTACATCTACTTCTAACTATAAGAAGAAATAGTATTTAACTCTCTCTATAGTTTTATGTATATAAATACACTAACCAAAGACGATTTTATCTAATATTTGAAAATATAGATAAAAATAAAAAAAGAATACAGGATATATAGAGGGGTTTACTGAGGGCTATCTCCATTTAGTAACAAAACGATCTGAGAGGTGGGCCAACCTGTCACAAATGCCCATCGTTCAAAAAAAGTTGGAGAAGCAACTTTTTCTCCAGCCCGAACTCTCATATAGTTTTGTCAGCCCTTACTCTGACGTTTATGGGTCATTTGGACAGGTCCCCCTCTTCATCAATAGCACAATGTCTATTCACAATTCTCAGACTCTTCGTTTCTAAGACACCTTCTAAGAAACCTCCTCCCTTGATGTCGCTTCCATGGAAATCTTCTCTGGAAACTTTGCTTTCGTTGGTCGGGGTGTCCTTCGTCTGTCACTGATAAAGGTCCTACAATTCCAACATCTCTCCTTCGACCCAATTGGTCTTGATCCCTATACTTCATGCGCGTCGTCCTTACTTTCCCTTTAGACGTCTCTAAGTTGGGATCGTGTTCAGCCGCGTCATCTTCCTCACATCTGTCTGGGTTGTCTTCCCATCTGGATTGATCCCCTTTGGATCCATTATCAACCACAGCCAGAGTCATAATATGAACTGGTGGGTTCGTGTTGTTCTCAAAATGTCTTTTGAGTAAATTCACGTGGAAGACTGTAGTTTTCCCGCGAATAGAAACAGAGTACTTGTTGCTGGACACCTTCTCTTTAATGATGAATGGTCCTTGCCAAGCAATTTCTAACTTATTATCCCCTTTGGTTAATAAGACTAGCACTTTATCTCCTACCTCTAGAGACTGGTTTCTAATAGGTTTATTATAGAAGGAAGCCTGTTTCTTTCTGGCACGACGGAGAGTGGAGTTAGCTAATTTCCATCCCGTGTGCAGTTTCTGTTTCAGTTCCTCTACATACTGTGAAGACTTTACGACACTCTCATCTGTTCCTTCATCAGTCCAGGTTCTCAAAAGAGCCTCAAGCGGTCCTTTAATTGGTCGTCCGAACAATAGTGTAGCAGGTGGAAGACCCGTGGCGACATGTGGTACTTCTCGATAGGCAAACATTGCTGCTGATAAGTACGTGTCCCAACTATCTGGTTTCTCCTGGACTAACTTGTTCACGATCGATTTGAGAGTCCCTGTATATTTGACCACAAGTCGCTTATTCTCTGTGAGACTAAAACCTGTGTTGATATGGTGCATCCTGAAGATGTCGGAGATTTCTCCCCTTAACTTCTCATTCAATAATGATGAACCACTATCACATACAATAAGAATAGGGAATCCTACTCTAGTGAATATTTCTAGGAGAGCCTCTGCTACCCTAGTTGCATTGATGGAGGGCAGTACAGTAGCTTCAGCCCACATTGTACCTGTATCTACTACAGTTAAAATATAAGTATTTTTCTTCTTAGAAGTGGGCAGTGGACCAATAATGTCTATAGCTACTCGCTCAAAAGGAGTGTTCAAAACTAACCCTTCCCCTATGGAAACAGGAGTAGACTACTGCTTGGGGGAGCCATGTTGACACTCCGGACAAGACTGGACGTATCTTCGTATGTCAGCAGTCATTCCCGGCCAAAAATAATGACAAGAAATACGCTGGGTAGTAACTCCTACAGTCATATGTCCACTGAAGGATATGGTATGTCCCATATGCAATATCTGATTACGATATTGTTTCGGCACGACAAGTTGCCCGTGTTCGGTACCCATAGTTCCTGCCCTATGGTACAACAACTTGTTCTTTAAATAGAAATTTCCAGCTGCTGGAGGATTTCTACCGTTTGGCAGTTTGCCAAAACAAGATACTAAAGTCGGACATTCATTTTGTGCAGCCCTAATCTCCCGAGGTAGAGGGTTGATTGAGAGTATAGGTTCATGTGACTGTGCAACCTGACTCCGGGTCTCCACTGCTGCCATTATCATTGGTGATGAGGGTTCTCCTAAATATACATACTTACGACCAAGCATGAAAGGATATACCGGATCATCGATCACTGCAGCTGAAATGAGTCCAGTGACATACTTAGATGTCACATGTACTTTGGCTATCTTAGCTATTATAGTTGGAGAGCTCCTGGTAGCCCCTTTGACTACAACTGTTTGTTTTGTTAACTGTGATGGTTTCACTAACTGCTTAGCTATTATTGCATCGCACTGGAGTCCACTGTCATAGAGACATAGTACTGGACTACCGTTAACCAGAATAGTTTCAACTGTGGGTGGCCTAGTTCCATTACTAGAACATATGCTCTGTTGGGTACTTGCCCCCGCAATCATACACGCAGCATACTGGGTAGGGGGATTATTTCTGCACACGCTCGTGTGGTGATCATTACTTTTGCAGTTCTTGCAGTAAGGTTTACCCCATCCACTATTGTTCGCTGGTGGTTTTTGTTTTTGAAAACCAGGATTTTGGTGCGGACCCCCAGTGTGCCCTCTGGTGTCTTTACCATAAGAGTTGTTCTGCTGAAAACCCTTATTCTGTGTTGCAGGAGTATTTTGAGCAGTAGAAGAATTACAAGATTTAGTGGTAGCTACTTCGCCATGGGCAGTTAAATATCGTTCGGCTAGTGCGATAACCTCCTCTAGCCGAGCACCACCATTCTCTGCAATAAAGGTTTGTAGCTGTTTTGGAAGAACATCTTTAAATTGCTCAACAAGTATTAGTTCCGCCAGCCCGTCATAAGTAGCATCCAAATCACTCAGTTCTACCCACTTGTTAAAATAAGTGTGTAACCGTGAGGCGAACTGAGGAAATGATTCTCCTTGTGACCGTTTGGCGGTACGGAACTTCAACCTGTAGGCACTAGAAGTTAACTGATATCGTTTCAAGAGAGCATTTTTGAGTGTGACAAAGTCCTTCTCAAGACCTGGAGGGAGTTTTGCAAACACGTCATACGCTGGACCGCGAAGTGCTTGGGAGAGTTTAATATTAAATTTATCCTTAGGCAGATTGTAGGCTTCACACATTAACACAAATTTGTCAAGATATTCATCCATCTGATCCTCCTTCGGGTCGAAGTGGGCCAGTGGAAAACTCATTGATCCTGGAGTAATATGTGGTCCTGAGGAAATGTCTTGGCTGTCAGTTGGAGAGCTGGCACTGCTAAATCTGGAGGCATCAGGATTTTGTAGTTCTAATCTCCTCAGTTCTAACTCGTGCTGTCTTAACTGCTCAGCTAATTTCACCTCCTTGTCCAGTTCTGCTTGCTTCAACTGGTTGTCCAATTCAGCCTGTTTCAACTGGTTGTCCAATTCAGCCTGTTTCAACTGGTTGTCCAATTCAGCCTGTTTCAACTGGTTGTCCAATTCAGCTTGTCGCATCTTCTGTCTGGATTCAATTTCCGCCATCTGGATTTTTAATTTAATTCTTTCCTCTCGTTCGGCCTTCTCTTTGATGATGTCCCTTTGTTCTCGGCGCCATGTTCTTCCTTCTTCTATTACATATTTTTCCAACTCTGCACCCTCATAACCTAACAATGTTCCTTGTTCTCGCAGTTCCTCCTTAGTAGGTGGCTTTTCAGAAGACATGTTAGTTATGTAATAATATGATATCTGTTGATACACCTGGATAACTCACTCACTTAATCAAGAATGTGTTTGTCGCAAAGATTCACAAATATCTTCAATGACAAGCATAAAAAATGTTACACAATGACACAACACTTACCCGTTTGCCAGCAATTCACCTTTGCCCTAACTTATGTTATCTTATATCTATTCTTATGTTAATCCTATGTTATAAGTATATATATATATATTAACTAGTATGATTAGTATCTATCTCTTTTGAGTGACTGAAAGTTAGAAATATCTATGAAGTTGGATACTCGACTGAACCCAACAATCTATAGGATTGTCATCCCGGACCGAGCCACCAGTGTCGCGTAACGTATACTACTAGGATGGAATTGGATCAAAGTAGATACTAAATAGACTTCTACGAATAGAGAATCTAACCACTGTTGAAGAAGCCATCAAATGGCTCACAGTTCTAGAAGAATGATTAACAAAAGTCCCAGAATGGATCACTACTTCTAACCAGTGCCAGGCGGAAATTTATGACGACTAACTGTACTAACACACGAAGACAGTATGTCAAGTTATTCCTGCTAACGTGCCTGGATGAATAATGAGCCCCCACTGCCTAATGTATTCTCACACAACAGGAGATAAGACAGAATGATACGTATAGATGTAGTCCTTTCACTCGTCACACAATCTGATGATGCTAATTCTATAATGACAGACGCAGTGGTTAAAAGTACAAATATAACAACGTTTAATCCTAAAGAACACTACGTGAGCCCCACTGGGAACTCACTGACACATAAGAGATACGCAGATCCCTGAAATCTCGACAAGATACTGTTCAGCTAGAGGATATAATCATAGACTCTTAGCCAATAGCGGACAAATTAGGATTGCTGTGCAGTGGCAAACGGGTGGGTAGCCACTCATCTGAAAATCCTTAGCCTCCTGGATGATAAGCTGGCAGTGCTGACTGGATCGTGGTATGGACTCCACTCTCTGCTGCATCAAGTGAGTGGTTCGTAGCTCAATCACCGGTCGTGACTACGGCTACAGATGATCAGGGTGCAGGCTCCTGCAACTAGATTTTGACTGGCCTATCGGGAGTGGAGACTATCATTGGCTTTTCTATGTTTTAGAGGGTTTTTCGGCTTAACAAGAGCCAGCAATAAAATATGTTTAAACACAGACAGGTGTTCAATTTTAGCCAATTGACATGATAGCTCCCTCCAGCCGGCTGTCAGAAAATCGCAGACGTTAGGGTGCTACCAGAAGTTAACTTCTCATCCAGAAGAGTTCCCTTCCTGTGGCCAAATTATTTTTCACAGCCAAACCTGAATATAAAATTCAGCCTGACTTGATTTCTTGGCTTGTACACGAACTCTACCCTACATCTACTTCTAACTATAAGAAGAAATAGTATTTAACTCTCTCTATAGTTTTATGTATATAAATACACTAACCAAAGACGATTTTATCTAATATTTGAAAATATAGATAAAAATAAAAAAAAGAATACAGGATATATAGAGGGGTTTACTGAGGGCTATCTCCATTTAGTAACAAAACGATCTGAGAGGTGGGCCAACCTGTCACAATTGGTTTACTTGAAATAAAGTTGGTTTGGGGAAGATTAGAGGAGTTGTGGGAAGTAAGGAAAGGGAAGGAGGAGTGTTTAGTTTAAAAAGGTAACCATATGTGGTATGATGTATTGTATAAAGTTGAGATTTAATGGTTATTGATATGTGTTATGTTATGAAGAGGCAGAAACGAAGAAGAAATTATAGTGGGTTACTATATAATAATATGACAGGGAGAAGAGTTAGAGAATAGAATATTTACTTAAGTTGGAGTTGGTTTGGGGAAGATTAGAGGAGCTGTGGGAGGTAAGGAAAGAGAGGGAATAGAGTAGGGGGATTGGGAGTAAAGAATTTTTAAAGGAAAAATTCTTTAGAAAAACATAGGAAGGTGTAGCAGAAGTTGGGTATTAGGTGGGAAAAGGCTACAGCACGATTGAGCATCGGGATGGAATGGGAAGAGAGATGCTCAAGTCGTGACGTAGTTTGTTGTTAGGAGTTAGTTTACATCTAGAGCTGGAGCAGAGAAGACGCCATGTTGTGTCCAGATTGTCATCAGTAAGAAATAAACAACATTTATAATAAACAAGAGAACTCGTTAGGCCTACTCTGTTATACTGCCTCTGAATTGGCATATAGAGCCGAATAGTCAGCAAACAGGAGCTCTCTGACGGTGTCGCTGTTAGTTTTGGTTTTAGTTTTCAGCCTTCTGAGATTGAACATCTTTCCATCCATGTGTTAGTTGATGTCTATTCTAATGTTGTTGTTTTCGAAGTCATTCGTCAGCACAGCTGAAAACATGAGGCTGAACAGTGTTGGTGCCACGACACAGCCTTGTTTCACTCCATTGGTGATAGAAAAGGTCTCAGACAAATCGCCATTTTCCTGGACGCTTGCCTGCATACCATCATGAAATAATCGCACTATTTGGACATACTTTCTTGGACAGCCAAATTTTACCATAATATTCCACAGTCCCTCTCTGCTGACTGTTTCAAAAGCCTTGGTAAGTTCGATAAAAGTGGAGAACATTTCGGAGTTCTGTTCCTGACATTTCTATTGCAACTGCCTTGCAGCGAAAATCATGTCAACCATTCATTGTTCTTTTCTAAGGCCACATTGACTCTTAGGAAGAATACTTTGGTCGAGGTGGGCAGTGATGCGATTGAGAAGAATTCTGGCAAGTATCTTCCCTGCAATTGAGAGCAAGGAGATGCCTCGGTGGTTGTCACAGGATTAGTGGTTTCCTTTACGTTTGTTTCCTTTACGTTTGTTTAGGCGGACTATCGACGCGTCCTTGAAATCTTGTGGCATTGTCTCGTTCACTCACATATTTGTAAAGACTTGGTGAAGCTACTCCTTCAGAACTGGTCCACCTGCTGTGTAGATATCTGCCGGGAATGAATCAAGACCAGAGACCTTACAGCTGAAAAGTTGATGGATATTTTGTTAATTTCCACTATGGTTAATAACTCAGCAAGAGTATGATTAGTGGGGACTTGGGAAAGGCAGTTGATGGTTTCGTCATCGATGGAGGGAGGTTGCATTTAAGATGTTGCTAAAATGCTCTACCCAGCGTTGGGGGATTTCTTTCTTGGCAGTGACTAATATTCCCCTATCTGCACTAAAGAGGGGAACTATGTCTGATAGGGCCATAGACCGCTTGTAGTATGTCATAGAAGTTGTCGAGACAGGAACACAGAGCTGATCCACGACTCTGGTGATCGAGTGAGAAGGCAGAACATGAATGCCCACGCTTACCGGCATGACATATGATGGGTGGATGGAGAAGTTGTTTATATCATCCCTGTCAGAAAAGCCTTGCATCTCATCAGCTTTATTGCTCAGCCTGGAGTTTCGCAAGTGCCGAAGTTTCTGCTGCATGACTCCCCGGGTGCTATTGAAGGCATCTTTTTTTTTATGCTGACGTCGGGTCGTTCAAATATGCCTTGTGGAGAAGGTATTTCTCCGTCGGCAATTGGTTAATGTCTTTGGAATTTTCATCGAACCAGTCTTTGCGCTTTCGGGGGTAGGGAGGGGGGTGGTGACCCAGGATTTCCATAGCAGTGTTGTAGATTGTGTTCTTTAGGGCTATCCACTCTGTTTCCTCGTCTTGTTTAGCTACAATAAGAATACAATTGGGTGGAACTGCGGCAAAGCTGTGAAATTGTAAAAAAAAAAATTAAAGCAATGAAGAGAAAATGAGAATTGAAAAAATGTTCATACTTACCTCACAGCTCCGATCCCTGAGTAACGACTCATTACTCACGGATCTCACGGTTACTCACGGATCTCACGGTTACTCACGGATCTCACGGTTATTCACGGTTACTCACGGATCTCACGGTTACTCACGAGCTGTGAGGTAAGTATGAACATTTTTTTTTCAATTCTCATTTTCTCTTCATTGCTTTCATTTTTTCATCCTTCTGTTCTTCTCGTCCTGTCGTCACCTTTTGATGTAGTCACAGGAGATCTCCTTCATTATATGTTGTGTTTGTGAATGTGTTGGATTGCTGATGAAGGCTAATCGCCGCAACGTCCTGTATGTGTCGTAAATCTGTTATGTAAAGCTGCACTACTTTGTGTCATTTTATATTGTTTAGCTGCAGCAATGGGCTTGAGGCGACCCTCCAGCATATTCACAAACGATAGCTGCACCTTTTTTTTTTTTTTTACAATTGAGGCGAATGACATTTAGTTTGTTTTGCACTTTTTACCACTGAGGACGCCGGGTGGTTTGATGTGCATGTTTATTTTTCAGACAATAAGACGATGGTCTGTCCAACATTCGGCACCAGGCATGGATTTTGTCACCCGAACGTCTTGTCTGTCACTCCTCCTGACGATAACATGGTCAATGAGGTGCCAATGTTTCAAGCAACGGTGCAAGACGGATATTTGTGTCGGTAATCAAGAGATCGTGTTCGGCACAGGTCTGAAGGAGGAAGAGTCCATTGCTGTTACAATTTTCTACTTCGTGCTTTCCAACAATGGCACTCCAAGACATTGAAGTCCCGAAGGAGTATAAGTTTGTCTCCTTTGGGAACAGATGTTAATACACTGTGCAGGTCCTCATAGAACTTGTTCGTGACGTTATCTTCATTGGTCATGGTTGGTGCGTAGACACTCAAGATGGTTGCACGCTTCCTTCCGTTTAGCAGGGATAACTTAATGGTCATAAGCCTTTCGTTTATAGTCTTCGGTAATACAGCTAGTTTGCCAACCAGGGCCGACCTAATGGCAAATCCCACACCAGACTGGCAAGAAGTAGACAACGATACATGTGGGACGACAACTTCATAAGATGGGCCTATAGCTCTCAGTAAGAGTGACCAACATGGGCGAGAGACTGAGAGTGTTGGAGATTCTTTGTAATCAATTTTCATTATGGGAACCGCACCTGATTAATTGATTGATTGATTGATTGATTGATCGACTGATTAAAGACAGATACTATGCGGACAAAACATTGCAGCGAATCGTTTTCAAAAAGTCACCTAATGTAATGCATGATGATTGACTTCCCACGTGCTTGTCTCTCTATCTTCTTAAATATACGTACGGATAGGCACACGCAATCAGATACACCCACACATAAAAATAAACAACAACAACACACACACGCGAGCGCGCGCGCACACACACACACACACACACACACACACATATATATATATATATATATATATATATATATATATATATATATATATATATATATATATATGCGAGTGTGTGTTTGTGTGTGCGCGCGCTGGGCTGCCCGTGTTGTATTGTGTGGGAACTCGTATTTAACAACTCATGTCCACATCTACATATATCAACCTTCCCTCGTGCACGTGAACCCATCGATCCGTATTAAGGCAAGCTGCTTGTCCACACAGGCACACAGACAGACACACACACATACACACGTTAGCACAGCTAGTTCCGGTTGTGTACTCACCCACAACAATGTTCACTACAAACTCAAGCGTGTTCATCTTGCATCCTGTGTCAACATTCATTACTGATACTCCTATTTATATGTTCTCTCTCTCTCTCTCTCTCTCTCTCTCTCTCTCTCTCTCTCTCTCTCTCTCTCTCTCTCTCTCCTCCCTCCCTCTCTCACACACACACATACACACACACTTTCTCTCGTCCGCGGTCCCTCCCTCGCCACTGCCCGCGACTCCAAACATTTCTACCGTTTCCATGACAACCAATGTTAACGGTGCCCCATGGAGGCTCGCAGTGGCGCTAGTGTGGCTAGAGTCTGGCGGGCGCAAGCGCCTCCCGCCAACTGACTGGAGATTCCGTCGGCCTTGTGTCCGTGTGACAAGGTCGCTCCTCCAAGAGCTCTATCACGTGCCACGTCTGATATGTCAGTTTCAGGTGTGCATGGCATCTAGCATTTCCACGACTATCAGACGCAACATGGATCTAACCTAGACACAGCCACCGTCCTGGACCTGTCCTCTAACTGATCTGTGGTGGTACCATGATGTCGCTGGCCAGTGTCCGGCCTGATTTCACTTGAGAATACTTATTCTCGGACATATGTCTGGATTACGTCACTTGGTGTAGTCATTTCTTCCCTAGTGCCTGGATTACGTCGCTCGGGGGCGGGAATCATTTACTCACCTTCGTGTGGATTACTCACTCGGGAGGCGCTCCACAGTCTGAATGTTGATTATGTCCGACAAATATCGGTAAGTAGTCTCAACACATGGCTGCTGTCTTGTTGACAACTCTCAACCACTTGGTGAATACACTCGATCGCGAGCGCGCGCGCGCACACACACACATACACACACACACACACACACACACACACTCGCACACACCACACATATTTTCACGACCAAGCTCAGAATTGTTGTCGGGACAAGGTGTCCAGCAAATATGGCAGGACACAACTGCGTAATTGGTCACTCTTTATGTACGTGCACAATTCCAAGATGGCGATGCAGACATTGTACCACATTTCTGATTAATACATGCACACACATTCACTCACACATCAAACACATTCACACATGTCCAAACAAGGGCACAGAAACCAAGCTTCATTTGTGAAGCTGATGAGGCATCATCTCCGCAATGTTTACACTGAACTGTTTACTAGCCGCTGTCATGGCAATACGGAAGTACCAGCTTGTAGTCTATTTCTTCTGTTGCAATTTCAACCGCGGGCTAACCGTTTTGGAACTTTGTAAATGACGCATTGTGCTAACGGGATGGACAATGATTTACATGTATTAATGTGCGTGCGTGCACGCGGACGCTCGTGTGTGTTTATCTCACAAGCTACTGGCTACTGGCTTAATTGTGTGTGTATATGTGTGTATGCGCGCGCGTGTGTGTGTGTATGTATCATACAATACTTCCTAGCTACGTTGCTACCATGTGTGTATATGTGTGTGTCTCATACAATACGTGCTAGCTACGTTGCTACCATGTGTGCATATGTTGTGTGCCTCATACAATACTTGCTAGTTACGTTGCTACCATGTGTGTACGTGTGTCTCACACAATACTTGCTAGTTACGTTGCTACCATGTGTGTACGTGTGTCTCACACAATACTTGCTAGTTACGTTGCTACCATGTGTGTACGTGTGTCTCACACAATACTTGCTAGTTACGTTGCTACCATGTGTGTACGTGTGTCTCACACAATACTTGCTAGTTACGTTGCTACTTTGTGTGTGTGTGTGTGTGTGTGTGTGTGTGTGTGTGTGTGACAAACTACTTGCTAGCTACGCTGCTACTATATGTGTCTGTTTCACAAAATACGTGCTAGCTACGTTGCTACTATATGTGTGTGTGTCTCACAAAATACTTGATAGCTACGTTGCTACCATGTGTGGTATCACAATATTTACCTGCCATGTTGATATCGTGTGTGTGTGTGTGTGTGTGTGTGTGTGTGACAAACTACTTGCTAGCTACGTTGCTACTATATGTGTGTGTGTCTCACAAAATACTTGATAGCTACGTTGCTACCATGTGTGGTATCACAATATTTACCTGCCATGTTGATATCGTGTGTGTGTGTGTGTGTGTGTGTGTGTCACACAATACTTACTAACTACGTTGCTACCATGTGTGTATATGTGTGTGTCTCACACAATACTTGCTAGCTACATTAGTCCCATTTGTGTGTGTGTGTGTGTGTGTGTATGTGTGTGTGTCTCACACAGTACGTGCTAGCTACGTTGCTACCATGTGTGTGTCTGTGTGTCTCACACAGTACGTGCTAGCTACGTTGCTACCATGTGTGTGTCTGTGTGTCTCACACAGTACGTGCTAGCTACGTTGCTACCATGTGTGTGTCTGTGTGTCTCACACAGTACGTGCTAGCTACGTTGCTACCATGTGTGTGTCTGTGTGTCTCACACAGTACGTGCTAGCTACGTTGCTACCGTGTGTGTCTGTGTGTATGTGTCTCAAATACTACTTGCTGGCTACTTTGCTACCATGTGTGTGTGTATGCGCGCGCGCGCGTGAGTGTATGACACAATATTTTCTAACTATGTTGCTACCAAAGGTGTGTTTTCTAAGTTGACTAACCAGCCTGGCCAGGGTCTGATCTTGTCGATTCCCAACTGCCGTGGCAAGTTTCACATTCGCATGTTACACACTCATCCTCATCAAGTGCCATGTCGTGGCAAGTGTGACGTTCATATGTTACACACTCATCATCATCAAGTGCCATGCCGTGGCAAGTGTGACGTTCGCATGTTACACACTCATCCTCATCAAGTGCCACGCCGTGGCAAGTGTCACGTTCAAATGTTACACACTCATCCTCATCAAGTGCCATGTCGTGGCAAGTGTGACGTTCACATGTTACACACTCATCCTCATCAAGTGCCATGCCGTGGCAAGTGTCACGTTCAAATGTTACACTCATCATCATCAGTGCCATGCCGTGGCAAGTGTCACGTTCAAATGTTACACACTCATCATCATCAAGTGTCATGCCGTAGCAAGTGTGACGTTCACATGTTACACACTACTCCTCATCAAGTGCCATGCCGTGGCAAGTGTCACGTTCACATGTTACACACTCATCCTCATCAAGTGCCATGCCGTGGCAAGTGTCACGTTCGCATGTTACACACCCTTCCTCATCAAGTGCCATGTCGTGGCAAGTTTCACGTTCACGTGTTACACACTCATCCTCATCAAGTGCCATGTCGTGGCAAGTTTCACGTTCACTGGTTACACACTCATCCTCATCAAGTGCCATGTCGTGGCAAGTGTCACGTTCAAATGTTACACACTCATCCTCATCAAGTGCCATGTCGTGGCAAGTGTGACGTTCACATGTTACACACTCATCCTCATCAAGTGCCATGCCGTAGCAAGTGTGACGTTCGCATGTTACATACCCTTCCTCATCAAGTGCCATGTCGTGGCAAGTGTCACGTTCAAATGTTACACACTCATCCTCATCAAGTGCCATGTCGTGGCAAGTGTCACGTTCAAATGTTACACACTCATCCTCATCAAGTGCCATGTCGTGACAAGTGTGACGTTCACGTGTTACACACTCATCCTCATCAAGTGCCATGTCGTGGCAAGTGTCACGTTCAAATGTTACACACTCATCCTCATCAAGTGCCATGTCGTGACAAGTGTCACGTTCACGCGTTACACACTCATCCTCATCAAGTGCCATGCCGTGGAAAGTGTCACGTTCACATGTTACACACTAATCCTCATCAAGTGCCATGTCGTGGCAAGTGTCACGTTCAAATGTTACACACTCATCCTCATCAAGTGCCATGTCGTGGCAAGTGTGACGTTCACATGTTACACACTCATCCTCATCAAGTGCCATGCCGTGGCAAGTGTCACGTTCAAATGTTACACTCATCATCATCAGTGCCATGCCGTGGCAAGTGTCACGTTCAAATGTTACACACTCATCATCATCAAGTGTCATGCCGTAGCAAGTGTGACGTTCACATGTTACACACTACTCCTCATCAAGTGCCATGCCGTGGCAAGTGTCACGTTCACATGTTACACACTCATCCTCATCAAGTGCCATGCCGTGGCAAGTGTCACGTTCGCATGTTACACACCCTTCCTCATCAAGTGCCATGTCGTGGCAAGTTTCACGTTCACGTGTTACACACTCATCCTCATCAAGTGCCATGTCGTGGCAAGTTTCACGTTCACTGGTTACACACTCATCCTCATCAAGTGCCATGTCGTGGCAAGTGTCACGTTCAAATGTTACACACTCATCCTCATCAAGTGCCATGTCGTGGCAAGTGTGACGTTCACATGTTACACACTCATCCTCATCAAGTGCCATGCCGTGGCAAGTGTGACGTTCGCATGTTACATACCCTTCCTCATCAAGTGCCATGTCGTGGCAAGTGTCACGTTCAAATGTTACACACTCATCCTCATCAAGTGCCATGTCGTGGCAAGTGTCACGTTCAAATGTTACACACTCATCCTCATCAAGTGCCATGTCGTGGCAAGTGTGACGTTCACGTGTTACACACTCATCCTCATCAAGTGCCATGTCGTGGCAAGTGTCACGTTCAAATGTTACACACTCATCCTCATCAAGTGCCATGTCGTGACAAGTGTCACGTTCACGCGTTACACACTCATCCTCATCAGTGCCATGCCGTGGAAAGTGTCACGTTCACATGTTACACACTAATCCTCATCAAGTGCCATGTCGTGGCAAGTGTCACGTTCAAATGTTACACACTCATCCTCATCAAGTGCCATGTCGTGACAAGTGTCACGTTCACATGTTACACACTCATCCTCATCAAGTGCTGTGCCGAAAGGCGTCGGTGGTCATGGTTCGATATATCACACGGTCACCACAATCTCGAATGAGGTATGTGTTCTTGTCCCAACCATGTCATACTGCTAAACCATCAACGTATTTATCCCTTTGTCTTCCTCTCGCTCTTTTCCCATCAAGCTTGCCAGTTGTCACTAAATTTTCAAGTCCATTTCTCCTTATAATATGTCAAAAAATCTTGACTGTCTAGGTCTAAATTCTCCAGCCAATCACGGGTTTTCATTTGTCTCTTGAAGAACTGTCTCATTTGATTTTCTGTCTGTTCGGTCCATGGCATTCTTTGCAATTTTCTCAAAAACCGCATTTCCACCGACATTAGATGTTTCTCAGCTTGTCTGGTAGTCGTCCATTTTTCACACGTATACAACAACACGGGTTCTATATAGCACTTCAACATTCTTTTTTCTAAGCGCAAGCAACAACTTTTGTTGGTAAGTATGTTTTCCATTTGGCAGAAGGCAACCTTTGTCATGGTATTTCTTGATCTAATCTCTGCAAGGCATCTTCCTGCAGATGTTACAACTGTTCCGAGATAGTTATACCGATTCACCTGTTTAAGAATATTCCCATTCACTTGGATGCTAGAACGTGGTATTTCTTTCCTCTTGCAGACGACCATGATCTATATATTTTTTTCTTTACAATTCAATTCCAAACCTGGTTTAACATTGTGTATGATAATTAGACGTAGACAGTCTCAATGTTTTGTTCATGTTATTAGAAGAAATAAATGGGAGAACTTGGTGACAACTGGCAAGAAAGAGAGGAAAAGAACAAGGGGACGGCAGAGAAGTAAATATCTGGGCAGCTTAGCCAAGTGGTATGGTCGAGACAAGAACACAGAACTGATCCACGACTCTGGTGATCGTGTGAGATGACGAGACATGACCGCCCATGCTTATTGGCATGGCACATGATGATGATGATGATAACCACATCACCAAATGTTTTATTAGATCCTTCTCGTTGTCAGCAATCAATACTGTATCGTCCGCATATCGTATATTATTGATGTTTTCTCCTCCGAACTCATCTCTTTTCATATCCTGTAAATTTCTCGTTTTCACTATAAAGGGAGAACAGATATGGAGACATTACACATCCCCGTCGCACACCTCTCCTGATAGGCTGCAATTGACCCACTTCATTGTCAATTTTAATGGCAGCTGCTTGTTTCCAGTAGATGTACTTTATAACCCTAAGATCTTTTCCATCCAATTGGAGTTCTGCTAGCATTTCCATCATGTCAGTATGTCTTTCTCTATCGAAATATTTCATGTAATCAGTGTAGCAAAGATGAATGTCTTTGTTAACTTCTATTGAACGCTTTATTAATGTTCTCAGCAAATACACAGCATTTGTTGTACCTTTGCCTTCTACCAACCTACACTGTTTGTCATTTATTTCTGGTTTTATTTTCCCCATAACCCAGTACATGATGATCCTTAGTAAATCTTTGTGACGTGACACATTATGCTGACTGTTCGATTTATATCACATTCCAAGGTTTCTAACTTTTTCGAAATTGCAATAAATAATGATTTACATAAGTCAATGGGAATATCTCCAGTACCATACATATTGTTTAGCAATCTGGTAACTTGGTTTATATCATACTCTTCTAAGACATTAATCATTTCGGTTGTGATGCTGTCTGGACCCGCTGTCTTGCCAGTTTACATTTGATTGAGAGCATGCTGAACTTGCATCTTCAATATTGGTGGTCCATCATCCATATTATACGAGATATCCAAGAGTTCTTCACGTGTATCATGATAGAGTTATTTCACGTATACTAACCATATATCTAAAATCTGATCCTTTTCGATTATGATTTTTCCATCTTTTGTTTTCAGGCAGCCTGTTGATGTAGGTTGTTCTTTTATTAGTAAAAACATGCTTTCTTTTGTGCATCAATATTGCGTTTTTACAGTTATGTTGTTTTTCAATTTCTATGCAATTTTTATAACGCCGAGCTTCTTTTCCTTCTTTACATAATGTTCTGATATTTCTATGAATCTTTTTCATAATTGTAAGAATCATTTTTATTGTATCTTCTTTTTTCCATTAGTCGTAAAAATGTTTCCAGTCATCCATTTCTTGTGACACATCTGATTTAATGTTGGGATAGTTGTTTCTGCAGCCAAACTGATTGAATGCTTCAACATTTCCCATTGGTTACCCACATCTTGAAATAAGATCTCCAAATCAGACAATATATCAGATCTCTTCTTTACTTCTATGTTAAAATGGTCTTTAATTTCCTAGTCATTTGTCACTCAAAGTACACATATCATATTTAGTGTTTCCTTGTGTATATTTGGACTTCTTTAACTTTACTACTAATGTGCCTATAATCAATCTATAATCACTGTAACAGTCTGCATTTGGAACTGTTTTTGCGACAATTAACGCATTTCAAAACCTCTGCTAACCAGGATGTAATCAATCTGGTTTCTAATCCTACTGTCAGGACTCCTCCATGTCCATAATCTTCTTGGATGTTGCTTAAACCAGGTGCCTCCGACAATCAGTTCATGTTCTTAAGCCCATTTTACAAGTCTGTCTCCTCTCTCATTTCGTTCTCCTAACATGTTTACCTACTGTGCATTCTCACCTGATTTCTTACTTTGGCATTACAGTTTCCCATTATGATGTTTATTTCATAATGTTTACATTTCTTCATGCACTCTCTATGACATTATACAATTCCTCTATACTATCTTCACTGCTTTCTGCTGTTGGGACATATATGTCAATGACGTTTATGCCATGGACACTTAAAAAACAAGCTGAACAGCGCATGAATGCCTTTGAATATAAATGTTATAGATGAGTTCTAAGAATATCTTCGATAAAGAAAAGAACAAATGCATCCATACTTCAAGAGCTGAATATTGAAGAGGGTTGGCAAGTCAAGACGATAAAACAAGGCAAATTGAACTATTTTGATCACTTGTAACGTCATAAAAGTTTGGAGAGAACAATAATGGAGGGGTATATGCCTGAGAAGAGCGAAGAGGAAGGCCAACGAGAAGATGAGTGCAGGATGTGGCGGATTATCTCTAGATGGGTGTATCGGACGCGGGACATCTTGCTTATGATCGAGAGGTTTCCCAGAAGGTTGTTATGGGAGCGAGATTCTGCAAAGGACAACCTACTGAATGCATGAATGAATGAATCCGAGAAGACTATATGTACAATCCACTACGCTTAAGATTGAAATAAAACTCTGGTGGTTTTACAATGGCACAAATGTAGCACGGGGGCGAATCACATTTCCCGCCCAACCGTATCTGGTGTCTTAACGATGGCACAAATGTAACTGTAGCAAGAAGGGTGGGGTTGACTTCCTAGATGCTAACACACATTAATCAGAAGGATCTCTCTCTGGTCAGTCAAGCTATTATAGTTCTGTAGACCCAGCAGTTCTTTGAATAGCTGTCCCTTATAAAGTAATTAATTTACTCCCACTCTAGACAAATACATTGCATACTTGAGAATTCAAAATACTACACAGTCTGTTAATCTAGGCTCTTCAACAGGCACAAGGGAAGAATACACACAGATATGAGAAAACTACACTAAAAATCTTGCAACAAGGAAACACATTCAGCCACGCTGATAGGTAAAATGATTAGCAAGGTTTCATCATTTGATGCCAATAGTCACTGTCTGTATGTCTGGAGACGGACACTCTCACCCGGCTGTGTCGGAGTTCTTCCTCCCAGTTTCTTGTGATGTCTCTGGACATTCCTCGTCTTAGTGGAAGGTTAAGGATCGATGACGCTGAAGATTCAGCCGAGATGATGTCACTTGAGAAATCGTTTTATGTGTAGACGTCAGGATGTCTGGTTAGACCTTCTAAGGCTGGATCATATTTGGCATAGTGTTCATGGATTCTAGTCGACCCTTCATAAACCCATTGGAGCCAAGTCATGGTTGAAGAGGCTTTGAACAATGTCCAGATCAACACTATACACCATAAGTGGTGTCGATAAACATATCTTCATTCTCAAATAGTATGATACGTATTGTCTGTCTTGTCCTTTACGCTTTCACAGACCCCTGCCTTCCCACCCTGACGAATACTAGGCAGTTCATGCGGTCGAATTATAATATCAGGCCAAGAAAATTGATGAGTAATTATAGGTTCTTTCTTTTACACTCTACTTTCACCGATGAAGGCCATTATAACATTAGACCGATAAAATTTGATGACTGTCGAAAAAGTTAGTTGGTCTGAATAATTGGCATGTTCTTTACTGTCGAATTATGAATTCATTGGTCCCTATCATGGGCTATGTTGATCATGCGTTGAAGGTTATTCCACACGCATTCAAAAACGCCAACCTGAAACAACTCGGTGAAAATCATCTGCCATATCTCACAGTCACACCCAACAGTAGACTTCCCTTTCGGGCAAGCCATCAGAATCATATATTGTAATAATTCACATTCATGACTGCATGATCCCATGGAACGACTGGCAGACTTGATCAAAAATAGAGCGTCGTCTAACAAGTGGTCGACTGGAACAGTCTAGTCTGGTCGAACGTCATCTCGTCTTGTAGAGGCCCAACTCGTCTAGACAGCTCTTAAGGACTGGAACCCATTTATACAAGAACACTCTCCATCCTGATCTATTCGCATACGCTTGTCCTTCGTCCGTAAGGACAAATAGTGTAGGTCTCTTTGAGGTTTGGGGAAGAGACGTTCCGCTAGACGTACATTAGCCATATAGTATCCTTTTGACTAATATTATTGTGTTGTGTTTTACTGAAGAAGTGTAGTGTTGAAATGGTACCAACTATCTTCAGCTACAACCCAAAAAGAATTCACCCTTCCTATTCTTACCTTCTAATTAGACGAGAAGTGATTCTTTGTCTTACATGTTTGATTACCTCATGTAGAAGGCTTGATTTGCTGAAGGCTTAAGTTCATTAACACATCCCCAGATACTCGGTTTAATGTTGTGTCTTCTCAAAACGTAGCCAAAAACGATGACTACCTCTTTCAGAAAGTGATAAGTTGTGTTTGCGACTTAGCTTCCCTCACAATGTCCAGATTGCTCATTGTGGCTGTCCAATTAATTTTCAGCATTCTTCTACAAAACCACATCTCCAAGGGTTATAGGGATATTTTCGCCTGTTTACTAATTTTACAGGATTCGTAACCCTGTGTTAAACTTGGTTCTATGTAATATGCAAGAACTCTCTTTCTAACTTTCAAGGACAATGACTTATTGAACAAAACGTTCTTTATTTGATAGAATGCAGTTTTTGCTCGTCCTATTCTGTTCTATAGCTTAGTGATGCATCTTCCATCTGATGTTATCCATGTGCCTAAATATATTGCCCCAAAATAACGTCATTTACTTTAATTGCACATTTAGGCACAATCTGTTTCTTTGATATCATCATGACTTGAGTCAGACTTCTGTCTTCCTATTATTCAAGCAAAGGCCAATTTTTTCACTTTCTACAACCACTGTATCTATCATTTCCTGTAGTGCCTTCTGACTTGTTGCCATGAGGACGGTGTCATTAGCTAAGTTGTTTATGTAAGTTGTTTATATTATGTCCACCAACCAATGTATTTATAGATACGATATAAATTGATACATTGTCAGATAGCTGACTTCTGCAACCCTGGATATCAGTTGGCATGTCTATAACTTGATTGATATAAAGTCAGCTGACATACATATAATCCGACTTATATACAGTCAGCTGACACATTTATAACTTGATTAAATAAAATTCAGCTGACATGTTTATAACTTGACCGATGTACAGTCAGTTGACATTCTTATAACTTGATTGATATAAATTCATTAGTCATGTTTAGAACGTGATTGATATACAGTCAGCTAACATGTTTATAAATGGATAAACCTTCAGTCATTGCTCATGTTTATAAATTGATGGACCTTCTGTCGCTGGCAATGTTTATAAATAGATGGACCTTCAGTCACTGGTTACGTTTATAAATGGATGGATCTTCATTCACTGGCCATGTTTATAAATGGATGGTCCTTCAGTCACTGGTCATGTTTACAAATGGGTGGACCTTCAGTTACTCGTCATGTTTATAAATGGAAGGATTTTCATTCATTGGTCATGATTATAAATTTATGGACCTTCAGTCATTGGTCATGTTTATAAAAGGATGGATCTTCAGTCACTGGTTATGTTTATAAATGGATATACCTTCAAATGCTGTTCATGTTTATAAATGAATGAACCTTCATTCACTGGTCATGTTTATAAGTGGATAAACCTTCAGACCCTGGTCTTATTTATAAAATGATGGACTTTCAACACTGATCACGTTTATAAGTGTATAGACATTAAGACGCTGGTCCTGTTTATAAAGAGATGGACCTTCATTCACTGGTCATGATTATAAATGGATAGACTTTCAGACGCTGGTCACGGTTATCAATGAACAAACTTTCATTCACTGGTGATGTTTATAAATAGATAGACCTTCAGACACTGATCATGTTTATAAATGTGTAAACCTTCATTAACTTGTCATGTTTATATGTGGATATACCTTCAGAAGCTGGTCATGTTTATAAATTGATAGATCTTCATTCACTGGTCATGTTTATAAATGGATAGACAACATATGTAAAGAAACCAGCCAAACAGAGACCGCAAGAATACCGCATGACGAGAACACAGAAGAAGAACCATCTGCAAATCTAACCATTAGAGAACTCCTGTTTGCCGACGGCCAAGCACAAATAGCAAAATCAGAAGCTGAATTACAAGACCACATAAATAGTCTAAACGAAATGTGTAGGGAACATAACATGAAAATTAGCACAAGCAAATAAGAGGTAATGACTATAACTAAAGAAAAAACAACAACAACAATTCACCTAAACTAACATTCCTTGAAACAAGTAAAGATTTTCAAGTACCTAGGAAGTATAATATCATCAAATGGCAGATCAGAAGACGAGATCGAAAATATATGCAGTAAGGCAAACCAACTCATTGGACAAATGGCACCAATACTAAAAGAACAAACATGTATCAATAACTACCAAGAAAGCACTTTACAATACAATCTTCTTACTAACTCTATGCTACTAATGCGAAACCTGGACAATGACAGAAAAAGAGAAAAGAAAAATCACAACAATAGAAATGAGATTCCTGAGAAAAATATTTACGTATCAAAAAGAGATAAGATCAGAAATGAAGAAAACAGGACTAAAGTGGGGATTTTTGCACAACGATATTTTATTAGAAAGCAGCAAGTCAAATGGTTTGGCCATGCAAGTAGGTTACCAGTCAACAGCATACCACAGCAAGCAATGATGTACAGACCAGATGGAAACAGAGGAAGAGGCCGACCAAGTAAACGTAGGAAGGAGGGAATAGCAGAGTCCATGGGAATATCGATACATGAAGCCCATAAGCGGGCACTCTCCTGCTGTTTATACTTCACCTCGACACCGCAAGGTACAAGAGGAACACGATGAGATGAGATGAGATGAGACCTTCAGACACTGGTCATGTTTATAAATGGGTGGAACTTTATTCACTGGTCATATTTATACGTGAATAGACAATCAGTAGCTGGTCATATTTATAAATGGATGGACCTTCATTAATCGGTCATGTTAATACATGGATAGACCGTTAGACTCTGGTCATGTTTCTAAATGGATAGATCTTCACTCGCTGGTCATGTTTATAAATGGGTAGACCTTCAGACGCTAGTCATGTTTATAAATGGTTGGACCTCGATTCACTTTTCATGTTTATAAATGGATGAATCTTCATTCACTGGTCATGTTTATAAATGGGTACACATTCAGACACTGGTCATGTTTATAAATGGGTGGCACTTCTTTCACTTGTCATATTCATACGTGAATAGACCTCTAGGAGCTGGTCATATTTATAAATGGATTAACCTTCATTAACTGGTCATATGTATAAGTGGATATAAGTAATATGTATACCTTCAAACCCTGGTCATATTTATAAATGGATAGACCTTCACTCGCTGGTCATGTGTATAAAAGGATGGACCTTCAGTCTCTGGTTATGTGTATAAATGGATGTAACTTCAGTCACTGATGATGTTTATAAATGGATTTACCCACAATAAACTGACATACTAATAGGTTGATGGAACAGCAGTGATGTGACACGTGTACATCTCTTTGTGAGTGGAAGAACTATTATTCGCTTTTTGTACCTCTAGTCACTTGAAAAATGATTCACTTGTTGGACCTCCAGTCAGTTGAACAATTATTCACTTGTTGGACCTCCAGTCAGTTGAACAATTATTCACTTGTTGGACCTCCAGTCAGTTGAACAATTATTCACTTGTTGGACCTCCAGTCAGTTGAACAATTATTAACTTGTTGCACGTCTAGTCAGATTAACAATTATTCACTTATTGGATCTCTATGCAGTTGAATGATTATTCACTTCAATTGTTGGACCTTCAGTCAGTTGAATAATTATTCCCTTTAATTGTTGAACCTGCTATCACTTGAACAACTATTGACTTCACTTGCTACAACCAAAATCAGTTGAACAATGACTGCCTTGTTCATCCAGTCAATTGAACTGGTTACACCTTTAGTCAAGCGACAGGCGGGTTCAATTATATTCACTTCACACATCATCATTGCACCCCCAACACGTGCACATAAACTGCCATCTTCTCCGCAGTAAATTCACCAGTGTACAATGATCATTCGTGGAATTCCGATGTTTGATTCCTGGCACTAGTCAAGTGCTGTCCCTCTTGCTGCCCACACAGACCTTGGGCCCAATGGCTATATTCATTCAGCTGAAAGTCCTCGTCTTCCAAAGGGTGTTCATGATCCCGATCCATTGGTGGACTCGCTGATACTCTGGCAGTGTCGACAGCCACTTCGGCTATTTATTACGCACAGCACCTGTTTGATTTTAAGATTGAGTTCAGTTGAGTTGAGTCAAGAATCGACATCACACCACTCAGGACATTCCCATACGTGCTCTGTCCTCATCTGCAACAGCCAATGAAGAGTCCCGATGCTAATGGTACCAGCAGCAGTTTGATTTTATGTCCATCTGGGATTTCCTCGGAGATTTGAGTTGATATGAAGATAAAGGTCACTTTAGCCATCGTGAACCTCTGAGTGATTATATCCAATGTCTGTGCGCTAAACCTGTCTCAGCATGCGAGCATGTCTGTAGTTTCATCACTCAAGCCAACGAGAAACAGTTGGTAATGCCTGCATTTCCACTGCTCACACTGATTATGTTTGTAGGCAAAGCGCTTCTGCATTCTGCAATGTGGTCGTACTCAGAAGCACAGACTCAGCCTTGTCTCGTATGTATTAAATAACTGTCTCCTGGACATCACAGTTGTAAACAAATGAGGGCTTTGACCGCGGCATAGCCTGTGGGGGAATTCCACTCTTTGAATCTCTTGTTGAACATTGTATATAATCCATGGTCAGAAAATCTAGGAGAAATCACATCGCTCGGCAGGGTGTTTCTCTAGTACATTAGAGGATGATGGGCAAAGCTTTATTGTGTATTTGCTCCATCCCCACAGTTGAATCCTGTCTGGCCGTGAGGATGGCCAAAACGAATTTCATGGCTGGCAAAACCAGTGCTTGGCACAGATGAATCAGCAGAAGTGGCTGGATGTTAGCGGCTGTCATTGCTCTAGTTGCCGCATGACTGTGCAGGCTGTTGTCATGACTCTAGTTGCCGCAGGACTGTACAGGCTGTTGTCATGGCTCTAGTTACAAGGACCGTGGAAGCTGCTGTCATGGCTCTAGGTACAAGGACCGTGCAGGCTGTTGTCATGGCTCTAGTTACAAGGACTGTGCAGGATGTTGTCATGGCTCTAGTTACAAGGACCGTGAAAGCTGTTGTCATGGCTCTAGTTACAAGGACTGTGCAGGCAGCTGTCATGGCTCTAGTTACAAGGACCGTGCAAGCTGTTGTCATGGCTCTAGTTACAAGGACCGTGCAGGCTGTTGTCATGGCTCTAGTTGCCGCAGGACTGTGCAAGCTGTTGTCATGGCTCTAGTTTCAAGGACCGTGCAGGCTGTTGTCATGGCTCTAGTTGCCGAAGGACCGTGCAAGCTGTTGTCATGACTCTAGTTACAAGGACCATGCAAGCTGTTGTCATGGCTCTAGTTACAAGGACCGTGCAGGCTGTTGTCATGACTCTAGTTGCCGCAGGACTGTGAAGGCTGTTGTCATGGCTCTAGTTACAAGGACCGTGCAGGATGTTGTCATGACTCTAATTGCCGCAGGACTGTGCAGACTGTTGTCATGACTCTAGTTGCCGCAGGACTGTACAGGCTGTTGTCATGGCTCTAGTTACAAGGACCGTGCAAGCTGTTGTCATGGCTCTAGTTACAAGGACCGTGCAGGCTGTTGTCATGGCTCTAGTTACAAGGACTGTGCAGGATGTTGTCATGGCTCTAGTTACAAGGACCGTGCAAGCTGTTGTCATGGCTCTAGTTACAAGGACTGTGCAGGCAGCTGTCATGGCTCTAGTTACAAGGACCGTGCAGGCTGTTGTCATGGCTCTAGTTGCCGCAGGACTGTGCAAGCTGTTGTCATGGCTCTAGTTTCAAGGACCGTGCAGGCTGTTGTCATGGCTCTAGTTGCCGAAGGACCGTGCAAGCTGTTGTCATGACTCTAGTTACAAGGACCATGCAAGCTGTTGTCATGGCTCTAGTTACAAGGACCGTGCAGGCTGTTGTCATGACTCTAGTTGCCGCAGGACTGTGAAGGCTGTTGTCATGGCTCTAGTTACAAGGACCGTGCAGGATGTTGTCATGACTCTAGTTGCCGCAGGACTGTGCAGACTATTGTCATGACTATAGTTGCCGCGGGACTGGGAAGGCTGTTGTCATGGCTCTAGTTACAAGGACTGTGCAGGCTGTTGTCATGACTCTAGTTGCCGCAGGACTGTACAGGCTGTTGTCATGACTCTAGTTACAAAGACTGTGTAGGCTGTTGTCATGACTCTAGTTACAAAGACTGGGCAGGCTGTTGTCATGACTCTAGTTACAACTACTGCGCAGGCTGTTGTCATGACTCTAGTTGCCACATGACTGTGCAGGCTGTTGTCATGACTCTAGTTGCCACATGACTGTGCAGGCTGTTGTCATGACTCTAGTTACAAAGACTGTGCAGGCTGTTGTCATGACTCTAGTTGCCACATGACTGTGCAGGCTGTTTTCATGACTCTAGTTGCCGCAGGACTGTGCAGGCTGTTGTCATGACTCTAGTTACAAAGACTGTGCAGGCTGTTGTCATGACTCTAGTTGCCGCAGGACTGTGCAGGCTGTTGTCATGACTCTAGTTGCCGCAGGACTGTGCAGGATGTTGTCATGACTCTAGTTGCCACAGGACTGTGCAGGCCGCTGTCATGACTCTAGTTACAACTACTGCGCAGGCCGTTGCCATGACTTTAGTTACCGCAGGACTGTGCACGATGTTGTCATGACTCTAGTTAAAAGGACTGTGCAGGCTGTTTTCATCATCATCATCATCATCATCATCATCATCATCATCATCATCATCATCATCATCATCATCATCATCATCATCATCATCATCATCATCATCATCATCATCATCATCAATCATCATCAATAATCAATCATCATCAATCATCAATCATCAATCATCATCAATCATCATCAATCATCAATCATCAATTATCATCATCAATCATCATCATCATCAATCATCATCAATCATCATCATCATCATCATCCACCACCACCACCACCACCACCACCACCACCACCACCACCACCACCACCACCACCACCACCACCACCACCACCACCACCACCACCACCAGCATCAGCATCATCATCATCATCATCATCATCATCATCATCATCATCATCATCATCATCATCATCATCATGTTCCATGCCGGTAAGCATGGGCTGTAATGTTTTGCCATCTCACTCGATCACCAGAATCGTGGAGATTCTCAGCGTTATTGTCTCGACAATACAACGTGACCAAGCCATCTAGGTATTTACTTATCTGCCCCCCTTTGTTCTCTTCCCTTCGATCTTGCCAGTTGTCACCAAGTTCTCCAATTTATTTCTTCTAACAACGTGCCCAAAGATTGTGACTGTCTACGTTTAACTTCTCTAATCAGCTTACGGTTGTCATTTGTTTCTTGTAGGACTTGGTCATTGGTTTTTCTGTCTAACGATGGTATGTTTTTGCATTTTCCTTAGAAACCACATTTCCACAGCCATCAGACGTTATTCAGCTTGTCTGTTCTTTGTCCACACTTCACATCCATACAAAAGCACAGGTTCTATGTAGCACCGTAACACTCTTTTTCTCGTTGCAAATGACATCTTTTTATTGGTCAGTATGTTTTTCATCTTGCAAAAGGCTGTCTTCACCATGGCGATTCTTGTTCTAATCTCTTCAAGGCATCTCCCATCAGATGTTATGATTGTTCCGAGATAATTATACTGATTCACCCATTTGATAATATTCCATTTACTTGTATATTACATTGTGGCATTTCCTTCTTCTTAGTCGCAAAACATAATTTTCTTTGCATCTCTAAAAAAGGTAGTTTGCCATTGTTTTGACTCTCACAGGTGTAGTGTTCATCAGTTTCATGTTAAACTGCACTATATCTCAGAGTCCTGGTTTGTCAGTAAGTACTTCTGCATATGTGGTTTAGTGGTTTTTATTCTAGTGTTGTTGATCGTTGCTTAATGCAGAACTGATGTCCACATCACGATGTGTTTCATTTGCCTGCAGAGTGTACTCTACACCCATAGTGTTGCCAAGATGTACTTCTGTGGCCACTGCCAAAGTAATCAAATGCGCTGTCTCGATGGGAGGCCGTTCATTGTATTTCCTCAAGAGATTTATGTGATAAATCATCTGTTTTCGCCTAATAGAAATCTTGTAATTAGTGCAATATATTTTCTCTATAACTTCGTATGGTCCTTTCAAACCGATCTGCAGGTTATTTTTACTTGTAGGGAAAAGCAACAACACTTTCTCTCCCACTTCTATCTCTCTATCCTTAGCTTTCTTGTTGTAATAGCGAGCAATTCTATGTCGAGTTTGGCTCAGGTTTCTGTCGCTAGTTTCCAACCTTGTTGTAAACCCGTTTTAATTCAGCCGCATAGGTGGACGCAGTTATAACTCTCTCATCTACTTGATCATCAGTCCAGGTGCAACCTATTTCCTCAAGTGGACCCTTGACTGGACGACCAGACAACAGAGTTGCTAGTGCAATTTCAGTTGAGTGATAGGGTACGTCCCTGTAAGCGAATAGTGATGCTGGTACTTAAGTATACATGTCTCTGGTTTTTCATGAGCCAGTTTTCTCAAGATGGTGATAAGGGTACCATTAAATCTCTCCACTGTCCCATTAGAAGCTGGGTGATATGGAGATATGTGAATCTGACAAGACTGGAAAAGTCTAAACACTTCCTCTATTAATTTCCCACTGAACTGTGATCTAATGTCAGTTAGAATTCTGAGCGGAATTCCTAACCTCGTAAATATGCCAAGTAGAGCCTAAGCTACATGGTTTGAATGGCTCGATGGCATAGCCACTGATTCGGCCCACATCGAGCAAGTGTCTACGAGAGTAAAAATATAGCAGTTCAATCTCTTCGGTCTGTTAAGAGGTCCTTCTATATCCACAGCCACATATTCAAATAGTGTGCCAGTGTTGGGGATAGCCCCTAGGGTAGCTGGTGCTGTCCAATGCTACTCTCTGACACTGGGGACATGAATTGACATATCGAACTTTGTCTGCATTCATTCCAGTAGTAATGTGTAGAAATCCGTTGCGTGTTAGCATTGCTTCCCATGTGTCCACTGAATGGGTGACTATGGCCCTTATTTAGAATTTGAACTCTGTAAATTGAAGGAACCACAAGTTGCACATACTATTCTCCTTCTCATGCCTGTCTATGAAGAAGTCCATTCTTCATGTACAATTCATCTTTATGAGGGGGTGAATGTGATTTACGCAGTTTGTTAAAACATACCATCAAGGTGCTATCTGCTGCTTGTGCTTGTTTTAATTCCTCTGGCTGAGGAATTGTTGGTGCTGTTGACACCGGAGATTTCCTAGCTTGCTCGTTGTGACTGCGACTGTCAAGGATCTCCTAGGAAATACGTACCGACATCCCAATATCACAGGTAAATGGGGTCTTCCAAGATCGCTTCTCTAATTTCGCCCATTATATAACGTGAAATTATGTTTACCTTTGCCACCGATAAAGCCATAGGTACTGAGCTTTTTAGATGCCCATGGATTCCAATTGTTTCCTATGTAACCTGATCAGGGTTCACTAATAATGTAGCAACAATTGCATCACATTACAAACCATGTCACATAGACACGTGATGGAGAATTCGTTTAATATAACTGATTCTACCACAAGAAGTCTTGTAATAGTGTTTTTATGATCATGCGAATTTTGATGGTCATCAGTGCTCACCTTATTTACTGCTCGTTTTGTCAAGCCTGCAGCAGTATAAAAAGGGGATTTACACCAGCAATCCCTGGTATGGTGTCCACTATTCCTGCACTTAAGAAGTACAGTTTTCCCTCTCTCAATGCATGTGGGTGTCTGTTTTGAGTAGTGGCGTTTGCCCTATCATTGGGCTTACTTTAGCTGGTGCAATGGTTTTATTTTGGCTTGTGAGAATTGTCATTTCATGGAGTAATTTTCGTTCGACAATTTCCTTTGGATTCTCTCTATGATTTTCGAAACTCTCGGCCATAGTAATTATAGCGTCCAGTCTTCCAGCTTCATGATGTGTAAGGAATGATTTCATGTAAGCTGACATTCTATCTTTTAGCTGATCAATGATGATCATTTTCTACAAGCCTTCATACGTTTCATACAATCTACCTAAGGTACCCCACTATTTTAGGTAATTTTCAGTCTGTCAATAAATTGTGCAAAGTTCTCTCCCGGCTCCTTTCGAGCAGTTTGAACTTCTTTTTATAGCTTTCTGAAGCAACCTCAAATCTTGCAAGAAGTGCTTGTTTGAGCATTTCATGATTGTCATGTTCTTCTGGGCGCAATCTAGAGAACACATCACAAGCAATGCCTTACAATCCTTGATATAATTTTATGCACCATTTGCTCTCGTCCAATCCGCAAATGGGATACATCGTCTCGAAGTGGTGTAGATATGCTTCCAACAAGTCACTGTGTTCAGGAAATGGGTCTAATGGAAAAGACCTGTTTGCAGAGAAGATGCTTCTGTATTTCCTTCTGCCATCATATTGGACTTTGAAGAGGGTGAATCTGTTGAATATTTTTCTGATTCAATTCGTTTAAGTTCGAGCTCATTTTCTAACTTTTTCAGTTTGATAGCATGCTGGCGATTTTTCTCTTTGTTGTCCATTTTAGCCTGTAGCTTTTTCTCTGAAAGTTCTTTGTCCATTTTCAAGTTATCACGTCTTTCAAGTTCATCGGACACATACTTCCCTAAATCTGAGCTAGAGAGACCACACTGTTTCTAAAAAATTGTGTACGGAGTTTCGCTGCCTCTGCCATTCTATAGTAATGCTTCTGGTAACCATAGGTAAGATCTACTTATTGCTCAAGCCATGCGATAGATACTATACACTGAGTATGCAAGAAGAGTAAGCACGCTTAATAAACTCAATGATTCAATTATAAACTGTGTCAGTATACACTTAATAAATAATAAAATACCAATTGCCAAGGTAAATGCTTCTACAGAAATAATATCTGAATATTCAATAAATCAATTTCTTTTCAATTTATCACATCATAATACTTTTCTCAAACGATGATTGATGTTCACTAAGGACGGGAACATGTGCAAATTTACAACTACAATATCCTGAACTGAGCAACACAATAGTTGGATAAAAGTTGACGTGGGAGATAGATATCTCCAAATAGTGATTGCCAACTACTAAAAGAAAACCAGAAATGGCTCGAGATACCCTCTAGTGAACTGTATCAGACGTCTTTGGCAGGATGTCACTAAGGGATCAAGTGAGCTTCTCAGGTAAAATGCCAAGGGAGCACAGGAAAGGGATTGCTGTCAGAGAGGAGGTTGCTCACTCTTCATCAAGGATAAACTGAAGACTAGTATTCTTCCTGCCACACAGCTCTCCTGATCTAAAGCCCCCCAGACAGCGATGTATCACTTTCACTTTAATATCTAACACAGTTACACACACATATCTCTGATAAAGAATTAACTAACTCCTTCTTGGTAAATTTAAAAGATTATTAAGGATGATTGGGATAATATGCACAATGGGTATATCCCTAATTAACATTAATGATAATTGGACATTTAATGTAAATAATGCCCGTCTTCTAAAAAGTTCCGCAGCAATTAACATTTTCTGGAGTGGTAAAATCTTATAAATCTTGGCTGTTCTCTTGGCATTTACGTTTCTGGTCTAACGGAGATTCCCTTGGAGTTTCCGGATATTGACAGTTGACGGTCTATGAAGTATCTAATGTTTAAAAATGTCTTAAAAGTCGAGAGGATCGACTTCGTTGCCCCGGGTTTTATCCCATATGGCTCGGTCTCTTTCCGCAGGGCGACCGGCAGAAAGCATCGCACAAATACGAACTCCGTAGCTCCGGTGACGACTCTCAGGCGTCTCCGAGAGAAATGCACTCGTGAACCGAAGGACTCAGCCCGGAATCGAACCAATAACCTTCGGAGCACGAGGCAAACGGGTATCTAATGTTAGTATGTGGGTACTCAGCTTGTGAGAAGGCCTGGATGGAACAGTTGAGCTCTGAGCAACTAGAGCTGATATTAGGTCTTCATTCTTCACTGCAGTAGAAAGGTGAAATCTACCAGCCTTCACTTGTGACTCCACTATTTGAAATAACGTATGCACCCGTACAGACACAAATAAAACCACCACCTATTCGAAATAAAAGAACAATAACCATGTACCCCGCCCTCATCAGCAAGTTGGTTACTGTTTTACTTTTCATGTTAAGGTTAGCTAGATTCTTGTATGCTGCATGTTGTCGATTCAAAGATATGATTCGATGAACACACACACACACACACACACACACACACACACACACACACACACACACACGCACGCACGCACGCACGCACGCACGCACGCACGAACACACACACATGTATATAGATACATTTATATATGTGTATATATGTAGCCACCATTTCATGTCTAACAATCAAGAACCATCATATTCATGCATTATGTTTCTCAAGCCTCCATAATATGCAGAGGTCCAGTCGGCTAGTTTACTGGGCGCTTCTAGATAATGATGGCGTCCATATCAAGTCCTTGTGATCCCTTTTCCAGTGTATATAGTTACACATAATTATAATATGTTCCCCTCTTATATAAGTAGCAAAAGCAATATCATATTATATTTGTAATACACAAAGGAAATTAAAAAATAATGAATAATACATCGTAGTAGAAAATTATATCATTAAGTACGGATAACAGACAAAGGAGATATTGAAGTAACTAATATTAATTCTTAGGAAATTTGTATCACATTAAATGCGTGTAATAATCAAAGGGAGATAACAATTGACAAGACACCAGAGAGAGATATGTACTGTCCAAAACACGATATAATGCATAGATCTCCATAGCATTGCGCTCATTAAGACCAAGTCTCGAAACCCTATTCTAACATATAGAGAAGTAATGAATGGTTTCTCCACACTCCCAGTACTAACCAGCCCTGTTTGGGTTAACGACAATTATATCTTACCAGCTTCCCATGAAATTACTTCACAGTAAATCCAAAATGAAATCACACCGTGCCTTTCTGGCACAGAGCATTTAATAACTGATACTGGGTGAATTCTGCCTCTAGTACATAACGAGTTAAATTTATCCCCCACCCCCTATAGGGTCAATTATCTATTTTACATTGTAGCAATGTCCGCACTATAAATCTATGTGGTCAAATAAACAACCCCGGACATGCTCCTTGCACTAAACTTCTATTGGTATTACAAATCACTCTCCGTAGGTCTGAATTCCTCATTTAACCTGTCTGGCTTTCCAATTGCTGTCCAGGCAATGTAAAACTGCAGCACTATATTACAACAACATTGTCGCTGTAGAAATGCTTGTAATCGAGCCGTTTTAAAATGTTGCAGTTGGTTGTAATGTCAAGCTAACCCACACCCACCCATCCCCACCCACCCACCCACCTGCACACCCGTTCCCTCAAACACACTCACACAAAACACCCACACCCTTACTGTTTTGTCAGAAAGGAACACTGGGACTGGCTTAAGAAATTGGAGGAATTACCAGGTGATAGGCTACTCATATGTGGAGACTTCAATGCGAGGAGCAGAGATTAGGACAGTAGTGGAGAAAACCGGCAGGGAATTGCCCTTGCGGATGTCATGGTGGACTCCGATGTGGTCTGCATAAATGATGGTAGGCCGACTAGAATGGCAAATGAGGCCTGGCGATGCAGACACAGCTATTGACTTGGCACTTGTCTCCCAGTCATCAGTCCTTGATGTAAAGTGGACTGTTTTGAATGACCATGGGAGTGATCACTTGCCATGCTCAGTCCTGATCTCTAAACCCAGAAAAGTTAAGGCTGGGAGAGCGCGCAAGACCTTCCGGTATGAGTGAAACGATAGCCTTCTTGGACGCCTCAGACAGCGGGCTTGCAACAGGAATGTTAAAACTCCTTATTTGCAGCCTCCATGGTGGACCTCAGAAGTAGACCAGGCTTGGATAGCAAAGAGAGCTGCAGTGAAGCAGCTAAGGAAAGTGCGACAGACACCCCAAAGCTCAGGAGAGGAAGTGGACACTGCGGAAAATGTCAAGAAAGACAAGGTGGAGGTCTTCAAGCGCTGTGCTGCAGAGGCCAAAAACACACAATGGGAATGTTTCATGAAGGAGATTGGAGGTGATAAAACACTGCGAAAATTCTGGAAACTGCACAGACAAATGAAAAGAAAAAAATCGGCCTATGACAGTGGGAACAATTGATAGAGATGATAGTGTGCGCGTGACAACAGACAAAGAGAAAGGGGAGGCGTTTCTCCAGAGATGTTTAGAGCAGACCAATCATAATGATGCGGACACCAGAGATGCAGTTAGAGAGGAATTATCTGGCACCATGTAGAAAATGCATTATGAAGACATCATACGGGTTGAAGATGTTAAACATATTTTGAAAAAGGCAAACGACACGGCACCAGGGCCCGATGGGGTTAGGTATGACCACACGAAGGCTTTGAGCGATGCAGACCTGAAGGAAATTACCGACTGCTTTAACCAGAGCATTAGGACAGCATCAGCACCGCAGGATTTGGTGCACAGCTATCTCATCCCTCTCCCAAATCCATTCAAGTATCATTCAAAGCTTAGTGGCTTTAGGATCATCACCCTTCAAAATACATTTGGGAAGGTTCTAGAGAAGATAGTCACTGTCAAGCTGCAAGAGTTCTTGGAAAGGGGGAAGCTTCTTCCAAGAGGCCTGGGGAGCTACAGGCCAGGAAAAGATACCTGGTCAAATGCAGCCACTTTTGCCTTTGATGTTTATGAGGGGTTCCAGAGTAGACAGGAAACGATGGCGGTAGCGCTTGATCTCGAGGATGCATACAATAGAGTTCGATATGATATTTTGATGACCGTACTGATGGAGAAGGGGGTCAATCCCTGGTTGGTGAACTGGATAGCAGCCATCCTACAATCTCGCCGGGTTGCTCTCCGTCTGGGTGCATGGACCTCAGAGCCACATATTTTAACCCCGGGACTGCCACAGGGTTCAGCAATCTCACCGGTGCTCTTTAATGTGTATACGAGCAAGATTGCAAACCCAAAAGCACCAGGGGTTGGAAGGATACTAACATTTGCAGATGATATTCTTGTATATAGGCAGGGGAGAGATAGGGAGCAAACTGCCCAGGAGCTACAGGCGACAGTAGACAATGTGATTGACTGGTGCACTGAAATGAGTGCACCCAGAAAAGGCAGTTGTTTTGTGGTGCTCTCTGGACAACAGGATTGTGAGAGCTGATGTCCCAAGACTCACGATAGATGGTAGAAGCGTCAACAGAGAGAACAAACTGAAGTATCTGGGAATCATATTTGACAGGAGCATGTCCTTCAAGGACCATGTGGAGACGGTTGTGACAAGGTCTCAAAAGGGACTCAATGCACTTAAAACTATGGCTGCAATGGACACAGAGCAGAGAATGCTTTTCACACTATACCAGCAGTTGATCCTCTCAGTGATTGATTATGAACTAGGACTGCTCACTGTCTCAAAGAGTCAGCTGGTGAAATTAGAGCGCATACAGAACGAAGTTATGCGAGTCTTCCTGGGATGCACCAGAGACACCCAAGTTCTGTGTATGCGTTACATCCTTGGTTTGCCGTCTGTTGCAGGTAGGCTCAAGGAGATGCAGGCGAAGGCATACCTCAGAGTAGCTGCAGACACAGATCACCCGTTGCATGAGGCGCTGGACGCCGTTAAGGGTCAGCGACTGATAAGAGGGAAATCATGGATGGCTCATGCGGGGGATACGATCAGGCAGGTGTGCCCCTTGGAGAACATTATGAGAGGAGAAGAATGGGTCAGAGTGTCAGCGGAGCAGTCAGACTTGTGCAGAATTATAATCACATTGAGCCGGGAGTGCAGCGAGTGGCCAGCAGGGGCCACGGAAGTGGAAATCCAGCAACTAATTCAGGATAATGCTCGCTCAGGTGATGTGATTATCTTCACAGATGGGTCGGTGTTGAGAGGTAGGAGAAGTGCCTGGGGTTCTTAGCAAAAGCCAATGGTCGACATTTGGTGCAGGAGAGCCTGGCATATGACACCACAACATCTAGCTTAAGAATGGAGGTGGAGGCGGTCAGTGCAGCTTTCCGCTGGATGGAGAATACGATACACACATCGTGATTGTAACTGACTCAGAAAGCATGCTGAGGAAGGTGAAGACAGGCAAGCTTCGTGCAGAGTGGCTTGCTTCGGTTCGGAAGTCACGGGTGACAAGCATCGTCTGGATCTTTTCTCTGGGGCATGCTGGTGTGCTGGGGAATGAACAGGCGGACAGATTGGCTGGCTCTGCAAAACGTGGTGGAGTATTGATGCATGACAAAGCAGGTGTGGTTGCGACCTTGTGGGAGCATGTGTACACCTCGGAGGAGCAAATGGATCACCGTGGTCTGGCAAGAATGCGACAGCGAGGAGTGACGAGGGGATCTGGCCGACGACCAACGCTCAGAGAAAAGGCGAGACGGACATATAATCAGATTGCTACTGGTACTATTAGTGTTGGAACTCTTCGCTGTCTGCTGAGGATGGGGACGGAGCGCTTATGGGAATACCCCGAATGCTGTGATGTCGGTTCCTAAATCAATCAATCAATCAATTAATACACACCCTACCCCCATATACAGAACTAACTACATATATCTGTTAGTTTTACAACGTACACACAGAACTAACTACATATATCTGTTAGTTTTACAACGTACACTTCTTATGTTATTGTCAGTGGTAATGAAAAATGGTTATGAAAAAATGTACAAGTAGGTGACTTATGGAGACATATAGTCGGTATGGAGTAAGTATTGAAAGAGTTTTCGGTTGAATGTATAGGGACTCATTGGAGTTTTCAGATCTGTTAGGAGGTCATTCCATAAGTGATCACTAGAATACGCTAAACATGTTTTGTATAAGTCCACTCTAGGCTTTGGAACATGTACTAAATTTAAGCGATTGTTGTTAATTGCTAGAGATTGAATCAACGGTGGCAGATACTCTTGGGTGTTTTGAGATATTATTTTATTCACCAATTTGGCTTTGTTAAAAAAGGAAGCGCTTTCGAAGTGGTAGAAGCCTTAGAAGACTATATTAGATTATTGCTTTCAGCGTTCTTTGCAAAAGAAACTAGACATATAGCGAAGTTTTGAAGAGAACGCAGTCTTTTCATATTAGATTTAGGACAACCATCCTAGACTGTGGAAAAGTAATCGCGATGTGATTGGATATAGGGTTATGGAGTATTTTTCGCGTGCTTTCGTCCAGGAAGTGCAGAATTTTAGCAAGCTGATAAGCTCTTTGAGTTATTTTCTTGGTAAAGAAGTGAACATGAGAGCTTCAATTTAAATGTCTGTCAATTTAAAGACCTAATGTTTTATGCTCATTTACATTAACTATAGGTAACTATAGGCAGAAGTGGAAGAAGAAGATGATGATGATGATGATGATAGGTAACGTGACCATGCGGAATTCGAGCGGTGCCCCAGTTATAGTTAGTGTCTGTTGTCTTTGTCTGGTAATTATTAGCATGTTATGGTTTTGTTGATGTTAATTTGCTTGCGGTTTACATATATATGCCGGCCTCCCTGGCAAAGGTGTTAACGACATTGTTCGCAATCCCGTATATCCACGTGGGAAAAACTGCAGCTGCGAGAATCGGCAGCGGTTCGCGCCGCGCTGGTAACTTACGGGTGTATGTGAGCCGGTCGTTCAGCAAGCAATGGCAATCTACTGAACGTAAACACTTGCCTATGACATCAACAGCAGCTGAAAAATGCTGGTGTTGACTGCAACGTCCTGTAAGGGATATGCAACACACACACACAAATACACACACAAACACATACACACACACACACACACACACACATATATATATATATATATATATATATATATTGAGCTTGACTCTAGTCCGACTTTGTGAAGACACATGAAGGGTGTAGCATAGGTGGGAGCGCAAGCGCAATTGAAATACCACTACTTTTATCGTTTCTTTACTTATTCGTATTCAGTCTCTCGGTAGAGATTTGTTCGCAGCAGACGAGCAAATCTCCGGCGGGCCTATTCTCGCTGGTCGCGAGATCCGCACAGTGGAAGTATGGGAGATTTGCTTGCAAATAGACAGGCAATATCTCCTGCGGTAGCTATGGCGGACCTATTCCCGCTGGTCGCGGGGACCGCTATAAGTCAGGTGGGGAGTCTGACGATAGTGCACGCTTTACACAGGTCCGGACACTTGTGATTGACAGATGTGCGCGCCCTCATGGTCCGGGCTCGTACAAGGCCCTCACCTGTGGGACATGGCTGAACGTCTCTAAGCCGTGTCCCTTGGGTGTCAGGGTCTGGCCATAACTCGCCACCGGCTCGTGGTGGTGAGGTCTCGGTGGATTGACGCTGAGCCGCCAGCGTCTGCAGCCTACCTTGTGCCAGACGTATTGGTTACCCATTCCTCTGGAATACACAAGACTAGGCCGAGGGAGGGGTCATGTCGTTTGGGCATCACATGATCTCTGAAGCTCTGCCCAGACATTGTGATGGAATATTGGCCATATTCCACTCACATACTTTAGTCTGTCAAGACTGCAAGGTGTCTACTTATATATATATATATATATATATATATATATATATATATATATATATATATATATATATATATATATATATATATATATATATGGAGAGAGATATAGTACAATCGTCTGCAAGTACATCACACGTGCTACTGAGATATAAAGGAAGATATAATAGAATAATAAATAAATAAATAAATAAATAAATAAATAAATAAATAATAATAATAATAATAATAATAATAATAATAATAATAATAATAATAATAATAATATTTGGCACCTTTCCGTCTTGACAGACGATAGTTTGGTACATTGTGCTTCAAAAAGGCTCAATAACTACTATCCATGGCGGTGGCGAGTGTGGCTGGTAAGGCCAATTCTTGCTGCAAATGTTTGCCCACAGTAGGTGCATGTGAAAACATGGTCATTTCCACCATTTTGTACCATCTTACGTCTCTCACGCTCTGTGTGTGCTTTATCTGCAATCATTTTCTCCTTTGTCTTTATTCCATTTCTGATAGTTGACCTCCATGCAACACGTTCAGCGGAGACGTGCTCCCAATGTGCATTATCAATGCCTGTATCAATCATGTCCCGCTTACACACATCTTTGTATCGTAGTAGAGGCCGACCCTGAGATCTCCTACCCGTCTGTAATTCACCAAAAAAGATGTCCTTTGGTATTCTTCCATCATCCATCCTCCTAACGTGTCCTATCCATCTAAGTCTACGAAGACTGAGCATGGAATACACCGTCACACAACCTGATCTTTCCAATACTTCAGTATTTGGGATTTTGTCTTGCCACTTAATACCAAGTATTCTTCGCAGACACCGCATATGAAAGCTGTTTAAACGTTTCTCTTGGCGTGAGTAAGTTGTCCAGGTTTCACTGCCATAAAGAAAAGTACTAAGGTAGACGAGGACTTTTGTTTTGGCAGTAAGCTTCCTGTTCTCCCAGACTCTTTTTGCTAACATGTTCATTGTTGTTGCTGCCTTGCCAATCCTGATGTTGATTTCCTGATCGAGGGATAATTTGCTATTTACCTCTGATCCTAGATATGTAAAATGGTCTACTATCTCCAGTTCGGCGTCGTCAATAAAGATTGATGGTACACCATGTGCACCTTGTGACATAATCTGTGTCTTCTTTTTGTTAATTGTTAAACCAAATTCAGAACAAGCATTGGATAATGCAGATAGTAGCTGTTGTAATTCTTCCTCAGAGTGGGTCGTAATCACAACATCATCCACAAAAAGCAACTCTCTGATTAGAACCCTGCTAATTTTGGTCTTGGCCTTCAATCTCTGAGCATTATAGAGGCCACCATCTGAGCGTGAGTGAATGTATAATAATAATAATAATATAAAATAATAATATAAACTGCAATGGTAGGCCCGACCAAGGACCGGTCTTAATCAGGACCAAGATAAGATAGAAAGGAAATTACCAGGCAGCACAAAAAACAACCTCATCCGACAAACAGAGCGGAACCAATAAAACCAGTATGAATTAGGACTACCAGTCCACACCACCACGGATCTCAACAATAACCACAGCTGAGTAGGCAGGTTTAACGAGACCGAATTTGGAATTTTTGCTTTGAAAATTAGAAATGGAAACTGCAAAAAGCAGCGGATATAGTACTGAGCCCTGAGGCACACCAATATTAAGTTGTATGGGTCTTGATATACGGTTGTTGAGGGGTAGGACTTGTTGTCTGTCGGATAAAAATGAGTCAATCAGTTTCACCATATTGGCACTAGTCTTCATTTGCTTCAGTTTACTAATTAAATTACTTGGACTGCCAGAGTAAGTAACAACGATTGCCTGAAAGAGGTTAATGAAACTAGAACACTATAAACAACAATAAGAAAGAGACAAATAAATTTCTTTGGTCATGTGATGAGAAGAGAGGCATTGGAGAACATCGTGACAACTGGAAAGATCGAGGGGAAGAGAGGCAGAGGCAGACCAAGAGAAATGATGCTTGACGGATTGAGACGGTGGCATGGAGGAATATCATCAGCAGAGTTGATCCAGATCACCAAAGACCGAGATATGTGGAGAGCCATGAAGGCCTACGCCAGCCTGCAGGGCACTTGATGATGATCTAAGTTATCAAAAGCCTTTTTTAAAGTCTACAACCACCGCTCCACAAATGTTGCCATTATTGATGTTAAAATGCCAGTTATGGGTCATTTTTGTTAGAGCGCTATGACAAGAATATTTAGGTCGAAACCTAGATTGATTGTCAATTATTAGATCGTTGTTTGCAGATTTACAAATTTTTCGACTTCTGGTAAAATGGCCACGACGTAACGCATCTTTCCTCAGAGGACGCAGTGTTTGCATATTTCTGTGAAGGTTGTGCTGTTATTTCGTATTCGTTCTCGGACGTTGTTCACAAGAAACCACGGAATGCAGGTGGTTGACGGAATTGAGGGCAGCAGACAGATAGTTGTTGGTTATAGTCTTAAGTTTCGCGACGGTAGGCAGACGATCACTCAAACGAGACAATGTCTATGATCATTAGGTCAGGATGGTCACTGCCGAAAAGGAAAGCAACGGCAAACTACCTTCTTTAAAGTTTCCTAGTTAATCATGATTCGCCTAATTATAGATCATCAAAAGAAAAGATTAGCAACATGGAATTTTTAAACCTAAAGCGACGAAGGAAAATCAGATAACATCAATCTAGAAATGGAAAGAGAGAAGGTTAATATATTAGAAATGTGCGAGACCTGGTGGAAATGGGCAGACATTATGAAAGGGGAAGATTGTAAGATCATTTGTTCTGGGGGAGATGAACGACAAAGAGATGTAGCAATTATCTTGGATTGGGAAACATCAAAATCTGTTCAAGGATATTGCGCTGTGTCAGATAGGGTTCTATTGGTAAAGTTAATCGGCAAAACTTATAACATAAACGTCACTCAAATATATGCCACAACAGGAGAATGCAATGAAGATAGTATAGAGGAATTTTATAACCACTTGAGTCTTCTTCTTCTTCTTCTTCTTCTTCTTCTTCTTCTTCTTCTTCTTCTTCTTCTTGTTCTTCTTCTTCTTCTTCTTCTTCTTCTTCTTCTTCTTCTTCTTCTTCTTCTTCTTCTTCTTCTTCTTCTTCTTCTTCTTCTTCTTCGTTCCGAGCCATTGAGGTTCTTTGCTGCAGATACAATCCGTCTTCATTCGTCTCTCTGGTTGACCTTCTCTTGCCAGTCGTTGATTCCAAGTGCTTGTAGGTCTGTATATATATTATCTCTCCACCGTCTTCTTGGTCTACCTCGGGGTCTACGGCCATTTATTTCCTGAGTGTAAGCGAGGTTTGTTTCCCTATTACCTTCCATTCTTTCTATATACCCCAGCCATTGTAGTCTATTAGCCTTCATGATACCAGTGATTAGCGGGGACTTAAAGAGATCATAAATGTCTATGTTGAGTCTGCTTTGAAGAAATGTAAAAATTCAGAAATTAATCTCAAAATGGATGATTTTAATGCAAAAGTGGGAAATCAAGGCGATGGATGCAGTGTAGGCAACCATGGTTTGGTAGATCGAAACGAAAGAGGATACAGACTTGTAGAATGTTTAAAAGAGCAAGACATGATTGTAGGAAACTCATGGTTTAAACAACATCCTAGAAGATTATGGACATGGAGGAGTCCTGACAGCAGGACTAGAAACCAGACTGAGTACATCCTAATTGACAGAAGATTTCGAAATGCGTTAACAATCGCAAAAACAGTTCCCAATACTGACTGTCACAATGATCACAGATTGAATACACATTGAGGGTAAAATTAATGAATGTCAAGTATTCACCAGGAAACACTAAATATGATCTGTGTACATTGAAAAATGACGAGGAAATACAAGACAACCGGTCTCAGTGGCCTAGGGCTTGCTGACGCGATTTGTAAGCGAACTTACCTGCGTTCGTAACACAGCTGCGACCGATTTGGCAGTAGAACGCGTCGTGTTGGGTCTTAACGTGTTGGTATGGGAGCCGGTCGTTTAGAAATCAATGGCAAACTACTGAACGTAAGCTTGCCAAGACATTAACAACAGAAGTAAAATGCTAGTGTTGACAGCGATGTCCTGTAAAATAGGATGTGCAAAAAAAAAAACAACCAAAAAAAACAAAAACAAATACAAGCCAATTTTAACATGGAAGTAAAGAATAGTTTTGATATACTGTCTGATCTAGAGATCCTATATTAAGATGTGGTTGATCAATGGAAAATGTTGAAGAATTTCTGTCAGTTTGGATACAGAAAAAAAAAAAATTCCAAAATTAAAGAAAGTAGGTCGTAAGAAATGGATGACTGAAATATTTTTACAACTAATGGAAACAAGAAAACACAACAAAAATAATCCTGCCAAATATGAAGACATTCACAGAAAATTTAGAACATTATGCAAGGAGACAAATGAAGTATGGCTTGAGAAAAATTGCACAGAAATCGAAAAACAACACAACAGTAAAAATATAAAATTAATGCACACAAGAATTCAGGAGCTTATTAATAAAGGAACACGTACATCAGCAGACTGCCTATAAAAAGATGAAATAATCATAATAGAAAAAATTCAGATTGTACGTGTATGGTCAAATTATGTGAACAACTTTTAAGATGATAACAGAAAAGAATAATATGACATTCGAAATAATAATGAAGAACCATCAATTTTGAAGATAGAGGTTCAGAATGTTCTTAACCATATGAAAACTGGCAAGACCCCCTATTCAGATAACATCACAACCGAAATGATTAATAATACTTTAGAATATAAAATAGATCAAGTCACCACCCTGCTGAACACAACAGATAATACTGGAAATATAACTCATGAATTACGTAATTCTGTATTTATTGCAATCCCAAAGAAATCAGGAGCCTTGGAATGTGGTCAACATAGAACAATTACTATAATGAGCCACATCGCGAAGATTTTGCTAAGAATTATCATGCAGAGCTAGGAAGAAAATACAACCCAAAATAGGAGAAGAACAATGTGGGTTTGTAGAAGGCAAGGGTACATTAAAAGCTGTGTACATACTGAGGACAGTAATTGAACTTTCCATAGAAGTTAACAAAGATATACATCTTTGCTTTATTGACTACACAAAGACTTTCGATAGAGTAAGACATGTCAACATTATAGAGATGCTTGCAGATCTACAAATTGATGGGGAAGACCAACGAGTTGTAAAAAACATATATTGGAAACAACAAGTTGCCATCAGAATTGATAATGAATTAGGTCAATATCAGCCTATTAAGAGAGGTGTGAGACAGGGATGTGTAATGTCTCCAGATCTGTTTTCCCTGTATAGTGAAAATATTTTCAGAAATTTACAAGATATGAAAGGAATCATCATTGGAGGAAGAAACACGAATAACATTAGGTACGCAGATGATACAGTCTGATTGCAGACAATGAGCAGGATCTGAAACATTTTGTAGATGCGGTTGTTGCAGACATTGAACAACTAGGGTTATAATTAAATTGTAAGAAGACACAGATTATGGTCGCCAGTAGGAAGAACGAAATATCACAATGTAATATACATGTAAATTGGAATATTCTTAAACAAGTGAATCGATACAAATATCTCGGAATAGTCATAGCATCTAATGGGAGATGCCTTGAAGAAATTAGGACAAGAGTCGCCGTGGCTTATCGGCATGGCACATGAAGGGTGGATGGAATGTTATTTATGAATGTGTGTTTCTAATGCTTTGATAGCAACGATAGGAAGGAAATATGTCTATAGTTACACAAGACGTTATTATTATTTGAGCCAATTTTAAGTAGAGGATAAACTTTAGCAATTTTAAATGCGGATGAAAAGGTGTTTTTCGGCCAGGCATTGATTATATATGAATGTTAATGACTCTCTAATGACTGATGCAGCGCAGCGAAGAATTCTTTTACTGACACCATTTAGGCCAGTGTGAATTTATTGCTTTGAGATTTGAGAGATATTCTTATATTTCTGCAACCGACATCAAGGGGATCTCAGCAGTAATATTTCTAGTGCACCTCTCCTCACAGAATGATGACAGTGAACTTAAATTACACGATGAGTCTGGTAATGAGGACTTTAGATTCTCTATTTCTGATTGTAAGAAACAACTAAGGGGTTAACAACTTTCTCTGTAATCCCGTATATCCACGTGAGGAACACAACTGTACGAGATTCCTCAGCGGTTCGCTTCGATGTGGCTGGGGGATGGGTGGTTGGAGGTGTGGGTGGTGGAGAGGATGTGTGAGTTGGATGTGTATGTGGGTGGGCGTGGGATGTGTGGGTTGGTGGGGGATGTTTGTGGGTGGCGAATGTGTTTTGGTTGGGGGAACAGGTGAGGGCAGTGTGTGTGTGGGTGGGGGATGTGCGGGAGGGGGATGGGTTGGTTGGTGGGGTATGTATGTGTCCCTGGGTGCATGTGTGTGGGTAGGTGGGGTTGTGTGTATGGGTGGGGTGATATATGGGTAGGTGGGAGATGGGCCTCATAACATGGTAATTTGTCTTGATTATGTTTACAACATTCATTTCACAATGTTTATCTTTCTTCCTATGTAAATGCTCTTGATGAACGAAAGACGAGTGATTGGAAGGGCCGAATGTAAGAAGGGCTTGCGTGCCCAATGTGTTACCCTTTTAAAATAAAGTTGATTTGATTTGATTTGATTTATTTACAAGGTATGTGAACCGTCGCTCAGAAAGCAATGGCAAACCACTGGGCGTAATCTTGCCAAGAACATCAACAGCAGCTGAAAAATGCTTGTGTTGACTGCAACGTCCTGTAAGGGATATGCAACTTCACACACACACACACACACACACACACACACACACGCACGCACGCACGCACGCACGCACGCACGCACGCACGCACGCACGCACGCACGCACACACACACACACACACACACACACACACAAAACTGAAATTCTCACATGTGATAGAGTTTGGTATTACTGACTCTGAAGAGTGTTTCTTGTTGGTTAGCGAGTTAATAACCTGACATATATTTATGCTGTTTGATTTATCAACAATCAAATTGTTAAAATGATCTTTCTTTATCCTACGAATGCCATATTTGATGTTATTTCTTAATCTGTGGTTATTGATACAATCTTTATTTTGTGTGCTGTATCTCGCTCTCTCATGATTTCCAGACCTTCCCGAGTGACCCACGGGGATTTATGTTGATTCTTGACTCGCACTTCTTTGACTGGTACATGCTTATCAAACACACCGTAGACTGTCTTCGTCCAGAAAGCTAATGTATCGTCCTGATCAGGAAGCTGGTCAACATGATGCGTAGATGCATTGTTTTAAGTCGTCCAAAAATAAATTGTGGTTAACTGCTTTATAATATCTAATTGTGATGCTTAAATATTTATTTTTATGAGTTTTGAACCAAATTTTTGACAAAGTACATAACATATTGGATAATGGTCAATAACTGCATTAACAGGAACAGAACATTCAATAATATTAACCGGAAAAATAACATATATGTGATCAATTAATCAATATGTAGCTGTCTGTGGATTTTACCTGTTTGATCTTTATGTAACAGTCTGTGGTTTTAGCCGTTTAATCGATATTAGTTGTCTGTGTTTTCACCTGAGTGATCTTTATGTAGCTGTCTGTGGTTTTTACCCGTGTTATCATTATTTAATCTTTAGTGGCCAGCAGGGGCCACGGAAGTGGAAATGCAGCAACTAATTCAGGATAATGCTCGCCCGGGTGATGTGATTATCTACACAGATGGGTCGGTGTTGAGAGGTAGGAGAAGTGCCTGGGGGTTCTTAGCAAAAGCTAATGGTCGATGTTTGGTGCAGGAGAGCCTGGCATATGATACCACAACATCTAGCTTAAGAATGGAGGTGGAGGCGGTCAGTGCAGCTTTCCGCTGGATGGAGAATACGATACACACACACATCGTGATTGTAACTGACTCAGAAAGCATGCCGAGGAAGGTGAGGACAGGCAAGCTTCGGGCAGAGTGGCTTGCTTCGCTTCGGAGGTCACGGGTGGCAAGCATCGCCTGGATGTTTAATCCGGGGCATGCCGGTGTGCTGGGGAATGAACAGGCGGACAGATTGGCTGGCTCTGCAAAATTTGGTGGAGTATTGATGCATGACAAGGCAAACGTGGTTGCGGCCTTGTGGGAGCACGTGTACACCTCGGAGGAGCAATTGGATCACCATGGTCTGACAAGAATGAGACAGCGAGGAGTGACGAGGGGATCTGGCCAACGCTCGACGCTCAGAGGAAAGGCGAGATGGACATATATTCAAATTGCTATTGGTACTATTAGTGTTGGAACTCTTCGCTGGCTGCTGAGGGTGGGGACGGAGCGCTGATGGGAATGCCCCGAATGCTGTGATGTAGGTTCCTAAATCCATCAATCAATCAATATTTAGCTGTCTGTGGTTTTTACCCGTGTTATCAATATTTAGGAGCTTCCGGTCAAGATTGCGACAGACGGTTGTGTTGTTTTGTGACCTTTACCTTTTTCGCGTAGGAGATGTATATTTTGATCTCCTACGTGTAAATTGTGTACCAAGATGTAAAACCAGAAGTTTCTTCTCAAGATCTGCGCCGATGCTACGGAGTTTCGTGAATTGAGCAAAGCTATCATTGAGTGAATTTTCGCAGCGTGTGTGGTTCTGTGGTATTCGGTCTTTTCAACATAGCGGGACAATTTGTCTGTTCCTTGCGGAGGGCAGTCAACAAAACAAATGCCAACAAATATCTGTACGTCCTTTTCAGTTTGCATCCAACTAGACAGAAAATGCAGACAAGACAATCCGGCTGCTGTAGAGGCGGAAGTACAAGCGTTGATTTTCGAGAATTCGCTAGACGGTGATGCTGTCATTTACACAGATGGGTCGGTCGTCCGACATGTGAGAAGCTCATGGGCCTTTACGGCGCGGGCCGGAATGAGAATTGTGAAAGAGGACTCTGATGCTTTTGTTGAGACCACAAGTAGTCTGACTATGGAAGTAAGTAAAGCAATAACATGGCTCGAGACACAGACATTCACTAGGGTATGTGTCCTTAGCGACTCAATGAGCATGCTCAACAGGATAAAGCCGGGTGGATCCGAAGAGAATGGTTGCTGTCTCTGGGGCGGTCTAGGCTGACAAAGATTAGTTTCATCTTCATGCGAGGGCAAGCGGGAGTACAAGGAAATGAGCGGGCTACAAGCTCGCAGGTGAGGTCACTGTGGAGGGCGGAGGGGCCATGGACCAGGCTGACATTCTGAATGCGCCACGAGAAGTAAGACTTTTGCGAGAACTAAGTGATGACTGCGAATCTACATCCATGGTCAGACTGCGAGAACAGCAAGTTTAAAGAGGGGTGGCCAAACAAGAACACTACGCAGGAAGCCAAAGAAGATTTATAAACCAACACAGAACTGGCGTTGTTAGCCGCCACACGCTGCGGGATATGTTTAGGAGGAGATCCGAGCACTTATGGACTGAATGGTTCGATGTGCAATGAGATGATCTGTTGACTAACTAACTAACTATTTATTTTTAGCTGTCTGTGGATTTTACCTGTTTGATCGTTATGTAGCTGTCTGTGATGTTTAGCTGTTTAATCAATATTTAGCTGTCTATGGTGTTTACCCGTGTTATCAATATTTAGCTGTCTGTGGATTTTACCCGTGATACCAATATTTAGCTGTCTGTGGTTTTTACCCGTGTTGTCGATATTTAGCTGTCTGTAGATTTTACCCGTGTTATCAATATTTAGCTGTTTGTGGTTTTTACCTGTTTGATCGGTATGTAACTGTCTGTGATTTTTAGCCGCTTAATCAATATTTAGCTGTCTATGGTTTATACATGTTTGATCTATATTTAGGTGCTGCATTTGACAGTTTAGATCTAGTGCCAGTTGACAGTGATATTCATCACAGTTAGATCACCATGTTATTCAATGGTTAAGTCCACAGTTGGGTTCCCGTGTTATTCAATGGTTGAGTCCACATTTAGGTCACCGTGCTATTCGATGGTTGAGTCCACAGTTAGGTTACCAGGTTATCCAATGGTTGAGTCCACAATTATATCACAGTATTATTCAAGGTGTGAGTCCACAGATAGGTCCCCGTGTTATTCAATGGTGAGTCCACATTTAGGTCACCGTGTTATTCGATGGCTGAGTCCACAGTTAGATTACCAGGTTATCCAATGGTTGAGTCCACAATTATATCACAGTGTTATTCAAGGTGTGAGTCCACAGATAGGTCCCCGTGTTATTCAATGGTGAGTCCACATTTAGGTCACCATGTTATTCGATGGCTGAGTCCACAGTTAGGTTACCAGGTTATTCAAAGGTTGAGTCCACAGTTAGATCACCATGACATTTAATAGTTGAGTCCACATCTAGGCCGCCATGTCAGTGGTTGAGTCCACAGGTAGTTCACCGTGTT